>CM029517.1:276066-651513 GCA_017140615.1 Eucalyptus cladocalyx
GAAAGTCTCTAAAAGATGGGCTGAGATATATATGGAATGAGAGCAATGTCATTGATTTACTTTTCAGTTATTTGCATCATGGGTTAATTGAGATATGGAGAAAATTTTGCAATCGATGAGGCAGTTGAGGGTGATGGTCAAGGGGTTGGTGTGGGTGTGGGTGAGGGTGAGGGTGAGAGTGCTAGTCTGAATGAGGGTTTTGGTCATGGGGGTGGTGAGGGTGAGGATGCTTGCCCAAGTGAGGGTGTTGGTCAAGGGATTAGTGTGAGTGCTTGCAATGATATTGGTTTAGCGAATGAGACAATTATTGAGCACGAGGATGACTTAGATCCTAACGACTTAGTTGATGAAGGTAATTTTATTGACATAAATGGGGATATTCTGGATGACGACAATGATGATGAGACAGATTTTCTTGGCGGATGTAAGATTTTGGACTGATGATGATGATATTAATAATGAAGAGCTTTTAGAAGCAAGTCATAATATAATTGAGTTTCGTGGAAGGGTTACAAAGGATTTGATTATAGGGGAACCATCCACATCATTAGTATCATCTTAACCATTAGATGTGAATAGTAGAGTTGATGCTGAAGTTGATTATGAGACGGAGTATTATGATACAGATGCCGATGACGTTTGAGGTCGATGTAGAGGGAGAAGATGATTTTACTATAAAGAGAAGTAGGTTTCCAAGATATAATCATAAATGTGTTGTGTTTGTGTTTACTATGGCTATAACATTTGATAGTAGTAGTCAATTCAAAGATGCTTTGAAAAAGTACTCAGTGACTAAACTTAGAGAGATAAAATTTACAAAGAATGATAAGAAGTTTGTTAAAGCAAAATGTGTTATTGAGAGTTGTCCTTGGAAGATTTACGGCTCTGTTGATGCTCGTATCTTGGATCATTTCATGTCAAGACCTTACATTCAAAGCATACTTGTAGCATTTGCTTCAAAAATAAGAGGGTGACAAGTTCTTGGTTGGCAAATCATTATCTTCCTACAATAAAAGCAATGCCAACTATTAAAATTATTGCTTTCAAGGAATTAATCAAGAAACAGCTGGGTTTAGATGTAAGCATAGCTCAATGTACGAAGGCTAAGTTGTTTGCTTATAAAGTGTTGATAGGAAACTATAAGAAGAAATATGCAAAACTGTGGGATTATGTGGAGGAGCTTAGGGAGAAAAATCCTTGGAGTACTATTACATTGAAGGTTAAAAAGCCGATATGTACTCCAAGGCATTGTTTGAAAGAATGTATATTTGCTTTGCTGCTTGTAAAAAATGGTTTATTAGTGGATGTAGGCAAGTTGTGGAATTAGATGGTTGTTTCTTGAAAGGAATTTGTCAAGGTCAGATCTTATGTGTTATTGGAAGGGATGCAAATGATCGATGTTCCCAATTACTTGGGCGATTGTCGAGTTGAGAATAGCGACACCTAGATGTGGTTTTTAAGAAATTTGATATATTATCTTAATATTTTTGACACATATGGATGAAGTTGGGTCATAATTAGTGACAAACAAAAGGTGAGTTTTTTAGTTATTTTTTATTTTTTATACTTCTTAGATAGCCACATTTATAAGATATGTTTTACATTGCAATCATCTTTTATAGGGTCTTATAGGAGTCGTAGCTGATTTATCTGCATAGGATGTGTGCTAGACACATCTATGCTAATTGGGGTAAGAAACATAAGGGAATACAAATGCAAAAACTATTTTGGCAATGTGCTAAGAGCAATACTAGGACAGAGTATGATGAACACTCTCAGGCATTGAAGAAAATTAGTCCTTGTACATATCATGATTTGGTGCAAACAGAGCCAAAACACTGGTGTAAGGCTTTCTTTAACACTGATGTGAAATGTGACATTGTTGACAATAACTTATGTGAAACATTTAATGGAAAAATTATACATGCTAGGTGTAAGTCCATATATAATATGTTGGAGGAAATGCGGATAATCATAATGACAAGGATGCATAGACAAATGGATGCATATGCTAAATCAATCAAAATGTTATCTCTTTATATTTACATTTCCTATAATGCATTTTAATTTCTCTAGCTATACATTTTAGAATTCGATGTGTGTTTGTATCCCAATGCATTATTGTTGATTAGATTATGATATTGTGTCATCTATCCTGATGCATCGTCATTGATTAGATTCCAATATTGTATCTCAATATTTTGGAGCAGTGTTGTCGATTAAATTTTGATACTATGTCTAATATCCCCAAATTGTGTTGTTGATTGAATTCTGGCATAGTTTGGGTTTGGTATTGTAATTTACGGGCTTTGTTGTTGATTATATTCCAATTTAGGTCAATGTTTCACAATGTTGTTTGGATGTAGAAGTTAATAATTATTTTGCATTTTATATCCTATGTTTGGAATTGGAGTAAAAACCTTTGTCCCTTTTAATAAAAATAGAAGAAAAACTCTCAGTAAAAGATATTTCATTGCATAAGCAATTTGGCAAACAAAATCCCTTGCTCACGCTCGGATAAAGGTTGTGGAATAAGAAAAAGTAGTTGAGGGCATCATTTTCCTCTGCAACTAGTTTAGAAAGCATCTCAGTAACTTCTTCAGGTACAACCCATTCATAGATTGTTCAAGATGCTCATCGCCGATACCTTTTAAACACATCAAGGATTTTCATTTGTCTTCTTCTCACTATAATTCTGTGGCGCCTCTATCTCTATCAAGGGTTCTCTGTCATGCTATTAACATTGATGGTTTTATTAATTATTGTGATGGGCCTAAGTTGGCTCGTCCGCCCATGTTGGGCCTAAAAGCCTGGCCCACAAGATTAGGGCCCATGGATGGAGGGATATGTTGAAGGGTTGTAACTTTTGGGAGAACATCTTTTACAAAAGGGACATGTCCTTTGGAGAGGACGTATTTAAGGTGAAAGGAGAGGGAGGAACGCACCTTTTGACAATACGTATGTTCCTCCTACCTCTCTCCCTCCAAAAGAAAAGGTAACAAAAGAGACGACACTCTCTTCCCTTCAAGGCGAATTGACGTCATCGGATCGAATGGGATCAGTTTTCTTCGTCATATCGCATTGGTGTTTAATCTGTGGACAATAAAGTACACTCGATTTCGTGGTATGTCTTTGATCGGTGATACATATTTGTTTATGGGCTCGTCTTCCACATTCATTTTAAGGGTTCAATTTAGTATTGAATCCTGTTTTTGGGAATCCGACAATCCCAACATTGGTATCAGAGCAAGAGTTCATGTTTCCCGATCATTTTTTCATGTTTTTCCAACCCCTTTCATGTTTATGAATGATTTTTTATTGATTTTTCGTGAAACTAATTGGCCCACACCGATCAGGGCGGAAAAATCTCGACACCCGAGCACTATTCATCCATTTTTTCGAGTTTCTGTAAGTCAAAATCCATTTTTGATGGCGTTGGATAGAAGGTCTCATTGAGACGAGCACAATAAGTGGTGGAACGTCGCCAAAGGCCACCCGTGATGTGCCCCCACATGCAGCCGGAGCGAAACGACGTCTTACACGCGCCAATTTGCGGGGCGGGTGCGTGCATCACACGCGCACGCGCGGCCGACACACGCATGTGTGACACACGTGCCGTGTGCCGTCGCCCGACGCGTGCGAGGCACATGCCAGCTGACGTCATCATGATATCATTTGTACGCATGCCACCCGTGCCAGGTCGGACGGACCGACCCGGCCCGACCTGACCCAGTGGCCCGACTCGGCGGCCCGACCCAACTAACCTTAATCGTTGACTGTTGCTGCCCGTTGACCATTGACTTTGATCGTTGACAAAAAAAAAAAAAAAAAGGGAAAAAGAATCTGCTTCTTTTTCAATTATGTCTATGTGGGTTATAAGTAATCCATTTTTTGTTCAGCAATTGTTGCATGAATTATGGAAAATTATGTCTTTTCTCTTATGTTCATTATGGATTATAAGTGATCCATTTTAATTCTGCATTTGTTACGGAACTATGATACTTTATGCACGGATACTGCATTCCGAGAACGGGTGAAGGAAGTGCAAGACTTAAAAGGCATGACAACGAGTTAACTAGTTATCGGTGGCATGACGGTGATTTAGTATCACATGTGATCACTGTCAATCAGATGATATATGAAATTATCTGGAATGGTTATCTTATGCCGGATTTTGAGAAGGTGCCGGCATTGATGAACACTCTTCCACCCGAATGACAAGCAGTGTTAGATCGCCTATGGGAGGTTAACGTTGTCCCGAGTTATAGGAGGCTATTAGTAGCTTTTGTAAGAGAGTATTATAGGATTGAGTTAACCAAAACTTCAACCCTTAGATTGAGCGCCACATGGCGCAGAGTGAATGCGCCTTTGAGGCGACATGAAAGCTCTCCAAAAGTTTTTCCATGGTTGGCAAATGTGCCTTCAGATTTCTTATATATTTTGACTAATAAATTAAAGCGGGAATTTCCCTATTTATTTCTTAGATTAGTTTGAGATGTTTTGGATATAAATATCTCTTTCTATGTTGATATTTTCCTCTGTATATATTACTTAGTGTAGTGGATAGTTGTATTATGTGAAAGTATTATTATTCTATTGGATATCAAATATTATTTGATTTCTGTTATTGTTGACTGATGTGGATAGTTCATAGAAGTTTTTGTAACTTCATAGAATTCATTTTGCATAAGACAATTATATTAATAATAGTTTTAAGTTATGATTTTTGGAGGATGATTGGAAATATAGTGACCTTTTGATTCTGAAATCTTACTTGAAATTGTTCATTGATATGATGGGTCTGTGCAAAGTGGATGCATAAATGATAGGCATTAATTATTCTTGCATATATGTCTAATATGTTTAGATCGATGGTTTTAGTGACTAAGAACGTAATTGCTGATATGAATGGCAACAATTGTGAAATATTGAATATGAAGATTCAATATGTGCTGGAAAAGCAAGAAGCACTAGAAGCTCTTGACCATGTTATGGAAGATCTTGAGGATGCTGTGCACCACCTTGAGCTAGTAAAGGACCGCCTAACAGCATTTGAGCCGAAAATAGATATTTGCAATGCTGGTTCTAGCTCAAAAAGGGCTTTGAGCTCTAAGCACAAGCGTATTGATTCGTTTAATATGTGAGAATGCAAAAGATCAAGTCCTTATTACAAGAAATCAAGAGTTAACCAACACAAGAGAGGAAAACATCATCAAGTGAAGAAAATGTCAAGGGTGAGGTGTTACAATTGTGACAAGAAAGGTCACTATACTCACAACTGTTGTAAGCTGAAAAAGGTAAACACGTCTTGTACATTTGAGAACTTTGCTTATGTATCAAGTTATGTATTATTGGCTTAATCGAATCCTTTGTGGACTGTAGATTCAAGAGCAACAGACCATGTAGCGAAGGATAGAGGATCTTTCGTGAAATTCCGACGAGTACCAACTGAAACTAAGTGGATCTATGTAGGAAATAACTCCAGAGCTGAAGTTAAAAGGATTGGCACCTGCCAATTGAACATGCGTGGTGGACGCACCTTGTTCCTACATGATGTTCTATATGCTCTGGATATTCGTCGAAATTTAGTGTCTATTTTGGTATTGGTTAAGCTTGGTTTTAGCGTGAACTTCCGTAATAGTGGTGTACATTTGTATTTGGATACAAACTATTATGGTTGTGGTCATTTTCTGGATGGTTTTATTGTATTAAATGTTGACTGTGGTGATGTCAATATTTGTTATTCCATTTTCACGTCTTCTACTTCATATGATAATGATGTGAATGTGTGGCATGCTAGACTTGGTCATATTGGCCAACAACGTATGAATAGATTAGCCAAAGATGGCTTGTTGGGCAACATTGAAAATGTCGATTTGCCCATATGTGAGCATTGCTTAGTATGGAAAATGACAAGAAAACCATTTGGAAAATGTAAAAGAGTTTAATTTCCTTTACAATTAATCCATTCTAACATCTGTGGTCCAATAAATGTAAAATGAAGGCATGTGGCTATTTATTTTATCACATTTATCGATGATTATACTCAATTTGGATATATTTATTTGATTTCTCATAAATCTAAAGTATTTAGTTGTTTTAAAAAGTTTATGAACTTGGTATAAAATCAATTAGATAAGAAAATAAAAGTATTGAGATCCAATCGAGGACGATAATATTTGTCGATGAGTTCAGAAAATTATGTGATGAAAAAGGAATAGAAAAACAGTTGTCTATTCCATATACTCCTCAACAAAATGGTGTTACGGAGAGAGGGAACAAAACCCTATTGGAAATGGTTAAGTCTATGATGACGCATGTTAACTTACCTATCACTTTTTGGAGTGATGTTTTGTTAACTGCTGTCTATATACTTAACCGTGTGCCTTCCAAATCAGTTACTTTTACTTCATATGAGTTATGAACGTGTAGAAAATCGAATTTAAGTTTTCTTAAGCCATGGGGTTATGCTGCATGTACTCATGAACCCTCTCACAAGTTTGGGAAATTGGGTCCCACAAAAAAGAAGAGTATTTTCATAAGATACTCCAAACACTCGAAATGATATGTGTTTATAGGTGAGCAGGAAAGTGGAAGTATAACTAAATTTGAATCACGAGAAATCACATTCTTAGAGGATGAATTTCCTAAGAATGGGGAAATAGGGGGAAGATTACTCCCTATTTGAAACCTTGGATCAAGATAATAAACTTAATAAAGTTCGTCCAAGTGGGAGTAACATAAGAAGTGATGAATTTAATTCAACTCACTCTTAATTACAACCACATGATGAGATGATATCATCATTATCTAATCCGAGTGGGAGCATAGTGGGGAATGATATGCAAAGTGTACAATCTCCCATACGGCGAACAAGTCACAAAAGTATTCCCCTTCGACGTTTTGGCATTGAAGGAAACTATTTCCTATGGGAGATTGTACACTTTCATAATTGCTCCACAAGATGAGGATGAGTCAAGAAATATTAATGAGGCTGTAACTTGCCATAGTAAGGAAAAATGGATTCATGCAATGGAAGATGAGATGGAGTCAATGAAGTCAAACCAAGTTTAGGAACTGATTGATTTTCCAAAAGGACGCAAAGCTATTGGGAACAAGTGGGTTCTTAAAATAAAGCGTCAAGCTAATGGCTCGATATAAAGGCATAAGGCTCGCCTTGTGGTGAAGAGGTATAATCAACATGAATGAATTGATTTTGAAGAAACATTTTCTCCTATAATGAGATTGACCTCGATTCGCATTATTCTGACAATAATGGCTATTATGGATCTTGAGTTACATCAAATAGATGTAAAGATTGCTTTCCTCATTGGAGAATTAAAGGAAGAAATATATATGGAACGACCTGCTAGTTTCATTATAGAAGGCTAAGAATGAAAAGTATGTCGACTCTTGAGATCGATATATGACCTTAAACAGTTGTCGAAACAATGGTATATACGTTTTCATAATGTCATAATGAGATGTGATTTTACAATGATTGATGATGATCATTGTGTATATATCAAAAGATCCAAAGATCAATTTGTGATCATATCATTATATGTTGATGATATACTAATTATTGGAAGTAATAAGAGTTTGTTAATATTGTCAAAGTTGGCTATCTTCCAACTTTGATATGAAAGATATGAGTGAGGCTGCATACATTCTTAGAGTTAAGATTTCAAGGAATCCTTCGAAGAGATCATTGTCTCTTTCGCAAGAAAAACATATATAAATAGGGTTTTTGAATGATATCGTATGCAAGATGATACTCCTATTGCAAAAGGCGAAGGATTGAGCCACGGATTGTGTCCAAGGACTCCACAAGAGAAGGAACAAATGCAACATGTTCCTTATACTAGTGCTGTTGAGAGCTTGATGTACGCTATGATGTGTACAAGACTTAACATATGTTTTGCAGTTAGAACGGTGAGTAGATACCAATCCAATCCAAGTCAAGTACATTAAAAAGCCGTTAAGAGAATACTGAGGTATCTAAATGGAACTGTTGATTATACGCTGAGTTATCAAGGAAAAGATCTGCGACTCGAAGACTATTTAGATGTTGATTGGGGAAGAGATTTAAATGAAAAGAAATCTACCTCTCGATTTGTTTTCTTACTAAATAATGGCACCATATGTTGGAGCAAAGAAGAAACAAACATATATAGCCTTGTCCACGATGGAAGCTGAGTTCGTGGCATTATCAGCAGTACAAGACAATAAATGTTTGGTTTAAGAGATTTTTGAATCATTTAGGTGTTATTGGATATGCTGCAAATCCATTATTGGTTAACTGTGATAGCCAAGCAACTATAGCGTACACCAAATATCCAAAATATCATAGTAAGACCAAACATATAGATATGAAATATAACTTTGTCAAAGATATGGTTACACGAAAGGATGTGAACTTACAGTACATATCTACGCATAGAATGGTAGTAGATCCTATGACAAAACCAATACCTAGAGATGTGTTTTGTAGTCATGTAAAATATCTAGGACTGCGTAGAGACGGATGTACTGAATATTATAATTTCCTTGAAATGTTAAATTTGCGTTTTTCATCATTAATGCCTATGAATTTTTGTTTGGCGTTTATGCATCTTAATGCTCAGTGCATTATATTAAGTTGAGAAAGTATGTCGGACAGATAAAAGATTAGCCCACTCACACGGGTAATCGCCTCTATTTACTGTGTGATAAATAGAGTTGAGACAGTTTTTAAGCTTATTATCTAGGTGATAATCAAGAGCTCAAGCTTAAAATATATATGTCGCCTTAACTAAGTGTTAAGATGAAGATATGATATGTGCTATGTCCAAAAGTAAAATACCATACATATTTTACTTTATCTGTCTAAGATGTCAGATGTGAGTTATGATGAATTATGTGAATGAGTAGATGTGTGAACTCAAGTTAGACATTATGTATGTCTGAACTATCATCTGTACAATATTGAAGGTGTAGACATATGCTCCATGGGAAAAGAGTTAATACCGTAATACGTATTTCTTACTACGTATGCATGAAACCACCAATAAAAGTGGCAAAAGTTTGATCTCAACTTTTATGCCGTGAGAGACTCTTAAGAAAAAGAGTTCCTCAATTTTAGTGCCCTTATGACTCTTACTTATTTTCAAGATTTTTATTTAGTGTTTGCTATCTTAGGATGTTACCAATGATCATAAATTAATTCGATCTAATGGGACATTTCTAGAAAAGCAAGTTGAACAGAAATTCAGAGTTTGAAGAAAATGAGAAGATCGAATTTGGAGAATCACATATTAGTTTTGTGTTCACTGGTTGACCAATTATGACTGTCTTTGGGATAATCATAATTGTGAATACAATATATCGTTGTTTAAAAAGAGATCAAGAGAGATATAAATGTGATCGATCGATCTAGGGTACTGCATACTAAATCTACTCAAAGTGTGATGCCCATTATGAGTTGCTATATATTCCTAACAGATGTATAGCAATGAGCTCTCGAAGTATGCTGGTCGCACGGATTATTCACCAGTATGAATGTTGAAGAGAGGTAAAAAGGATCCTGTTCGGCCCACCATGTGCGAGTGGGAGATGATGGTTTTATTAATTATTATGATTGGCCTAAGTTAGCCTATCCACCCATGTTGGGCCTAAAAGCCTGGCCCACAAGATTAGGGCCCATGGATGGAGGGATATGTTGAAGGGTTGTAACTTTTGAGGAACGTCTTTTACCAAAGAGACACGTCCTTTGGAGAGGATGTATTTAAGGGGAAAAGAAAGGGAGGAACGCATCTTTTGACAATAAGTACGTTCCTCCTCCCTCTCTCCCTCCAAAAGAAAAGGTAACAAAAGAGACGACACTCTCTTCCTTTCAAGGCGAATTGACGTTATCAGATCGAACGGGATCAGTTTTCTCCCTCATATCAGTGTTGGAGTTTAATCTGTGGACAATAAGGTACGCTTGATTTCGTGGTGTGTCTTTGATCGATGATACATGTTTGTTTTTAGGCTCGTCTTCCGCATTCGTTTTAGGGGTTTGATTTAATGTTGAATCATGTTTTTGGGAATCCGACAATCCCAACAAACGTTGTTCACATGTGCCCATGCGCTAAGTTTTGCAACATCTTTGACTCTCAACGTTGACCCCAATTTTTTTTTTTTTTTGTTGGACCTACATATACAAAGAAATTGTATCGCGGACGTTGGACCACATAATGCCTACATAGAACCTATGTTGGAAACATTGCAATGTGAGAAACTAGGATAAACGGGTAGAAGGAATTTGAGATGCGAAATATGTCTTAAGATCAATATCAAACAACCGATTGTTAATCAATGCTAGCGTTGGGTTATTTGAAGGAAGTCTTTGGTTGACATATGTCGCATGTCACAATGACAGACGGCATATAAGACTTGATTAAGTGAAAACAAAGGAGCCGTGTGGGAGTAATAATAAAACAAGTGCTTGGCGGAGTTCTTGGCCATCACAGTCAAGGATACAACTATGGTTCGGACTTTGCCGAGCTGCAAGGACATGATCAGCCAGTACTTCCTCATGAGGTGATGGAGAGATATGTGCGGCGATTTGCCAAGCTAGTGGAGATTGCCAATGATTGGCGACTTGGGAGGGCTTGGTCGGAGGTTGCTCTTTCTTTTCCTAGACTTGCTCTTTCCTAAAACAATCAGCAAAGCTGCTAGGACCAAGCATGTTGGGAGAAACAGATCATGATATTGCTATTCTCTACTTCTTAATTGATTCCCACACAATTTAATATACGGAAGTCACTGAAATTCGGCCGAGAGTCACTCCGCCGACTAGAACACTTAGAGGAGCTCCTGTGTCAATCACTTCCATTCCTCTCATTAAACCATTTGTAGCACTCATAGCTACAGCTCTAACTTGATTATTTCCTAATAATTGTTGTACCTCACAAGTCACATTAATTTCTTGACCGATAGTATCTCGACCTTTAACTACCAGAGCATGGTAATCTTATCAAGTCAAGAGCAAGACAGCTGTGGCAAAAGACTAGCTCTCTTTTAAGAGTCTCTCTCTCTCTCGGAAGAGCTCCATCTCTATCCATGGTGATAGTGTGTCCCAAGCCCTAAATCTCCCAATATCAATGAATCCCAATACACCTGACGACTAAAAATTCCTCAACCCGAACACAGACCACAAAAATGGATGAACTTATCGTTACAATGTAATCTCTCCTTACTGTCATCATCCATCATCATTCATTACAACAGCCCCTTACGAGTATGGATGGAGTCTGGACTTTATGGATTCTCTAGGTAAAGAATGGTAAGTGAAATAGAGACAGCAGCAATATTCGAGCTCCCTTCATCCACGTTTTTTCAGCTCCACCACTCGGTATGTGTAGGATTTAACGTCTTTCCTTTCCGAGGTAAGCCTTGGAGGATGTCCTGAATTTGCACCTATAAAACAAAAAAGAGGTTGCAATGGAGAATGAATCAGTTAAAGAGCATAGGTTGGCTGCACTATGTAGACGAATGGGGCAAATGTGGTTAGAGGATTTTGTAGCCAACGTGTTTGAAGAAATCCCTGAGGATAAATGGAAAGCTTGTAATCTCATACTGCTAGGGAAACTATTCTCCAGGCCTAATGTTAACTTTCCGGCCTTTTTATCCACAATGAAGAAGGCTTGGAAGACTGAAAATGTAGTGTTTTGAGGTAGTGCAGTCGGGCCTATTTTCGTTCACTTTCAAAGAGGAAGCTTTGAAAAGAGTCTTGGATGCCAGCCCTTGGTGTTTCTCGGGGAACCTGCTAATTCTACAGAAACTAAAACCAAAGGTACCTATCCACAAGCATGTCTTTACTCATTGTGCATTTTGGGTGCAAGTGTTGGGAATTCCAATAATTCGAATCACTAAAAGACAATGCTGGAGGTGGTCGGGAAGATAGGCAAGGTGGTGGAATTGAAAATAGATGGCAAAGAAGGCAGTCCATGTAAAGTGGGCAGAGCGCGGGTGATGCTAAACTTATCACGCCCCTATGGCTACGAGCATTGGTGAATTTTGATGATGATCAAATATGGGTGGACTTTAAGTACGAGAGGCTTCCTTACTATTGCTATTCATGTGGCCGAATAGGCCATTATGCCACAACCTATGAGGAAATCCCTTATGAGGAACCAAAACCGGGGGAGGAAGTAGCGGGAAACTTTGGATTTTGGCTGAAAGCGGAAGCAAAGGAAAATAGCCCTTTCTGAAAAATGTATTATGGGGAGGAGATACCAAATGAGGAGCAAGAAATAGTTGAGGAAACTCCACCGACCAGTACTCATAATTATGAACAGCAATTGAATTATCCTATGGAAGCTCAATCTTCAAAATTACTAAAGTTAAAATGGAAAGGCATAGCTAGTGAGCCCAAGGTCGTGAAAGGCAAAAGAGACACAAGCTCTCTACTTCTTCTCTTAAATTCATCATGGACAGAATCGGTGTTGGATAGCACAGCTACAACACACAAAAAGAGCAAGAAAGGTCATATTCTTCCAGTGAGCAAGAAAATAAAGAGGGCAAAGAGTTATAATTTACAGGGGATAGGATGCAAATGCAATTGATGAGACTCTGCTTCTCGAAACACCTATCCAAGTAGATAAGGGAGTGCATTAATGGGCTTTGGTGGCTAGCCCTAATAAGTCACCGGGGATAAATGAAAGTTTTGAGCTAGAATTGCCAGGAATTGGGGTCTACCTTGACAGTCTAGTATCTCAGAGCCCTTGTGGCTCTTGATAGACCCAATTTGGTGTTCCTAATGGAGACGAAGAACATAAAAATAGTGGTGGACATAGTTAGGTAGCAACTTAAGTTCAAGGAGTCGTTTATTATCGATCCAATTGGCACGGCAAGGGGACTAGCAGCAATGTGGAATGAGGAATTAAAGGTGGAGGTAAAGGAGCATTCAAACGAGCTGATCGATATTATATGTAGAGATCCTACTTCCGATACCCTGATGAGAATATCCTTTCTACACGCATCTACTGATTTCTAGAAGAGGATTTGTTTATGGCAGAAACTTCGAGCAATCCACCATATCAACTCACTACCATGGATTTGCATGGAGGACTTCAACGAGGTTCTTGATTTCTGGGAAAAGGAAGGAGGACGAGGGATGGATCATTATCGAATGGTGGCTTTTAGGGAAGTGCTGAATGACTGTGCATTAATGGATATTGAAAGTAAGGGGTGTGCCTATACATGGTCAAATAACAGGGGCGGGGGGAGGGAATTTGGTAAGAGAAAGGCTTAACAGGGTGTTATGCAACATATAATGGAGAGTGGAGTTTCCAAATGTAGAGGCTGTTGCTTTGATAGCATTAGGTTATGACCATAGTCCTCTTATCCTCACTCTACACCTGAATATCCTTCGAAGGAAAAAAGAGTTTTGCTTTGAGGCATATTGTTTAGAAGATCAAGAATGCAAAGATATAGTTAAAGGAGCATGGAATGATCACCATAACACATTGGGAGATGTAGTTCAAAAATCACAAAAGGTGGCTGGTGCATTGGGAACATGGAGTAAACGGAAATTCTCAAACGCACATAAGCAAATTGAACTTTTAAAGAGAAGACTCACTGTGCTGACTAGTAGTCTAGAAGGAGCTAAATTCTGGGAGGAAATCAAACAAATTAAAGAGCGGATTGAACAATTATGGAGACAGGAAGAGATGTACTGGAGTATGAGATCCCGCATTAAGTGGCTAAGGTGGGGGGATAGAAATTCCAAATACTTTCATGCTACTACGGTCCAACGGAGGGTACGGAATAGAATCACAATACTGAAAATGAATGATGATCATTGGTGTCGGGAACCTGAAGCACTAAAGCGACACATTGGCCAGTTTTACCAATCCCTTTACACCATTGAAGGTCCTAGAAATTTTCAACTAGTCCTAGATCAATGCCCACAACTTGTCAATGCATAAATGAACGAGTCCTTGATGAGGAGGGTAACAATGGATGAAGTAAAAGAGGTGGTTTTTCAAATGGGAGCCACTAAGGCACCCGGATCAGATGGGCTTTGTGGGCAATTTTATCATCATTATTGGATTGACATTCAGCAAGATGTATTCCAGATAGTTGATAGCTTCCTCACTACGGGTACTTTCAATCCTAAATTGAATATGACACACATTGTTCTCATTCCAAAAGTAGCAACTCCAGAACACATTACTCAATATAGACCCATTAGTTTATGTAATTTCAGTTATAAGGTCATTTCTAAAGTAATGGCAAATTGTCTTAGGCTATGGCTTCCGAATATTATTGCAATAGAACAGAGTGCCTTTGTGAGTGGAAGACAAATACAAGACAATATCTTGATAGTTCAGGAGGTGCTACATCAACTGCGCATTCGAAAGAGGAAAAAGAAAGTTCAGGCAGTTCTTAAATTAGATATGCAAAAGGCATATGATCGAGTTGAATGGGATTTCTTATGTGAGTGTATGAAGAAAATGGGATTCTGCAAGGAATGGGTCCAGTGTGTGAAACAATGCATTTCTATGGTATATTTTAATGTGAAAATTAATGGAGAGTCGATACAACAGTTCCATCCATCTCGAGGTATAAGACAGGGAGATCCACTTTCGCCTTACTTATTTATTATTATGGCAAATGTGCTATCTATTCTAATGAGAAGGGCAATATCATATGGAAGTCTGAGGGGAATCAAACTAAATAGGTGGTGTCCAACTCTATCTCATCTTTTATTTGCGGATGACGTCATATTTTTCTTGGATGGAACGATTATGGAATGTCAAAACTTGGCGAATATCCTAAACCAATATTGCTATGGATCAGGGCAGGCCATCAACTTAAACAAGTCAGGTATTTTCTTTAGTCATAATTGTCCACTAACTCTAAAGAGAAACTTGGCAAATCAACTACGAGTCCCTATTATAGACAAGACAAGAAATACTTGGGAATTCCGTCTGACTGGGGACAATAAAAAAAGTATATGTTTGCATGGATCCTAGCAAGGGTCAACTCGAAGCTAGAGGGTTGGAAGGAGAAATTGTTGACTAAAGCAGGGAAAGAGGTACTTATCAAAACAGTTGTACAAGCTCTTCCACAGTATGCAATGTCTATTTTCAAGATACCGATCTCTATTTGTAAAGCAATAGAAAAAGGAATTGCGTGTTTTTGGTGGAAACAAATTGTTGACCGAAAATGAATTCATTGGAAGAGCTGGGAATCTTTGAGAACAAGGAAAGACACCGGAGGATTGGGGTTCAGAGATTTAGTGTCTTTCAATAAGGCTATGCTAGGGAGACAAGCATGGCGACTTGTTCAGGATCCAAATTCCCTATGGACAAAAGTTGTTAAAGGTATTTATTACCCACAAGGAGAGTTTTGGCGTGCTGGTAAGGGTAGTCGCCCCTCATGGGGATGGCAAAGTCTGCTGATAGGAAGGGAAGCAATTGAATCGGAGACGAGATGGTTGGTGGGTGATGGTAAACATATCAGAATTAGGGAAGATGTGTGGCTACCTAGAGGTCGGATCAGAGGAGGTGCAAATCTAAATGAACCAACGACTGTCGCGGAATTGATTGTACCCGAAGAAAAAGAATGGGATGTGGCGAAGCTAAAGGAAATGTTCGATGAGCAAGTTATCCACGAGATCCTTTCAATACCGCTTAGCTCACACTCATCAATGGACATAATAGTGTGGATGGGCAACAATATGGGCTCCTATATGGTCAAAAATGGCTACAACAAAATATGCTCCCAGAAAAAACAGTTGAAAGAAAACCAACCATCATCATCATATCAGCCACCCCGAGGTCTATGGACAACAATTTGGCAAACCCCACACTACCCAAAAGTGAAATTTTTCCTATGGAGCATCTGTAATAATGCGTTGCCGACAAGTGAAAATCTCTACAGAAGGAAAATGTTACCTGATCCACTTTGTCCCATTTGCCACGAAGCCCCAGAAACTCTCGAGCATCTCCTCCTCTTATGTTCCTGGACGAAATAGATATGGTTAGATCCCCACATACTATTGAATACAGCCATTGAGAAAGTCACAAGAATGGATAAATGGATCTCGGAGAACTTGTTTCACCAGAATGAGTGGAAATCAAACGCACTCCTTGCGGGTATTTTATGGTCGATATGGAAAGCAAGAAATGCATGGGTTTTCAGATCCAGTCGACTAAAACCACAACAAATCGTGGAGGACGCCAGCTATGATCTTGAACTCTACAGAAAATGGAGCCCCAATACCACAATGCAGAACCGAAAGAACGAGCAACTTGGGAGAGGGGAGGAGTGGATACCACCGATAAAAGGCGATCTGAAATTGAATGCGGATGGGTCTTGGAGTTGCGCCTCAAAACAGGGGGCGGTTGCAGGGATTTGCAGAGACCATCACAGGTGTCTTGTGGGTGGATTCGCCAAGAAAATCCTTGCTCCATCTGCCCTTGTAGTAGAAACCCTAGCTCTAAGGGAAGGGCTGCACTTCATGGAGAAGACACGCACGAGTGCCCTTCAGTTCAACGAACAGGGGAGACCAACTAAAGTACTTCCTGTTCAGATCATCACAGACAACTCAACAGCAGCAGAAGCCATCCTGGGCTGGGCCTAAATACCTTGGGCTGTTCAATCGGTGGTGGCAGAGTGTAAACAAAAGTTGGGTTCATTACCTGCAGTGTCCATGGGCTTCAATCCGCGAGAAACGAACCGGGCAGCGGATTGGATCGTGAAGGTGTGCCGCGATGATTCCCTTGCGCCGAACTGGTTGTCTTATCCTCCTAACTGTCTTACGTCTATCTTGTGTTTGGACTTGGGTAAAAGTCCTTGTTTTGTTCCCAGGACGAAATGAAAGAAACCTCTTTTGACCAAAAAAAAAAATGGTCACTGAAATTATCTATCTGATTTGCCGGCCATTTGATTTTAATTTTAGTCAATGTCAGTCTTATAAAAAAATGTCCTTCTCTGGTGATTATATGATGCATTTGTCATGGACAAAGCCATTCACATGCAATGTAGTGCATCGTGGTAGAATTTTCTTATGTCCTGAAAGCCATCCTGGGATATCATCCTGTGCAGGGTAACAAAAGAATGCTGCTAGGATTAGCGATGGCAATGGCGACCCAAAATCAGTGCTCTTCCGACTAATCATTGGAGCCGCGCCAAATCATCTAGGGATGGGTTGATCACGTGATCATCATGCTTTAAGCATGTCGCTTTTTGATAGATATCTGCGAAATAATAATTAAGTGCTTAGGTCTTTCTAAGTGTTTTAAGTGATTGGGGAAATGAAAGAGATGACTGATGGGTATATTTTTCTTTTTGTTCAGTGTTTTGGGAATCCTTTGTGGAGAGTTTGTCAACAAATTAAACTATTTAAGATCAATTGATTAGGTTGAATTAAATTTCAATCAGCCATAGATTAAAAATTAAGAGTTCACGCCTTCTTGTCGACTAATGATTCTAAGAAATTAGGCTGCAAGCCATCCATCTTGAGTACCATCCATTATTAAAGATCATTATACACTAATCTTCCTTGATTATTCTAACCATTCAGTCATTAAGAAAACAGAGCAATTCTGAAATTTTGTAAATCAAAATCCATCCAAGATTTGGATTGACCGAATCGACTCTCAGATGAATCCGGGGCTAACATAAAATTTGGTGCCTTTGCTCAGACGTGTTGGCCTGTCCCATTTCGTGTTCGCAGAGAGCGCTTCACCTTCCTCAGTACCGAAGCTCGTACATCAGTTCATGATGTTCATCGCTTATATCTTTGAATACATCCCTATTTTGGATCGTCTTCTTCTCACAATAACTGTTTTCCTCATGCGCATATAGGCCTAATTGATACTTCACTGAACCTATTTTTATGAAAAGAGTGTATCCCGACTATCAGACTGCAAAAGAACTTCGCATTGCCAGAAATATTTGGAAAATGGGAAGAAGGAACTTCATCCGCCACATCTGTCGGACAACATTGCCTGAATTAGATGTAAAAATAAGTAAAAATCTTCGGTAGCATTATGGAGTGGCTATAGCGGCAGAAGCAATTAGAGGGAACTTCTTGTGAATGGTTAGACCAGTGGACTCGGTCATGTCCAGCTGCCCCACGCCATCAGGCAATCTCCAATCGAACTTGTGCAAGAGATTGGCCAAAACAAGCTCATCCACAACAATGGAGAATGCGATTCCCGGACAGCCTCTCCGCCCTGCTCCGAATGGAATGAGCTCAAAGTCATGTCCCTTGAAATTGATGGATGAGTTCAAGAACCTCTCCGGACGGAACTCGTCTGGCGAGTCCCACAGTGAAGGGTCTCTCCCGATGGCCCAAGCATTGACAATCACTCGCGTCCTTGCCGCGACGTCATAGCCCATCACTTTGGTGTCTTGGGTTGACTCTCGGGGGATTAGTAGTGGAATCGGAGGATGCGATCGGAGGGTTTCCTTGATCACGGCCTTCAAGTAGCACATTTGGTCCAGGTCTTCCTCGGTTATGCTCGACTTGTGACCGGCAATCCTTCTGACCTCGGCTTGTGCTTGTCGCATTGCATTTGGATGTCTGAGAAGCTCGGTCATTGCCCACTCTAGGACAGTGTATGTAGTGTCTGTTCCCGCTGCAAATGCATCCTGCAATTATAACAATGTAGTCGGCATGACTATCGTACGCCTGCTCGAAAGTATTCTTGCCTGGTGATTAACCTTGTTGCCAACATTGGGGGACTAACATTAAGATGAAATTACAATTGGCCCATCAATCCAAACTGCCCAAAATAGTGCTCCTTGACCAAAAGGAGAAAGCTCAATCAGAGAAGGAGAGTGCTAGGATCTAGACTATACAATACTCTGTTCATTTTAATCTGTCTCTACCTACATGATCAGTACCATCACGTAGCAATCTAGAGTGATTCCACGTTATTTCATAGGCTAATTAAAGTGCAACTTTCGCCAAAAACTAGAGTGCAAATTGCTAAAATGACATCGACTGACATTGCATGCTCACAACCGAAAGAGGTATTATACCGTCCGTTTGGGCTTAACTCCCCCCAAAAAAAAATTTAAATTTTAGGTCAAATCTCAATTCTGCCCAAACTTATTTAAGTTAAAAAAAAAATCATAGATTTTCACTATACTCCCAAATTCACTCCCACAACACGCTCACTTTTGCATGGAATAACAGTAGCCTCCTGATATTGATAATTTGGAAGAACTTGGTGGCTATTTTTGGATGCGAGAGCAGATTTAAAACAAGAAAGAAAATTTATAATTTTTATTAATAAAAATGTTATGGATAAAATCAGAATTGGACTTAAAAATTTGGAGTTTTTAAGGGAATTAAGCATCATCTTGTTGCAAGAGATGTGTGCTAAACTAACAGATTGAAAAACATGCCGAGACAAAAGTCTATAATGGACCGAGTGATCTGAAACATTAGAAGAGATCGTGGCCACATATCGATGGTTCATATAGCTCCGCGCGCCGAAAAATGATTCTAGGAATAAGGATTAGCCAAATAAACAAAAAGGGCCGTGTAAGAACTTGCGTACCAAGATGAGAGCTTTGATGGTAATTTTATCAATGGAAAAACCGACGGAGCTATCCTTCTGGATAGAAAGCAAGATATCCACAAAATCTTCTTTGCCTTCTTGTCCGTCGACGCCGGCCTCGCAGTTCATCCTCTTCTCAACATGCTCTTCCACAACTTCATCCAAGAAACCATCGAGCTCTTTAGCCACCTTGTCCAGCCGCTCATCCAAACCGCTCACTCGATCCACCCAAGCAAGCCAAGGAATATAATCCCCGAAGTTGAGAGCTCCCAACAACTCCACAAATTCCATGAGCATCGCCTTGAACCTCTTCCCACCATACTTTCTCCCCAAAGCCACCCTGCACACCACGTCGTTGGTTAGCGCTGCGAACCTCTCGCCCAAATTCACGGTTGTCGGGGATGCAGAAGAAAGCAAGCCCTCGATGTCGGCAATCAGGTTGGCCACCTCTTCCTCCCGGACTGGGCGAAACGACTGGACCCTCTTGTTGCTCAGGAGTTGCAATACGAAGACGCTCTTCATCTGCCTCCAGTACTCGCCGTATGGCGCCATCGACACGTCCTTGTAGTCGTACACAAGCTTTTTGAAGATCTTCGACTTTGGCCTGTTGGCAAAGATGAGATCGTGGGTCTTCATGATCTCGCGGGCAGCATCCGCTGACGAGACCACAAGCACCGGCACACGGCCGAGTCGGAGGAGCATGAGAGGGCCATGTTTACGGGACAAGTTTGCAAGTGAGGAGTGAGGGCGCGAGCCGATCTGGTGGAGGTTTCCGAGGATGGGAAGCTTTGGTGGCGAAGGTGGCGGGTTGGTGTTTTCGGGTGGTGGAAGGTGAAAGCAACCATTTGAAGAGGAGCAAGATGCAGAAGGTAAATGGTATTAAAAGGGGATAAAGATATTGCCTGAGAAGTGCACTTGACATCATTTTCTTCTATCAGAACCCCAGATACAACTTGCTTCCTCCTGCGTCTGGTTCTTTTTATAGTGAGTAGGAGCAGGCGTTGAGGAACCTTTACTCGCTATCCATCCAAAACGAAAGTCACGAGATGTCATTCAAGAATGCATTAGTATCGAAATGGGATGTGCGGGAAAATGGAACACCAGTCCAACTTCTTCGCTTGCACGTTGCACCATACGTTGGCCTCAACAATTTGGACACGGGAACTGAGTTGCTCCGAATCAAACATGTATGTGCGACTAAGGGTGAGTACCGAAACTGAAGCGAATTAGAGCAAATTGACCGGTTCTGGACAGCTCCCCATTCCTAAAACTTGGAACCGGTGATTGCTGGTCCGATTCCCTGTTCTAGATGTAAACCAAATCATCCGGACTACCTAGACTGGCTCGATATTTTTTTATTAACAAGTTAATGATACTTGATTATACTTTATCACACCTTTAATGTTTTTCTATCAAGATTTTTATTAATTAAATATCCAAAATACCAAAGAGTAGGAGTTTAGACTATGCAACTACACTTGAGGGGAATATGGGAAAAAAGAAGAAGATATTATCATCAGTTCTTGACTAGATGGGACTGGTTGGTCCGATTTTAAAACCAAATGGGCCAACTGTCATTCCACGAATTGAGAATTGACCCTTCTAATTCGACCTTTGATTTTAAGATGGAGGTTAAATCATTTTGAATTTGACCACCTGTACATAAGATAAATTTTGGGACCACTAAGCCTTTCAAAGAAAACGATGTTTCGTGATGGACATGGTAAAGTGGGTGGCCCATTGCCAATCAGTTACTTGCGAGATTTCAACTATATCTTCAATGATTAATATTCTTTTCCGTCACCATTAATCGGATCGACCTGATTCGTTTCATATCTCCGTCAAATCAATGTGAAATCGATGACAGAGTTTGTTGGTCCAGCCGCCCCATCGGCCGCCGGAATAGACACGACATTTGCATTTTGCAGTCCTCTTGTCACGTGGGGTCTTCTTCAGGGTGGGCAGTTTGTGTGAACTAAACCTGTTCTTTTCTATGTATGGACGATCCCCTGGCTTTCAGAAGAATAAAAAAGAAAATTTTCATCGCACGTTGATAAAATTTTAATGGTTTTTTTGTTTGTTTGTATTTTTGGGTAATTTATGGATAATAAATAAATACCTTTAAAATAGTCAACTCTTTTTCACAGTTACTATTCATGAGTAACTATTTATAAGGTCAAACCCAAATTAAAGTCATAGGGACACTGCCTCTACATAATTGATAGGGAGAATGAATTACACCCCAATAATATGGCGCCAATGACATGTCCTTGCGATGGTACAAAAGCCTCTTGAATAGGGTTGACTTGAGTCAAAGAAATGACATGAATTGGCACATAGTTAGTACATATGAAGCTTTTGTCTTGTTAAATAAAAAATACAACGTTTTAAAATAGCACGAGTTGACGCATGGTTAGTGTCATAGTCCACCGGACCCTCTCCAATCATAAATGCTAGAAAATATAACTCTTAACAGAGAATTAGGATGCATGAACATGGGTTGACAGGCTTAGTCTATACCTGGGTCGGTCGGAGAATATAAAGTCGTGGGTCTTCATGATGTCAAGTGCACAATCAGCGGATGATACGACGAGGACGGGCGAGCTCCTGAAGTGGAGCATTATCGAGGGGCCACAGCGCCTCGACAGGGCTTGGGGCGAGCAGTGAGGATAATCGCCGAGCTGGTGGAGGTTCTCGATGATTAGGAGCTTCAACAGTGACAGCGAGGGAGTGAAGGAGAGTAGCGGTGAGGCATTGAAGCTCAATATCACCGGTGGCGACGGTGGTTTTCCACTGTTTCTGCGTCCCAAGTGATTTTAGGGTTGTGAAGACGAGGGGTGATGGAAAAAGATTGCGAACATGTGAATTTATATTGCTCGTGCTGTTGTGGAGCTCCACGTGAATTCTCCTATGTAGGATACCAGGATATTTCCTGTCTTGTTCACTTGCCATAAAAATGAATTGACTCGTTCCCCTCCGGTAATTTTGAATGAACAGCTCTAACTAAGGATAAATAAATATTTACTATTCTTTTGCCTTGTGATCACTATACATGACCAACAACGATTTTGTTCCGAATAGAGACAAATATATTAATATCATTATCATTATTGGTAGATCGATGTTGTAATCATCGTCTTAATATCTAATTTCTTTTGTGACCGTCTGTAGGCTTAACTTTACAATAGTACCACTTTGCAAAAAATTTATCTTTTTGCCCGATGTGTAAAGAATGATATGTGGGGTTCATTAAATTTTAATTGATTGTTTGAAAGCAAGTCGACTAAAAGGAGTTGAACGCGCAAAGATGCACGAATCCATTTTCACAGAACTTACAAAAATATCAACGTCATCGACCGCGACTCCGCCTCGAAATGGAACTATCACTCGCTGTTGACCTTGCTAGTTTCGTCTAAAGAAACAAAAATCAGCCAGAAAAAGGAGTCTCCGTAGTTCATTTGTCCAAGAACGAAATGGACAGAAAACCTAATACAAATTTGTTTTATCTGATCTGCAAGAGCGACGAGAAGGGTGAACCAAGAAGATGGCGTGCTCCTCTTGCGACCCCGCCTCATTTTGATTAGTGGTTGATGGCTGGGTCAGTGTCATCATAGATTGGAAACGGAACGAGACATGTCGAATTGTGTTTGGCTTTTAAGTTAGTGTCGCCTTCATGTCATCTCGGATTCAAGTTTCCCTCTTTTAGTAGATTCCGTGTTCTGATTTGTTTGTAGAAAATTCAATTGTACTTTCACAGTTTAGTAAACAAAAATCGTTCAAAGCTGAACTTTTATTGGTTTGTCCTTAATGGGGATTTGATTAAATATCTCAGAGAAGGTTTCTCGAGATGAACATCACGGCTGTGAATCAAACATTGCCATTACAGTTGGTTTGGCAGAGTTGAGACCGGGATGGGTCGCGGCTGGTGCTTTGGTATAGAAGTTGTTCCGAGTTGGTGATGATGGTTGGTCCTTGCATTGCACAGCTGCCATACAGAACAACGAGGAAGAGATAAAAACTAATAAATAAATAAGTAGTTTCAAAAATATTAAAGTATTATTAAAAATTGTTTACATCAACTACGGTACCGTATGCATTTGATCGACGTCAATGACGTCCATGTCAAAGAATTACTAGACAAAATTGATTGGATGAAGTGAATTGGCACAAATATAAAAAATTTATGACTCAATTGACCAGAAAAAAAAAGAAAGAATTTATGACCGAATTGACACAATTATGATCAATTTAAGACTTTTTTTGTAATTCTCCCAAATTTAAAGAGAAATGGGAATTTCTTACTTTGATATATCTATCACTTTTCAATTATGTATGGACTGACAATTTGTTATTGAAAAAAAAAACAAAAACAAAGAGAGCCATTATCCTTCATCAATTCTTGCATTTAATTAAAAAAACATTACAAATCAATCGCAAATTGGTACAAAACCGTTACTAAACTATTATAAAACATTACGAAACCATTATAGATTAATGACGGATGAAAATCATTACAAATTGATTACGGTAAAAAATCATTACACAAACATTCGCCACGATTTTACAACAATACATATAAGGTAATGACGATGGTCTTAACTAGGGAATGGAGTGGCAACAGCAAGGAGATGGACTTTCCTGTGGATGGTAAGACCAGTGCATTCGGTCATGTCCAAATCCTCCGCTTTCAGACCCTCGGGCGGTGCCCAATCGAACTTGTTCACCAGATTTGCCAAGACAAGTTCGTTGGTCGCCATCGCGAATGATGTACCGGGGCAACCCCTCCTCCCGGCACCGAAAGGAATCAGCTCGAAATCCTGTCCCTTGAAGTCCACCGAGCTGTTCAAGAATCTCTCCGGCTTGAACTTGTCCGGCTCGTCCCACGTGCTGGGGTCCCTCCCGATGGTCCACGCATTCGTGATCACCATAGTCCCCGCTGCGATGTCGTAGCCTTGGATTTTGACGTCCCGGGTCGACAGTCGTGGGACGAGGAGGGGGATCGGAGGGTGTAAGCGGAGAGTCTCTTTGAGGACTGCTCGCAAGTAATGCATTTTCTCCAAGTCCGCATGGGTTATGTTAGGCTTGCCGTTGGCGATTTTGCGAACCTCAGTTTGGAGAATGTTCATGGCACGAGGGTGCCTTAAGAGCTCGGTCATTGCCCACTCCAGGACTGTGTACGTTGTATCAGTTCCAGCAGAAAACATATCCTGCACAAGCACAAGTGTACTTGATAATCAATCATCATGGATAACTAATGATGCTTATCGCTTCATTCAGTTATGACTCATAAGTACTCTTGGAAACACGAGTCACAACTGAATGAAGCCATATATATAGAGAGAGAGAGAGATTTACAAATTCTACCATGACTTAAAAAATTAGTATCTAAAATTGTGAGATATTTCCAAATTAACGAGAACTTATCATATGAAATTGTAATTTGTACTTTAGAATTCTCTTAATGTCATCAACGCAGTTACCTGACTAATTTTGGTATGGACAAAAAAAAAAATGGTTATACCTTTTATTCCTAATTAGGAAACATTTAGTGTTATATGCTTTGTAGGGTAGAAACATGAACATCATCCAAAATTAAGTTAAATTAAAGGTAAGTATAGTTTATATTTGTGATTCGTCTATAAACAATTGGTTGGAGAAATTTTCTTAAAAAAGTAAGGTGGACAATATTGTTGTTGGGTTTTATTCTAAGTCGGTTGTGGAAAAAGTTAGCGATTGATTTATAGATATAGAGAAAGCCTCATTCTTTAAATTTTTGGTATGAAATAGCCTCAAGACCATCCAATAATTATCTTGAAAGAAAAAACTTTGATTGCATGAGATCGTTGGTGGAGAAAAGAGGGAGCTTACCAAGACGATTGCTTTGATGCTATCCGAACCAAAAGCAAAACCAACAGTTTTGTCCTTCTGAATGTCCAGCAAAATGTCCACAAAGTCTCTCCTATCATCACCTCCGCCGCCGATGCTCTTCTCCTCCATCTTCCTCCGATGCTCCTCCACCACCTCATCGAGGAACTGGTCGAACTCCCTCGCGACCCGCT
Organism: Eucalyptus cladocalyx; assembly: GCA_017140615.1. Taxonomy (NCBI): domain Eukaryota; kingdom Viridiplantae; phylum Streptophyta; class Magnoliopsida; order Myrtales; family Myrtaceae; genus Eucalyptus; species Eucalyptus cladocalyx. Next base: position 301,676 of record CM029517.1, read on the forward strand.
CCGCTTTTGCATCTAGACCAGTTAGCTTGTTGATCCACCCAAGGCTCGGAATGAAGTCCCCAACGTTGAAAATGCCCAGCAACCTCATCATATCCGCTAACAGTACCTTGAACTTCTTGCCCTGCAGGCCTTCGCTGTACTTCCTTCCCAGAGCCGTCCGGCATATGATGTCGTTCGTCAACGACGCAAACAAGTCGCTCAGGTCCACCGAGCGATGCTGCTTGATCTTGTTCATCAACAGAGACATCTCCTCTTCTTGGACCGTCCGAAACGAGTGGACCCTCTTGTTGCTCAGCAGCTGGAGGACGCAGATGCTCCTCATTTGCCTCCAGTACTCGCCATACGGCGCCAGAGCCACGTCCTCGCGGTGGTACAAAAGCCTCTCCGACAGGGTTGACCTGAGTCGAAGAAATGACATGAATCGGCACAAGGTCAATGTCCATATCTGTAGTCCACCGGGACCTTCTCCATCATAAATGCCAGAAAATATAACTCTTAACAGAGAATTAAGATGCATGAACATGGGTTGACAGGCTTAGCCTATACCTGGGTCGGTCGGAGAAAATGAGGTCGTGGGTCTTCAAGATGTCCCGTGCACAGTCGGCGGAAGATACGACGAGGACGGGCGCGCTTCCGAAGTGGAGCATCATCAAGGGGCCATAGCGTCTCGACAGGGCTTGGAGCGAGCGGTGAGGGTAATCACTGAGCTGGTGGAGGTTCCCGATGATAGGGAGCTTCGGCGGTGATGGCGGAAGGTGAAGGTTAGTAGCAGCGGCAGAGGAGAAGAGGAAGGGGAGGCATTTGAAGGTGAGGAAGGTGATGAAGAGGACGAGTGTGATTGAGGCCAGCGAGGGTGTGAAGGAGAGTAGCGGTGACACGTTGAAGCTGAACATCGCCGGTGGCGACGGTGTTTTTTCGCTGTTTCTGCGTCTCGAGTGAATCCCTGTCTTTCAGGGGTTGTGAAGACGAGTGGTGGAGGGACGGGGAGCGAACATGTGGATTTATATTGCTCGTGCGACTGTGGAGCTCCACATGAATTTTCATATGCAGAATATCAGGAAATTTCCCATCTTGTTCACTTGCCATGAGAGAGAATTGACTCGTTCGCCTCCGGTAATTTTGAATGAACAGCCTTCCTAAGGATAAACAGATATTTGCTATTATTTTGCCTTGACCATTATACATGACCTACAACGTTTTCTTCCGGATGCGACAGATATTTGTTATCATTATTGGTAGATCGATTTTGTAATCATCCTCTATATATCTACTTTTTTGGGCCAACTAGTCCATCTTTGGCGAAACCTCTTATCTTTTTGACCGATGAGTAAGTTATTATAGTTTGAAAGCAAGTATATTGAAAGGAGTTGAACGCGTGAATATCCACGCGTCCATTTTCACATAACTTACATATATCCCTCAACATCATCCATGGCGAGTCAGGTTAGGAATGGAATTATTACTTGCTGACGGTCAGTGACCGGCTAGAGGCAAGGGCAAGTGAGGTCGACCCCCCGGCCATTGGTGAGGGTGAGCCTCGTCGGCCCTTAGTGAGGCTCGACCTCACCGTGGCTAGCAAGGTCAAGGCTCGTCCTCACTTCTCACCATTTGCCTTCTTGAGGCTAGAGGGAAAAAAAAAAAAAAAAAAAAAAAAAAAATTTTAAAATCAAAAAATATTTTAATATTATTAAAAATAGTGCATGTCAATACTGGTCACGTTACATAAGATGGTTAACATTTACAACAGCGATCTCCGGTCAAAATTGGCCAGGGTTACTAAATTGACATAAATGCAAAAGGTTTACAACATATTAGCACAATTACAATAACTTCAATATTATTTTGATAATTTTCCCTTTATTGATGATCTTGTTAGTTTTGTCTAAATAAAAAAAATTAGCCAGAAAAAGGAGTCACAATTCATTTGGCCACGAACAAAATGGACAGAAACCAAATACAAATCGACTTTATTTTGCCTGATCTTACGACCCCACTTCATATTGATTGGGGGGTTTATAAGTCGTGTCATTATGATTTGGGAAATGGATTAGCCCACGAACAAAAATGTCTTGAAACAAGACCTAACGTGACATGGAGACTCCTTTACAACTCACCGATTAGCTCAAATCAAATGATGCAATCTCATATATATGAAGCAACATGAAGGGTTAAGTACAACGCTTACTGCTGGATTTTAGAGGTCACTTGCGTCAGATACTTAAGAAAAATCCGTGCTTCAATGTGGCCGAATGATATATGATTGGACTAACTTATGTGAAAAATATCAAATGAATCAAGTTTCAAGCAAGTTAGGGTCTTCCAGAGGAAGTCGTGTTCAAAATACTAAAAGGTGTTCCGCAAATCAGAGAGTGGGTCTCTTAATTTTTCTACGTTCTTGTCGAGTCCAATGCACATTGCACTTTATATGACATCCCAAAATTTGGCTTCTGATTCGAATATATGAAATAGTTGTTTCGTCGATGCGCTTATGGTTAATTTACTCTGAGCTACTCACTCATGAGTTAATTAATCTATTATGTGAAGCCGTTAAGTTAAACAAAACTGAGTGGCCAATAATACAATACAACGACAAGCTAGATGGCCAATAATACAACATGGATGGCCAACGGGTACCAATAATGCAACGTACGGCCTGCAACATACAAGTGACAAGTACCAATAATGGAACGTACCAGCGACAAGCAACAATAATGCAACGTAAGGCTAGCAAGTTTTTTTTTTTTTTTCGTTTGATGAGGGAGATGACCATCCTATCTCCATTGCCTTCTCAAGTCTTACTCTATTGAGATCAACTTTTAGCATCCAACTAAATTTATCTACTAAGCATAAGGCCCTTTTGCAACAAAATTATGATGCACATTCTCATGGAGGTGAGTACAAAGCAAACTACAAGGACGAGATGCTATGCCGCCATTCTAAAATCTCTAACATCAGATAGAGATGTTGAAGAGGAGGAGGAAGAGGATTAGCTCATGGTGTTTACAAACAAACACGACTTTATTATCGAAGGCTAGTGTAGGGAAACAAATTCCTAAAAACACTATGATACTCAATCGAACACCGAAAACGAATGCGAAAAACATGTTACACCAATTAAAAGGTATATCACATAGTCGGACATACCTTGGTTTTCACAGATTAAGCATCATCGTCACAATTTTATGAGGAAGTCTTGGAAGCCCTGATTCCGTTCATGAAGAGGGGCGTATTGTTTCTCGGGGAAAACTAAGAGAATGTAGAACAGAGAAAATGTATTTCCCTTTTCTCAAAAACGCTTTTTTTCAAATAACACAACTGCTCATATATCACAACTGCCCAAATATTCCCCCCCCCATTTTTTAATATTTATTTTACCGTCACGCCCCGAACGAGCACATGCACATCCCTCTGCGGTCGATACAAATGCGACGTTCTCAAGACGCGTCGCTGACCCATTCATTTTTAATGCATATGCAGAAGCGAAACAAATATCCCTGACAACAAACAACATGGGATAGGAAAGCATGGCACATTTCACAAAAGCCAACTTTTATAAACAACGGGTCTAGATACAAAATGAGTTTGGTCAAAAGTCCATGAAAAGGTCGGCTCTCAAAAAGAAGCTATCCTACAACATACTAGCCTGACACATACACTGAACCTTTAGACTCCACTTCCACAAACTTCGGGGCTTTGGTCCTCCACAACCACCAGCTAAGGCCCTAAAAATTTAAGCTAACAATGGGGTGAGATAATGTCTTAGCAAGTTCACCCCGTAAACCCATATTAAGAAAAAAAATACATCTCAGGGCGCTCTAGCCACACAACCACACAATAAGAATAGAGGACTTACCTTACCTTAGTTTCTTCCTACACGTCAGCACATTTCATATCACAAATGCATATAATTAATGCACACAACAATTGAAACGCCTTATCAACTCAATTAATCACAAAGGTTCTGATTATAAGCCACACCGTTATGACACGTCACATACCATGCCACACAGTTTTGTCTTATAATCAGGCTCCACAGTTTTGTCTTATAATCAGGCTCAACTAACTCAACCAACCATGCGTTCCAATTGTTAATTACACCCCTCAAGGGTATGGCCAACTCTGATTTTCGCTGTCTTTTGGCATAGCCAGGCGTTGTCTCACCTCCTTTGAGCACGGCTATGTCTCATAAAGACAACTTTCTCGAAGGAGCGTAGGTCCAGAATCTATTGCAACCCGAGTCCCACTGAGTGGGTATCCCATAAAGGGTAACGTTCGGCTTAAAAGCTCAAGATGGGTTCTTTTAACCAACACACAACCAATCAATCTCAGCCTAGGACACCGTGCATTACACTCAAATGCCTCAATTAAAATGGTGACCCTGACCTATTTTCTTCATATTAAAAACACCAGGTGAAAATAGTCCTATGTTGGTACACGGTCAGATCGAACAGAAAAATCGATATACTTCATTTTTAAAATCTCACTATTTTATATAAGATGTAAAACTATTTTCGATGTCAAAATCCGACACCCAGGATTTTTTGAACAAATATTGAAATTCACAAATTTTGGAATAAATCACCAAAAATTCAATCAGCACTCAATTCGCACAATTTAACATACAATTGCATAAATTGAACACACCATTGCAATCAACACAAAATTCCGGTCAACGACTATCTCGGTATAATTTCCGAAAAATAATAAATAATTAAATATATTTCGAAAATAAATAAATAAATAAATGTTATATTAATATAAATTAATAAAATATTTATAAATTCAAAATAATTAATTAATTCAAAATAACTAATTAAGGGCCTAAACAAGATTACACTAAGTTAATCACCTAAATAGCCTTAATTAATTATCCACTAAACTAATTTACAATTAACTGAACTAATCTAACCACCTAACCATACTTAGCTTAATCTAAACACTCATTAAGCATAATTAATCTCCTAAACAAGATTTAGTGATTAAACTCACCGGTTTAGCGTTCCGGTGAGTCCATGGCGACGGCGACGCCAAGGTGGGCAACAAACCTCCAAGCAGCGACACCAACCAAGGCCGAGAGAGGCTTGAAAATGGGCCATGAAGACCTCTAGGCTTGCTAGAACTTCAACTACTGATCTTGAGCTGCAAGGACTGAACTAGCGGCTGAAACGACGAGAAATGGGTTGATCGGAGCTCCGGCGAGCGAGTGACCGGCAACCGGCGGCACCTGAGAGTCAAGAGGGACTTGTTGGAGGTTGGGATAGGCGGAGGTAGGGTCGAAATGAGAGGAAAATCACGAAAATCGCGAAACAATGCAAGTGAGTGGAGCTCTAGGTAGTCTGGTGAGCGGCGACTTCCGGACGTCGAACGAGTCGGCCAGTGGCTCCGTTCGTTGAGCAGCGACCACCGTTCGTACAAACTGGGTCTCATGGTCACAAGGGTGGGTTGCACTGGGGCTGACTCGCACAGGAATGCAACTTTTAACTTAGATCATTGGAGAAAGGTTAGTTGGAGCAAAAACAGGAAGAAAAGAAAACATAGGGGAAAAAGAGGTCAACGGCAAGGGGGAAGGGGCTGGCTCGATTTCTCGGCTTCCTCTGGTTTTCTCAAGCTTTTCCTAAGCCTCAACAATGGATAAAGTGAGGAGCAAGGATGAAGAATGAGCTGCTGAAGATAGGAGGGGGCCACCAAGCCTTCTAGAAACCAAAGTTGTCTCCTTTGAGCATATCCAACATGCCCCACTTGCTTAGTCATCATCCTCAGCCATTATCCACTCCCAAGCTTTCTCAACACACCACCCAAGTGGTCCAAAAGTTCCTCCCTCTATGGCATACGAATTTTGTGACATTTAGCCTTCAAAGTCTTCAATACCATTCAATCTTCTTTCAATTCAATCTAATTGATGCCCTAAAATTTCATCCATGGTGTCCTCACTTAAAATCCACATTTTCCCTTACCTATTGAATCAACTTGTATCCCAAGATTGCGATCAAAAGCGGGCCTATGAATTTCCCAATCCAAAATAATCATACTTTGATTTTTCGTCAAAAATCTCGATTTACAAAATAATTTTGACATTCCAGTTATTTATTTAATTGCATAGAAAATTAGAGGTTAGTTTATTCCTGATAAAATTTAATTGCATAACATATAGATTTAGGTGCATTTATTTTTAATTTGCGTTTTTTGTTTGCATTTTATTGGACCGGTCGCGAATGAGTTCAAATTAGTTGGATCAAGCCCACGAAGCGAGCAGGTTGGCCTAAGCCCATTTTTTTTTAATGATTGAAAATTATCTTGTGAGAAATTTGAAATTCAAAATTTTTCCAGGATATAATGATTGTTTTTTTTTTATAGGGCGGATGGGTAAAAAATATTGCAATTTGTCTTTGAAAGATTTGGATTTAGAAAAAAATTTCATCTTAATCTCAAATCCTTGTCAGTATGGGATGAATTATGTGAAAAAGATTTGCGAAGGTTGATTCGAGGAAGAATTTGCAAATCCAATTCCTTCCCCTATAAAAGGTTGTGCGTGCGAGAGGTTTTTAGGGGGTTCTTTTCTGGGTTTTTAAAGGTTTCTGAAATCAAAAAAAAAAAAAAACAGGAAAAAAGAAAAGCATTCGGAGGCCCTTTTATTGAAAAGGAAAAAAGGGAGTGTATGAAGACAAGGGGAAGCGTGCGGCTGTGCAGAGGAAGGACGATCATTGTTCTTCTTCGTCACCGATTTCTGCTGCTCCGTTCGTGCCCTTCCCATTGCACCATCACCAACGCCTGAGCTCCTGTCACGGAGTTTGCTCAAAAGCCCGAAGCCATCGCGCGTTGCGATCTACCTATAGCTCGCACCGGTCTGCCGCCCTCCGTCGCCCACAAGCTCGTGACATCGGCATTGCCGACCCAGCCCTTCCGCGAGCACAGCCTTGCAGAAGCTCGTTGAAGCCGGTCACCGAGTTTCCTCGCCGCGCTGCCTAGACTTCTGCCGATCCATTCCTTTGTTGCCCTAGCCGACAACCCGACGTTGCTCTGTTCTGCCCATTCGAAGTTGTCGCCGGTGACGCCACTTATGCTCTGGTTCTGCTTGCGCCCCAGTAGATCTCGAGATGGTTCCTCCATGTTTTGTTCGTGAGTCGCCTGAAGCCACTTTGCTCTGACGCCCAACGAGTACTATGCCACCACACTAACCCGTGAAGCGCCCTACCGTCTGCTACCGGAGTCCCCACATCGGAGCTCTGACACTGCGAGCCCATCTCGTCTGCAACTCGAGCCAGATCGGTAGCCCATCGCCACTCTCCTACCCGTCCGGACCCGAGCCTCCCTAGCTTCGCTCCTGTGTTGCAGCTGCCCTTGTCGGATCCCCTTTGCCGGACTAATCAGCCGGCTCCCCTTGGAGATCCACGGCTATGTGTGGAAAGTAAGAAAAAACAGAAAAGACAAAAAAATCAGATTATATAGTTTTTTTATTATTTTATCTTTATTATTTTTATATAGTTTATAGTTTTTTTAATAGTTTTTTAGTGTGATTATTAATTGATACATGATTGAGATTCCAACATGAATTAGCCCCTCAAATTAGGGATTGACAGTTCGATTTTCGCGCCCGAAATCCGACTCGCAATCCTTGCAAAAATCGACAATCCGATCTCACGCCCGAGATTCGATTCGCGATTTAATTTTAAAATTGGTCAACCCGATCTCATGCACGAGATATGGTTCGTCAATTTTTGGATATCAATCTTATCTTGCTTGATTTGCTTTGCTTGATTTGTTGTTGGCATTTGAGTTAATTTTATTTTCGTAAAAGAAAAAATTCAAAATTTTTTTGAATTAGTATTAGGTTGGTTTTAGAATATTTCTAGGCTTAGGGTTATCTTGCATGTTTAGAATTGCAACCTTATTTCGAATTTTTAAATTAAAAAATCCAAAAAAATGCGTTCATTTAGGATGTTAGTTTTCTTTAATTTAAATGGCACGTTTAATTATTTGGCAATTTTAAATTTCGAATTTTACAAAGAAAAATACAAAAAAATCAGCATGCATGTATCATGTAGAATTAGGGCATTATTGGCACGTCATTGCATACTAGATTGATTGCATGTTTAAGTTTTATTTAGATAGATCCTTTTAGATAGATTGCATTTTAGATTAGAGATTACTTGGTTAAGATAAGATTCTAGTTTAAATTAGGATTTGGCTTAACCTAATTCCTAATACAAATTGAATAGAATCTTAATCTAGCTAGATAATCTTTGCATTTTTCTAATTTCGAATTTCATGGAAAATACAAAAAAATTGCCTTAGAATTAATCAATTTCATTCTTTAGGATAGACTGCATTTTATTTATGTCATATAGTTTAAGTCATATTGCCATGCCATATCATTACATGTTAGATTAGTAACATTACATTGCATGTAGATTAGATTCTCATTAAGAAAAGCAAAAAAAAAAAATTGGGTAATTGCATGTTAATTAGAAATTATATCTAGGATTGTCAATGGGAATTCTGATTTAACATTGCGGATGCTTTCGTTGTTATGAGGTAAGTTTTGAAATTTATTCATTTGCTTTCTTGAGTGTTAAATTTGTGGTTTACACACCTACATGGTCACCTCACATGTTAGGGAATTAAAATCAATTCAAGTTGCTTGCCAAACAATTTTTCAAAATAAAAGAGAAAGGTACCGAAAGGGCGTTAGAGAAATCTAGCGTAACCAAGTCTCCGAACTCACAATATTTTGTTTGTAAGAGTAAAGTAAATCTCTCATTACTTTACTTGGGTTTTTAATCAACCCACCAAAAATAGATTAGTGACGACTCCTAATTGAAAATCAATTGCATGTTAAGAACTTGAACCCAAATCGCGAATTGGTATAGGTTTAGAAGAGCCAGAGTTAAGTTAGACTTAGCAGTCAATTAACCTAATTTTATGTGGTGCACCCGAAATTTAGGTTGCGACAGCTATTTAACGAGAATTTTGTGATTAGGTGGAATCACCTACACACTAATCACATACCTCTGTCAAATCGACCTATCTCCGATCTCTGGTCAATTTTAACGGTGCTGTAATGACCTTTACAGATTAGTACGGTCGAGCAATCGGTTTCTCGTTGAATTTTCAAATCAATTATGTTTATATTCCTTAATGGCTTCACCTGACAGACTAGTTAACTCGTGAGTGGTCAACTCAAAGAAGAAGGCTATAGGTGCGTCAATGAAAAGCCAATTTCATCTCATCGAAAACAGATTTGAAAATCAGGATGTCATAACTCTTCCCATCTTTTAAACAAAAAATGTGAGGGTACAATCTCCTCATCGACTCTTCATTTCCTCAAGTTGCTCCTTCAGTGCTGTGGTGTTGCTAGATCATTTTCACCAACGAGATGGTCTTGGTGCGTAGAACCCGCTCCTTGCAATTCATAATCCGAACCGGGCTTTCAATGTACGACACTTTGTCGTCCACGTTTAAATCCTCAAAATTCAGCATGTGGGTCAAGCCAGGCTCATACTTCCTCAATATTGACATGTGAAAGACGTTATGCACTTACGCTAACCTTGGCAATAATGCAAGACGATACGCTAGGATCCCAATTCTTTCAAGAATCTCAAATGGACTTACATACCTCGGACTCAACTTTCCCTTCTTGCCAAAGCGTGAAGTACCCCTCATTAGTGACACCTTTAGAAAGACATGATCACCAACTTGGAATTCCAATGATCTCCGACGCTTATCGATATAGCTTTTCTGGCGGCTCTGAGCGGTCTTTAATTTGTCTTTGATAACGGTAATTGCATCCACTGACTACTGGACTAACTCTGGACCTATGATCTTTCTTTTCCCGACTTCATCCCAACACACTAGCGTTCTACACACTCTACCATATAGCGCTTCAAAAGGAGCCATTTAAATACTCTGCCAGTAATTATTGTTATAAGCGAACTCGACAAAGTGAAGCTGTTCCTCCCAGCTTCTCTTGAAATCCAACACGCAAGCTCACAGCATGTCTTCGAGGGTTTGAATCGTTCTCTCAAACTAGCTATCCATTTGAGGATGATAAGCCATACTATACTATAGCTTCGTTCCCAAAGCACTCTGCAAAATTTTCCAAAAGGTAGCGGTGAATCTCGGGTCTCTATCTGAAGTAATTGTCACCGGCACTCCATGCAGACAAACAATTTGACGCACATACAACTCCGCATGCTTGTCCAAATCAAGGTCTTTTTGTACTGCAATGAAGTGACTCGATTTCGTCAGCTTGTCGACCACTACCCAAATGGAATCATTACCCCTCTAACTCCTTGGTAAGCCCGTCATAAAATCCATTATGATGTTTTCCCATTTTCACTTGGGAATCTCAAGAGGTTGCAGAAGTTCTCTCGGCTTACAGTCCTATGCATTTACTTGCTAACACAGCTGACACTTGGCAACATGCTTAGCAATGTCCGCATTCATACCGGACTACCAATAGTGTTGACGCAGGTTCTGATACATCTTCATACTACCATAATAAATGCTGTAACTGTTATAATAAGCTTATGACAATATCTCTTCCTTAAGCTCTGCATCGTCAGGTACACACAATCATCCTAGGAACCTCAGTGTTCCGTCATCAACAATCTGAAAGTCAACTTTCCTCTTGTCGGTATCTTCTTGTAGGATATTCTGAATATCTTGATCTATTGGCTGAAGCATCTTGATTCTTATCTACACTTCCGGCTCAATTCTGAGGGTGGCCATAAGACTTGAAATATGGCCTACCTCAAATTTGAAAGACGAATCTCAAGCTTTCTCGAGCAAATTCCACTCCTTAACCAGCATATGCGCAATTGAAGATTTCCAACTTAACGTATCGGCGACCTTATTCGCCTTTCTAGGGTGATATAAAATATCACAATCATAGTCCTTCTGGAGTTCCATCTAGCGATGCTATTTCATATTTAACTCCTTATAAGAGAATAGATACTTGAGACTTTGATGGTCTATGAAGATCTGAAATCTTTCTTCGCACAAATAATGTTTTCGAATCTTCAGAGCGAAGATAGTCGCAGTGAGTTCTAAGTCATGCGTCAGATAAGTCAGTTCATGAGTTCTCAACTGAAGGGACGTGTATGCAACAACCCTACTATGCTACATCAACACGCAACCCAATCCTTTAAATGACCTATCACTATAGATCTCATATTCTCCAGGACCAGATGGAATGAAAAAGACGACAATGTTAGTATGTGAATGAAAAATTGATCTTTCAATGATGTCGCTTCTTACAACAAAATTGAGGCGACGGTACATGTCCCATAGTCCTTATTATAGGATTTCACCAAGATTAGTCATAAGAGAAGGGATATTATTAAGAGATCGATCGACAACTATCAATCGAATGTCCACTTCATTCCAAAAGTTTTATATGTAAAAGTGGCATTGATTTTTGAAAGATTGATTTATGATTTTGCTCATACAAAATTGAAGTGACTTTTGTTTAGAGAAATCTATACACAAAATATTATCTGAATTTCAATCCTAGAATGTGAGAAATGAAGAATTTGAATGAAAATGCAATTAGAATTTTTTTTTTGGTGCCCCAAAATATAATCTTGACTTGAAAGAATTTTCTAAACAAAAAGTGGTTTTGAGCCCATAATTAAAAATTTAAACAAAGTTATGTTTAGCAGGGTCAAATCAAAGTGTTTAGAACTTGCATTAAATGTTCACTTCTCAAGAGTGATTGCCAATTTTTCAATCATAAGCCTACGTCACCGAGGGCATGTGATTGATTTCCGTGAATTTCAAGATGAAAATTCAATTTAAAAATAAAAAAGAAAAAGAAGAATGATACTTACAGTGGGGGACGACTTTTCTCTCTTCTTTTTTTTTTCTTTTTTCTTTTTAATTACATAGACATACACATGGGATGTGGTTCGATTTCTAATCTATACAACTCAAAATGGAGCCATAGAATCACCGGACCGAACCAACAAGATTGCAACTAGATTGTGTTATTTATGACTCCGGCTTCATTAAAGGACCAACCTGTGTCTCGTGATTGTAGACCAGGGTATGGACCTTTGACATCATGAAAGAAATTTCAGAGTCAAGGTGGGTGACTCGTACTATATGGTTGTAGTCGGAGTAGTATCCACCTCAACACCATCCTAAGTGATCCTATGTGACTTAGGTTCGGTGGCAGGTAGTGTGTACTATGGTGTAATGCAATACAGGGAATGCATGCATGACAATTTATAGGCAAACAACATTTCATAAATTCAAAACATAAATAGCCATTCCCAACTTCACACCTGCAAGACAATGGGTTAACAACCGCTCCTCCTCTTATAACTTCACACTCATTTTAGCGAACGTACTTGGTATCCTCGCTCTAAGATTTAAACCAATTCCCCAGCAGAGTCGCCAAGCTGTCGTGACCTACCCCTCAAGAGAATGTAATAGGTTTAGGGATATTGCCTAAAAGGACGGACCTATAACCCATGATTAGGTGCGGGCTTTCCTAAGCCCATACCTTGCGTGACGTTGGGGTATCTTAAGAAATTTTCAAAAATAAGTCGCTACTAGCCTATTGGGGTCAGCTAGAAACTAAGTGAGCTACGGTAGTATACGTCACTTCCTAAGCAACTAGAGAATCTAGGGACTTAATTATACTAATTGACTAATTAATGCCATTTCAGTACCTGATCTTGTTCATTTTAAGAAAAAAAGATTTATTTTAGATAGTTTTGATTGATTTTATACCTATCCATTAACATGTGAGGTGATCATGCGGGTCCACAATCATTAAAATAATAATAACAGCTGCCAAGATCCCGATTACAATAAAATTGAGTAAATGCAATTAAATATAATTAAATATGCAAATTAAAAATGCAATATAATCAATATGCAAGCAAATAAAGGCTGAATTACACTAAAAAGACAAAACATGGCAATTTTCAACCGAACCCTACATCTTTTAATTTTCAAAATTTTTAATTTAAAAAAAAAACTTTTTATTTTTTAGTTTTTAAAAATATTATTTTAATATCATAAAATTATAATATAAAACGACTTGAGTTGGATCCCCGGGTTGGGTCCGACTTGGTTCATTGAAAAGATAGCCCAAGCTCGGACCAAACCGAGCCATGCAATCCAAGCCGGCGAAAACCTAGCCGGGCTGGGCCTGATTTGCAGGCCCAATCCGGTCTAATTTTTTTTTTTTTTAAATGAAGCCTACAAGCCCACACTAAACTAGCCCAAACAAGGCCCGAATTATTCAAAACCCTACTCGGTTCGCAACCCGTGCTCGACCCGGCTTCTAACCTTCTACTCTAGGGCTTTTTGGCAGCGTTGACAAGGGACGGTCAGGACGTCACAAGGTGGACAATCGGTGACGGCAGCGATGGGCTTAACGGTGGTGAAATGCGGCAAGATGCAGCGGCAATGCTATGGGCGACGGCAACAATGTCAAGGTCTGCAAGGACGGGCGGTAGACGGTGGCGGCTAGGGTTTCGAGAAGGGGTGGGCGTAACGACAATGGATATGTGGTAGGCAACGGCAGCAACAGCAGGAATAGTGACAGCGAGCCTCCTCCCACCAGATCTGGCTTACTCGTGTGGTTCACGGCCTGTTCTCTCCTATGTTCGTCTTTAGCTGGTTTGACGTCAGGAGCAGTGGTGATGGGTGCTGTAGGTCAGCGCTCAGAGGGCAGCAGCGGCATCACAACTTTAGGCTGCAGGCATTGCAAGGGCAACAGTGGTGCGACGAGGGGGCTCGGATTGCTAGCGTCACAGCAGTGGCGGTGGCATGGCAAAGGCAGTAACAGTGATGATGTTCGAAGTTGGAGGGCGATGGCTCAAATGGCATCAGGGTCGGAGGGCAGCGGCTTGGACGTTGCAATAGTGAGGGTCGGAGGGTGGCGGCTCGAACGGCATCAAGCCCAGGAGTTGCGGCAGCTTGAACGAGGTCGAGGTTGGAGGGCGACAACTCAAACGGCATTGAGCCTAGGAGTTGCGATGACTCGGACAGCATGGGGGTCGGAGGGCGGCAGCTCAAATGGCATCAAGCAGTGCCAACGATGCCTCCTCCAATTTCTCTCCCTCTCTCCGATCCTCCCCCTTTTTTGCTCGCTCCCCCCCCCCTCTATCTTTTTGCTTTCTACTGCTTTTTGTCTTTTTTCCTTTGCAAGTGCGCGTGCGAGTTGGAGGAGGGAGAAGGCTAGCATGGGCCAGGCCAAAGGGGAAATGAGCCTGGGTTGCATAGGGGAAAGAGAGGCAGGTGGCGGCCCGGGCCAATGCCAAATCCGGCTCTACCCGAAATTTAGGTGTTTTTTCTATCTTTTTTTTCTTTTTTGGTTGTTTTGGTTGTTTTTCTTTTTTTTTAATTTTTTTTAGCGACTAATTCCTAATTTTGTATGCGATTAGGTCCTAAATAAATTGGTAAACTTTAGGTGTCAACAAATTCCTAAAAGCTACCTGGTAGATTAGATTGTACTAAAATAGCGTCCGGTCGATTTTAACCACGAAATTGAATTCGTTTTTAGGAATCGAACATTCAAGTGTGTCACAATTTATTTTTAGGACATTATCTCATCTTTCGAAAAAATTCTGTCAAGCTTGAAAATTTGTGGAAAAACCAAATTCGGCAAAAAGAAAATAGGGAAATTCGGAGGGGCTAATAAAGAGGAATTTTTGGGCTGCAAAAAGGGTTTATTTGGAGAATTTGAAGCTAAAGTTTCATTGGAAGAATGCTTGACCTTTTTGGCTAAAGACTTTGGGGGCTTTCTCATGATTGTTTAGATATTTCATTAGGTTTCTAATTGGCCAAGTTTTGGACTTTCTTTCCCCACGCTCTCTCTTTCCTCTCTCTCTCTCTCTCTCTCTCTCTCTCTCCCCATCTTTCTTCTTGCCTTTCATGCATGAACCTCTGCAGAATAGCCCACATTCTTTCCCTCCTCCTCTCTTCTCTTTTCACCATCGCTGACCTCCATTTCTTTCATCCCCTTTCCTTGCTGCAGCCACCAGCCCATCTCTCCATCCTTCATGCACGCTTAAACCCCCACCGAATAGCCATCTCTACCCTCATGTCTCCCCCACATCACGTCAGCCCACCTTGCTGCATCACCACAAGCTTCAACCACCTAGCAGCCTGTCCCGACTAGCACACTGCCTCACCACCACCGGTCTAACCGCAATCACTGCCAAGACCGACTAGCAGCAACCATAGACGCATAACCGAATTTCTAGCTTTGGCTGTGAGCTTCACCTAGCCGTTTCCTCTGCTGTTTGAGCTCCGTTGGGGACACAATAGGCTCAAGTCTTCACCGCCTTCACGTCGCTATCGCCGTGAACCCACCGCCGTCCTAATCCATTGAGTTAACTCCATAATCCTTGATTAGGTAGTTAATTGCGCTTAGTTGATTAGATTAATGTTAATTTAGCCTTAAGATGGATTAATGTTAATCTAGTTTGGTTAGATTAACCTTAAGATGAATTAATGTTAATCTAGTTGGTTAGATTAGTACTAATGAAGGTGGTTTAACTTGATTTAGTGGATTCCTTTCTAGATTAGTTTACTAGACACTTACTAATTGCAATTTTTGTGGATTAAGATATGCTACGAATTTGATGTTGCTTTCTCATGAAAAATGTTCTAGACATCTTCAACTATGACATATATTTTACTCAAAGTTTTATAGATTTAAAATAATGAGATTTTAAGTTCGTTACAATCAAAACAGAATCTCAGTTTGTGTTGGAATTTGTGACCTTTTGGTGTTCAAAAGATTTTTATCAACTCTTAAGATTGGATTTTCAAAAGATTTTCTTTACAAAAGTTGTTCCTCAAATCTTGTAATTTAACATAGTCAAATTTTAGATCAAACGGACAATTTTTTGGACCTCGAACCAAACTGATTTTTGGAAAACATAATTTCTGGACACGGACACAATTTTGGTAACAGTTTAGGCGAATTATTGCTCTTAATCCAGAAAGATTTGGGTCAAGGTATCTCATGAAAAATGTTATTATAGGTGTCATTTAGAACATATTCAAATTTGAGAATTTTCTAAGCTCATTTGATTATGTTTCTGGAATTAAACTTGAAGGCGTGCGAGTGGCCTGGTTTTTGTTGGTTATGGCCGATTGTGGTTTTAATGGTTGTTCTTAGTATCATGCTTGCTAGAAAATGTATATTTTGTGATTTGATTTACTTTTGGCATGCTAAGAACTTATGTGTGGTACTATGAGATTGATTGATCTATGTTGGTTGTTTATTGTTATTGCAAAAGATGGCCATGTGAGCTTTTAATTAGAAAAACAATGAGGTGTCGGATTGGATACCAAAACTTATTTGCTCATTAAAATAATGAGGTTTTAAACTAGGTGTATGCAAATTTTGATGGATTAATTTTGAGTACGTAAGCACCTATGAATTTATTTCTAAAAGTTTTGAACAAAAAAATGGATTACTAAAAATTGTCTTCAAAAAGGGGTGTTTGGGAAAGAAAATAGAAAATAAAAAATGTGTCGGGTTTGTATGGCAAATTTTATATGCTCAATAAAACAAGGAGGTTTTATACTAGATGCGTGCAAAGTTTGGCTGGTTAATTTCAAATACTTGACCCCATACCAATTTATTTCGGAAAGTTTTGAACAAAAAAAAAGGAATTGTAATGTTTATTGTTTTAAAATGAATTTTTGTGTTTTGGGCTAATTGACGGAAGATAAGAAATGGGTTTGATTGATGACATGCATGCATGGTCACTAAGTGGAACCTGTCACCCAACGAGAGTTTGGGGATGATGCCCGATTTTATCGGATGCCCGATGGGGGTCTGGAAGCCGAGTCATGGTGGACGCCGGACTAATGCTCCTTTATGGAATGTCGTCTAGGAGGGAGTTTTAGACATTGCCGTGCCCGACGGAGCGGGACGATGCCTGGTTACGCTAGATGATCACCGACTCTCGAGTTAGTCGTGGCCGATGGGTCATAATAACTGGAACACACCTGGATGGTTGTGATAGTTGCGCTGATTATGGGACAAAATTGCATGATACAGTATGTAACGTGTCATAACAGTTTGGCCTTATAATAAGGACCCATGTGATTGAAATGATGTGTTTCGATTATTAAACTACGCTTGCTGCATTGATGATGGTATATATGTTGAGCTAATGTGCAGGTACACGCCGATGCGAGATAAGTTCTTTATGGTATGTGCTTAGGACCACCTCTGAGGCAAATTTGCATCCTAATCAGGGTTTAGGGTTTTGACTCGCTGATATTTTATCTTATCCCGTCGTGGGCTAACCTTTTTTAGAGCCATAGCATGAAGATCTGCTAAGTGCGGATGTGGTAGGCGTGAGATGCAACACATTTTGGCTGGCCCTGCCATTAGCGAAATTTAGGGTGACCCAGATCCCTAAAGGTTTTTGAGATGGTCGGTTGGAAGTTGCCAGTATAAGGACTTGTAAATCATTAAACTTCCTAGGGACAACAATGAATAAATGATTCGTGGTTTTTATGGGAAAATTGCAATCATGTTTTACTTTCCCTGTGTTTGATGAATGGCTGCATGTTTATTTAATTCGCTTGCGTAGGTACTTAATCGAAAGAAAAAAAAAATGAGTAGGCGACGCATACTGGGATGTCACATTTTTAGTCGACCATCGAGATATGTGCGAGTGCTCGAAGTTTGGGGCGTGACACATACATGTTAAATTATGTCCTAAATTTTGAGTCTATGTATGAATTCAGACCCGAATTGGATGACGGAGACCAGTTCGTAATATAGAAGCGATTTCGGAAGTGTGGCTATTACAATCTTTTAATTTGGTCAGAATTCTAAGACCAACTTCGCGAGAAAAGAAAATTTTATATTTGTTCTTGAAGGCCACATCCTTTCCATTCCTTGACTCATTGATTGATGTTTTACTGTTTAAGAGATAGTTTATGTCTTTTAGTGCTTCCCAAGATGTGAAGTCTTGGTTTATCCTCGATGTATGTCTGGCTCCTTATCCCAAAAAGTTACTTTTGTTCGTCTCTATACATCTCCCTACACATATACACGCACGATTTAGTTATGGAGCAATTACGTCAGGCTAAACATTGCGGATTTAGGTGTACAGCAAGTTCAGCTTATAAACGATTGTAATTTTATAATTTTCTGATTGTTTAGTCAATTATTTATGATCGACTCTTTCCGTGGTGTAGGTACACGTAAATCTCTTACCTCCTATATTGTTTCTTGTTGATATCTCTTATGATTTTATCACTCGCATTAATTTAATTACAAGATCCATAGGATTCGCCTCAACTTTACAACAATACATATAAGGTAGTGATAATGGGTCTTAACTAGGGAATGGAGTGGCAACAGCAAGGAGATGAACTTTCCTGTGGATGGTAAGACCAGTGCATTCGGTCATGTCCAAATCCTCCGCTTTCAGACCCTCGGGCGGTGCCCAATCGAACTTGTTCACCAGATTTGCCAAGACAAGTTCGTTGGTCGCCATCGCGAATGACGTACCGGGGCAACCCCTCCTCCCGGCACCGAAAGGAATCAGCTCGAAATCCTGTCCCTTGAAGTCCACCGAGCTGTTCAAGAATCTCTCCGGCTTGAACTTGTCCGGCTCGTCCCACGTGCCGGGGTCCCTCCCGATGATCCACGCATTCGTGATCACCATAGTCCCCGCTGCGATGTCGTAGCCTTGGATTTTGACGTCCCGGGTCGACAGTCGTGGGACGAGGAGCGGGATCGGAGGGTGTAGGCGGAGAGTCTCTTTGAGGACTGCTCGCAAGTAATGCATTTTCTCCAAGTCCGCATGGGTTATGTTGGGCTTGCCGTTGGCGATTTTGCGAACCTCAGTTTGGAGAATGTTCATGGCACGAGGGTGCCTTAAGAGCTCGGTCATTGCCCACTCCAGGACTGTGTACGTTGTATCAGTTCCAGCAGTAAATATATCCTGCACAAGCATAAGGGTAATTGATAATGAATTGTCATGGATAACTAATGATGCTTATCGCTTCATCCAGTTATGACTCATAAGTACTCTTTGAAACACGAGTCACAACTGAATGAAGCGATATATAGAGAGAGAGAGACTTATACATTCTACTATGACTTTAAAAAATTAGTATCTAAAATTGTGAGATATTTCCAAATTAACGAGAACTTATCATATAAAATTGTAATTTGTACTTTAGAATTCTCTTAATGTCATCAACGTGGTTACGTGACTAATTTTGGTAGGGACAAAAAAACAAATGGTTATACTTTTTATTCCTAATCAGGAAACATTTTCATTTAAGTGTTATATGATTTGTAGGGTAGAAACATGAACATCATCCAAAATTAAGTTAAATTAAATGTAAGTATAGTTTATATTTGTGATTCGTCTATAAACAATTGGTTAGAGAAAATTTTCTTCAAAAAGTACAATGGACAATATTGTTGTTGGCGTTTATTTTAAGTCGGTTGTGGAAAAAGTTAGTAACAGATTTATAGATACGAGAGAAAGTCTCATTCTTTAAATTTTTGGGGGTGAAATAGCCTCAAGACCATCCAATAATTATCTTGAAAGAAATAAATTTGATTGCATGAGATCGTTGGTGGAGAAAAGAGGGAGCTTACTAAGACAAGTGCTTTGATGCTATCGGCACCAAAAGCAAAACCAACAGTTTTGTCCTTCTCAATGTCCAGCAAAACGTCCACAAAGTCTCTCCTATCTTCACCTCCGCCACCGATGCTCTTCTCCTCCATCTTCCTCCGATGCTCCTCCACCACCTCATCGAGGAACTGGTCGAACTCCCTCGCGACCCGCTCCACTTTTGCGTCTAGACCAGTTAGCTTGTTGATCCACCCAAGGCTCGGAATGAAGTCCCCAACGTTGAAAATGCCCAGCAACCCCATCATATCCGCTAAAAGTCCCTTGAACTTCTTGCCCTGCATGCCTTCGCTGTACTTCCTCCCCAGAGCCGTCCGGCATATGATGTCGTTCGTCAACGACGCAAACAAGTCGCTCAGGTCCACCGAGCGATGCTGCTTGACCTTGTCCATCAACAGAGAGATCTCCTCTTCTCGGACCGTCCGAAACGAGTGGACCCTCTTGTTGCTCAGCAGCTGGAGCACGCAGATGCTCCTCATTTGCCTCCAGTACTCGCCATACGGCGCCAGGGACACGTCCTTGCGGTGGTACAAAAGCCTCTCGGACAGGGTTGACCTGAGTCGAAGAAATGACATGAATCGGCACAAGGTCAATGTCCATATCTGTAGTCCACCGGGACCTTCTCCATCATAAATGCCAGAAAATATAACTCTTAACAGAGAATTAAGATGCACGAACATGGATCGACAGGCTTAGCCTATACCTGGGTCGGTCGGAGAAAATGTGGTCGTGGGTCTTCAAGATGTCCCGTGCACAGTCGGCGGAAGATACGACGAGGACGGGCGCGCTTCCGAAGTGGAGCATCATCAAGGGGCCATAGCGTCTCGACAGGGCTTGGAGCGAGCGGTGAGGGTAATCACTGAGCTGGTGGAGGTTCCCGATGATAGGGAGCTTCGGCGGTGATGGCGGAAGGTGAAGGTTAGTAGCAGCGGCAGAGGAGAAGAGGAAGCGGAGGCATTTGAAGGTGAGGAAGGTGATGAAGAGGAGGAGTGTGATTGAGGCCAGCGAGGGTGTGAAGGAGAGTAGCGGTGACACGTTGAAGCTGAACATCGCCGGTGGCGACGGTGTTTTTTCGCTGTTTCTGCGTCTGGAGTGAATGCCTATCTTTTAGGGGTTGTGAAGACTAGTGGTGGAGGGACGGGGAGCGAACATGTGGATTTATATTGCTCGTGCGACTGTGGAACTCCACATGAATTTTCATATGCAGAATATCAGGAAACTGCCCATCTTGTTCACTTGTCACGAAAGAGAATTGACTCGTTCGCCTCCGATAATTTTGAATGAACTGCCATCTTAAGGATAAACAGATATTTGCTATTATTTTGCCTTGATCACTATATATGACCAACAACGTTTTCTTCCGGATGCGACAATTTCATTGATATTGTTATCATCATTGGTAGATCGATTTTGTAATCCTCGAAATATATATTTTTTTGGGCCAACTAATCCACCTTTGACAAAACCTCTTATCTTTCTGACCAATGAGTAAGTTACTATAGTTTAAAAGCAAGTATACTAAAAGGAGTTGAACGCGTAAACATCTACGTCTCCATTCTCACATAACTTACTTATATCCCTCAAGATCATTGACAGCAAGTCCACTTAGAAATGGAATTATTATTTGCTGACAATCAGTGATCAGCTGGAAGCAAGGGTGGCAAGCTCAACCCCGCTGGCCACTAGAGTGGGCAAGCCTCGCCAGCGCCAGTGAGGCTTGACCTCACCAAGGCAAGCAAGGTCAAGGCTCGACCTCTCCTCTAGCCACTCACCTTGTTGAGGCTAGAGGGAGGAAAAAAAAAGAAAAAAAAGTATTAAAATAAAAAAACATTTTAATATTATTAAAAAGTGTACACCTTAACGTTAGTTGCACTATGTATGACAGTTAGCGTTCACGTCAACGATATCCGGTCAAAATTGGTCAGAGTGACTAAATTGACATAAATACAAAAGGTTTATAATTAATTTGGTACAATTACAATAAATTTAGGATTATTTTTTATAATTTTCTCCTTATTGATCATCTTGTCAATAGGAAACAAAAATTAACCAGAAAAAGGAGGAGTCATAATTCATTTGGCCACGAAGTTGCCTGATCTTGCGACCCCACTTCATATTGATTAGAGAGTTTATAAGTCGTGTCATTCTAGTTTGGGAAATGGATCAAGGCGTGTCAAATTGTATTAATTTTCAAGTTGATATATTATTGAAAATATGTCTTGAGTAAATCGGACTAACGAGAATACGTGAACTCGATCACGTGCGAGTCAATGCAGTACATGTGAATTGATCGGCCGAGATTGTTGGAAGAAGATTGCATATGCGTATTTCATCTATGAGCCGCAAGCGTGAAGGCGCCAATTATGTGTGGCTTCCTTTGTTGTCTTCTACTCATCTCTCCAAGTTGGACTTTTGAATTGGGAAATCACATGGAGGAAAGTGAACGGTGGTCCACTTCCTTTCTTGTCTTCTGCCAAAGCCATCATTGTTGACTTTGAGAGAGAAAGAAAAAGAAGAGGAAAGAAGGTCCTATGTTTGTCCATGCACATGCATCCATGCCCATAAATTACAGTGGGTTTCCTTTGTCTTTTCTTTCTATGAAGAAGACTTTCAGCATGTTGTAATAAATGATGGACTCTCTTTTGTATTATAAAATGGAGAGACATTCGACGGAGAAGAGCGTGCCAAGTTATTTCGGTGGTCAATAGAGAGAGAGCTTTGGGATTGTAGAAGAGTGCGGAGAGTTCTCTTGGATGAGGGATTTTCTCGTGGTAATTATATCCAAGTATTTTAATTAGTTAAATTCTTATGAGTAGAATTTATTTAATTTATCAAGTGAAGTTTTACTAGGAATTATAATGGGTTAAAAACTGTGTGAATTATTTGGGTGTAATTTGGGATTGGAAAATATTGAAAGTGTGTTTGAATACTCAAGTGATTGTAATTTCTGGTATATTGTTTGTTTCTATAGTAGAATTTCGTACTACTCTCTCCGTGAATGTAGGTTTCAATATTTAGACCAAATCATGTAAATCCGGTGTCTGATTCCATTTTTTTCATCCCAACTATTTTTTTCTGATTCGCTGGTCCATATTTCGCAACAGATATTGCCTTCATGTCATATTGGATTGGAGTTTCTCTCTCTGTGTAAATTCTCTATGTTCGAATCTTGTTGGAAGTTCATTTGTACGCTCAAAATTTAATGAACAAGATTCATTTAAAGCTGAAATTTTTATTCGTTTGCCCTAAATGGGGATCCGTTTTTGATTAAATATCTCAAAGAAGGTTTCTCAAGATGATCAACATGGTTGTCGGTCAAAATTTATGGTTACAGTCGGTTTGACAAGATAAAGATCTTGGATCATGACGAGTGTTATGATATTGAAGCTACTCTGAAATGATGATGAAAAAAAACTAAAATTGTCATATCTCCTCTTTCATCTCCACAATAACACCACACAATATCTTTTCTCCGTTTGTAGCCAACAATGTGAAGTTCGGAAAATTAAAACATACACTGTCGATATATAGAAAACTTCTCGCAAACGGTTTAATCCACCCTTAATTTGAGGATTTAAGCTACCCAGTCCCTGACTAAACATCAAATCCAAGGTGGATTAGACCGCGTGATTAGATATTATCTTTCCTTTCTTGTAGTCTTTGCCGCGTTGATCTGATATTTTGTCGCCAAGT
Organism: Eucalyptus cladocalyx; assembly: GCA_017140615.1. Lineage (NCBI taxonomy): Eukaryota > Viridiplantae > Streptophyta > Magnoliopsida > Myrtales > Myrtaceae > Eucalyptus > Eucalyptus cladocalyx. Next base: position 325,012 of record CM029517.1, read on the forward strand.
ACCTGTTGTTTGGCGTGTAATCCCTCTCCAAATCTCGGGATTATGGCAATCGCAGGGTCTGCAGGTCTGCAAAGTTCACGTACTGCTCATGTACCCTATTCCACCCTATGGACAAGGAAGCAAGGACAAAAAGGCTCGACTTGGACTCGATCTTGCCTCTTCCACTCTCTACTTAATCAGTCAAACATGGGGTTCCCCAAACATCCTTAAAAATTAACGCGCGTTATTGAATAATTAAAGTTGCAAAAGGACAAAATTAGGGTTTAATCTCTCTGTTTCGTAGTTCTTGCGGACGGATTGACCTGCCATCGGCTGCGTTTGGTTGAGTTTTGGGGAATGCATCATTTCCCCCAAAAATTTTTGGCTCAAGGTGTATTTGTTCAAAGCGTCGCAATCTTTTTTTCCCCCTTGTCATCATTACTGTTGCATGGTCATCGCGTACTCTTTCTACATGTCAATTAACCGTGCAAAGAAAATGAAAGAATAAATTGTAGTTCCAATTTTATAGGAGAGGTTGAGAAGGCGTACATAGTACACATTTAAGTAATTATTATTCTCTAAGACCATAATAAAAACGAAATTTTCGTTTTCCTTCTAAACAAATATGATATTGATATTTTTTCCCGGAGCGTGATTAGTTTCTAACATCACTTCCGGCTCTAGGCCCTTTACTAATCAGTCCCACTAAAGCCCCAAGACAACGTATTTTTTTTTAAAAACGAGCCCTCGGTAATGTGACATAGAGATTCCTTTACAAATCACCAACTAGCTCAAATCAAATGATGCAATCCCATATATATGAAGCAACATGATGCAATCCCATATAAGTTAGTTCAATGCTTATTGCTGGATTTTAGAGATCACTTGCATCAGATACTTAAGAGAAATTCGTGCTTCAATGTGGTCGAATGATATATGATTGGACTAACTTCAAGTTTCAAGCAAGTTGGGGTCTTCCAGAGGAAGTCGTGTTCAAAATACTAGAAGGTGGTCGGCAAATCAGAGAGCGGGTCTTTTAATTTTTCTGCGTTCTCGTCGAGTCCAATGCACACTGCACTTTATCTCCACAGTCGAGAGTCAATGTTCATATTTATGTTTCGGCATGGGGATTGTTAGCATTTTCCTGACTCCTGGGTAATAAAAATGTTAGAAATCACGGGATTTGTCTATGCTTGGAGAGTCATCCCAAGTTGAATCTATGTAAATCCTTTTTTAAGGTTTTGAGGGCAAAGTGTGTATCTTAATGAATTTTTAAGATTGAGATCTTAGATTAAATATCACAAAAGAACTTTGTGCCTCTTTGATGGATTCGATTGAATCGTGGGTCCTATCCCATGGGTCCTATCCCATGTATCTTAAGGTGAATTTTTTTTGGTAATATTCATGTTGTCGTACTTGTGTTACATTCTAAATTGCCGACTCTTTTTAGGTCAGTATCGTAAAGAAAAAACAAAAGTACATGGAGAGGAAAGAGTAAAATTGGGAACATCGTTTGGGATGGCTCAGTAACATTTGTCAGGAACCAACAACGACACGGTCAACACCATTATGCACTTTGACGTGGCTTGCGCATTGTTGAAACATGTACTACAAGAAAGCGATTCTAAAGGGTACGCGTGAATAAGTGCCCCAACCTCAAATTGAACATTACAAAATGGTCTTGAGATTAGGCCTTCAAGGGGCCGGCAGAGTGAGAATCAAACGACTGGCCTAAAAGAAACCGAAGGTGGCCGGCTCAATTTGTATGCTTAATTCAAGATTTTAGAGTTAGGTCGTGAGAGTACAAGTCTTTGTGAATCTCTTTTTATTCCGACATAGATGACTTGCAGTTGACCGGATTGAACATGTGGAATTAGTTCGGTGATCGGAAGGTGACTTGGTCGTAACTACAAAACGGTCAAGAAAGGAAAAAAGTAAGTCGATAATAAATTAGATACCATTGAGACTATATCAAGCAACCGTCCTAAAGTCTAAAAATTTCTTAATTACAAAGTTATGATGAGCGTGGTCATCTAAATGCATAAATTTGCATTTTCGTCGTTTAGTGACGAGGAACGGAGTACAACAGAAGATACGAGTTATCCATTCTTGACTTCACGTCTACGCAAGATGGCTTCACTCTATCTTATGGAAGTAACTAAATTTTTATGACTATATTTGTTTAATAAAAAACAAATTATTTATAATACATTTTTCTAAATTGATCACTTGTCTTGCTTACAAAACAGAATGAACAAAGAATATTCTTATCATCCGTGAAAATATTAGACATAAATTATTACCGGTAATGAAAATATTTGTTGTTGACTACTTATTTCTAATGACATAAACAATCATTTGTAATAAAAAAATAATTTATTTATTACGAAATAAATGGAGATCAACTGTGACCTACATGCACGTGCCTTTGAACAAAGGGTTGGATCATAATTTTTATTGGTGTGCCTTTCCACGAATCTGCAAGTCCTTTCGTCATATATGATTGGCCAATTCGTTATAAATATATTAGATTTATTTAGTGGGAGAACACGGTGACCTTGATGGACTTTACTAATCTGACTAGTCTTGGGAATTTCTGACAAATCGTACCAAGTAATTAGCAAGCATGAAGTCTATAGCATCAAGCTTGTTATACCAACTGAACAAATATTACATTGACAACTACATTCCATAGGTGTTTGTACATGTCATATCCTTCTATGATTAGGGTTTATAAGGAGCCAACTAATACTTGGAAATTACGAGAAACTTGAGCTCGCCTAATTGCTTCTAACTATTACAGAATTCAGAATTCTTTAGCACTCATCTTATGAACTACACGTGTAAAATTTTCTCCAAAGTCACTTGTATCTTATGTTTTCGTGGATCTTGAGGACCGATTGACCTCCCATCATCCCAATCTTTTCCCCCTTTCAACATTGCCGTTAGATGGTGTTAACTCCTACCTTTTGGTGACCTCCTTGCGTCATTCATTGCTTAGGAGATGACCTCGGCCCTTAAACTAAAATATTAGTATGCATTTGTATATTAGGAGCATTTTCATTTAGTACCATTAATCCCACGTAAATTGCATGTTAAGATGCATGTGTAAGTGAGTTGTGTTAAAAAAAAAATGCATATCGAAAAATTAACGTAATATAGAGTAGTTAATATATCATAGTTGGCCCATAACTCATTAGATTAAACTTTTGAGTAAATGGATTCAACTAAATATATTGATGAGGTCGGATTTGGGCCCTCACTTGGTGATCTCCCCAAGTGAAGGTGTCGGATTTCTGCTTCTCGCCTCTAACAAATGGTATCAAAACCAATTGTTGCACCCTTCGACCTAAGCCCGACATGTGAGGGGCAGATTGTTGAGGTTTATCCCACATCGGTCATGGAAGAAGCAAACAGTTAGTTTACACCTCTTGAGCTAGTTTTTGGGGTGAGAGAAACCTAAGACCAAAAGCCTAGGTTACCAACAAGTCTATACCCAATAGTCACTCGGAAAGGGTTGTTGTGGCCTCCGACCTAAGCGCGATGTGTGAGGGAGAGATTGTTGGGGTTATTAGAGCTTCCATGATTGCGGTTTCCGGATAGGTGGACATTACAGTGTAGCAATGAGTAATGAAATTGGGCCAGAATGATACTTGAATTAAGGGAGAGCAAACTTAACACTGAAGCCCACACGTGAGGGGAAAATTGTTAGAATGCATGTGTAAGTAATTTGTGTTCGAAAAATCCCACATTGGAGAATTAATGTGGTGTAGAGTAGTTAATATATCCTAGTTGGCTCATAACTTATTGGCTTAAGTTTTTGAGTAAATGTTGATCCAACTTGATCTATTGACGATGTCACGCCATGAGAATGTGGCAACTGCTTCATCGGGATTCATTTTCAACCTCCCAAGAGGTGTTGCCGTCCCATTGGTTTTTATCTTTCCTTTAAGCATATGTAGAAATGTACAACTCAATCACCCAATCAATAATGTCAAATGGATAGTAAGGAAAACATACATAAACTATACATCTTATATGCTTCATTTATATGTATTAGAACAATTCATTTACAAGCCCACTTTTTTAGGGTCATTCTGATTTTCATCCCACACAAAAAGATATAATGGAGAAGGGTTAGTCCTAACTCCTTCTAGTAGCTACCAAAAATGATTCCCATCAAAAGCCGATGTCCTCATGGCTAGGGCTTGGGTCTGGGTTGTAATATCGGTCAGACTCGGGGTCATCCACGATGCCATTGGGAGGGGACACCATCGACCCATCGACATCATCGGGTGGACCATCGAATCCTTGAAGAGGATTGTAGAAGTCCTCGTCAACCTAGGCGAACTAGGCCACATAGAGATGGGGAACCAGGTACCCCATGACCTCGTCCACCCACATCATCGTGATGTGGTGTTAGAAGAGGATGTTGATCATAGAGTCTTCTACATCAAGCACCATAACCTCCATATTTACGAGGAGACCAAATTGAGATGGCGGAAGACTCATACCTATTGGCTTGAAAAGGGTGAGACAACAACAAATGAGTTGAAAACTCAATAAGTAAATAACCTAAATTTCGTATAGGCAGATGCCTCATATCAAAATCTTATGATTACTTGATCCAAACATGTCAATAGCATATCAATAGCAAAGCCTTTGCTTTGCTTAAACTATATACATGACGGGTGCCCATCCTCTACCTAAACATCCATCCTAACAAGAATCTATGAAGCATCACATGCTCATAAAAATTCCAAGAACGCCAATTAATCACTTCAACAACATACACGTTTCCTAGAGTCCTAAATAATAGCATAAAAATTCACAAATACTACACATAGTGTAATTAATAGCCAATAGTATTCTCAGTGTCAAATATTAGCGTCTAAAATATTTCCATAGCCTTCGAGACTCTAATAATCACTACCAAAACATCCACGCATTGCTCACATCATAATTAAAGGCATTTACAACATACATATGCCTTCCCAGTCACTAAAAATGATAATTAAATCCTTACAAAAAAATGATAATTAAATTATGCACGTGTCTCTGGCATCTCATATAAGGCCATATCAAACATTTGCAAGCCATGTAGCAACTTTGCACATCACATTCAAATGCTTCGCACATGTTTAACGCCTCAAGAATCATATAATACCTCATAATAATATATTATCTCGAGTCCAATTGTTAATCACACGTAGCTGAAATCCTACGGTTCTTCTGGAAATATTCGGGACATCGTCTCGCTCTATTGAGCACGGCATCCAAACTCCCATCATGTATCCTTTTGTGCGTCGTTCCGTAATCATCACCGTGAACGCCATCCGAAAACCTTTGGGCGATATCTCTCGGTGGTGGCATTGTCTCCTGAAACTTTCAATGACAGAATCTCTCGTGTGACCAAACGAATTAAACACACAATATGTTTTATCTTCCACTTTAGTCTCAAATATAAGTACCCAAAGGGTGTGTCAAGCGATGTGTAGCTCATGACCTATTGGAAATGTATTAATAAAATATGCTGAGCACGAGACGTGAATCGTGGCTTGACCCGTTACTTTCAAGCACCGACCTAAGTCAAACCCGGATCAGACGAAACTATTAAAAAATATCCACCTTGTAGTATTTGCAAGAAAGCTATTCATTCGGAGAAAGATCATTGATTTATAAATAAACCACAAAGTTGCTTTTGTAAAAGATATGACCACATAAAAAAAGATTCTCTTTCGAAAGCAAGTTATCAAACCAGCTATGTTGAAGAAAAAGAAAGTGAAGACAATACATTATACATAGGCCAAGCAAAAAATGATAAGAAAAATGATATGAGGTACATTGATTGTGGGGATGTAGCAATCAATAGGAGTGATGATTCCAGATTCTTTACAAGTTTCACCTGAAAAATGAACTTGAACTTGGAACTTGGAACCTTTCCATTAGAATAGGTTCCTTACTTTTTGAAACTTGGCACTTACCTTGCATATCCTGAAATTTGGAGCCTACCCTGTCATAGGTTCTCATGTCTAACAAGTTCCTTTTCTTTTTAAATTATTTTTTGACCACATACATTGATTTTATTTACTAATTGGGAAAAAATATGGTTAGAACTTACGGGCAAATACATTTGCATGTAAATGTATGAATTCATGGGTATGAATTTAATTTATTCTTGTTTACATGCAATCACAATTCATAGGTGGCTTGCTCTCCTTAACAGTATGGTTTCTCATACATATTCCTAGTATGGTGATGTATATAATGTCTAATAGCTAATACACATCACCTAAAAAACTAATTATATGGCTAATGCACATCACCTAAAAAACTATGTTATTGTTGATTTCATGATAAATAATGGGTCAAAAGAAAAGCTACATAATACATAGACACCCAGACCTCTAGAGTGTCAAAACTTGACAGTGGAGGATACTTAAGTGCCAAAAGTTAGGAAATGCATACTTAAGTGTCAAAATCAGAATAAAATTAATCAGTTAAGTGCCAATGACGAGAAAATACAGCCAAAATTCTGACGTGGCAATTTTTCAAGGAGAAAAATACAAAACGACATCATTTTGCATGTGATGTGGCTAGAAAAGAAAAAAAAAAAAATGTGATCATTCTACATGCTGACATGGCTAAATAACAAAAAATGATGATTTTGCCTCAATTTGAATTTTAACATTAATGTTAAGTAAACTAAATTTAAAACTAAATTCTTAATTTTTAAAAAAAAAAAGATGAAGTTGCAAGCGTTGGGCGAGGGTTGTGTGTTGACACCTCAATTTTAATTAGGCCTATTTTATTAATTAAGTTTTTAATTTATTTTCGGATAAATAAGATAATTAAAAAAAAAACAAAAACAAATAAAACAAAGCAAAAGCAAAAAATTGGCAGCCCCCCCTCTTTTTCTCCCTTTTCGCTTGCCCAAGCCCAGTTTTTCTTTTTTCTCTGGCCCGGCCCCTCTCTTCCTTCTTCTTCCTTCTTCTTCTTCCTTGCGCCTTCCTTCTCCGCCTCTGTACTTCACGCGCACAGGAGACGACGACGCACGCGAAGGACGGCCTACGGCCGAGGGGAATAGGCCGACGTCGGCTGAAGAAGATAAAATCGCGAACGCCATCATTGCCGAGCATGCTTCGCTAGATGAGCTCGGATGGGACGCCGGTTCGGCCACGGGGGTCCGGTCGGCAAGCCTAAAGACCGGCGGCCGAGCCTCTCCGTCGACCGGACCTCCTCGCCTATAAATAGCGAAGCATTTCCGTCGTTGAGACGGCACGCCAGAAGATCGCGAGCTTGGAAACTCCCTCCTGAGAGACTTCGGAGGAGGTTGAAGAGCGAGCGAGAGGAAGGCGAGCGAGGGAGAAATCGGGTCGCGAGCTAGGCCGACCTCCCACTGAGAGACTTCGGGGGAGGCCGCCGGCGAGCGAGTCCGTGGAGGTCAGATCCGGCCGGTGGAGGCTTGGATCTGACCGGAGTGAGAGAGAAATGAGGTCGAAGGAGGTGAAGAAGTTCTGGATCCGCGAAGAGGGGCGAAAGAAGAGGTCCCCCCCGACGCCGCTGCTGTGTCGAATCTCGCCGCAACATCGCCCCGACGCCGTCCAGATCTAAGGGCTGCCGTCGTCCCCACAGCCGCCTTGCCGTACCCTCGTCGTGAACAGGTAACGGCCGTGCTCATCCGTGTCGTCGCTGTTGCTCCGCCTCCCTCCCGAGAATCCAGTGGCCGCCCGTCATCGCCGAAACCCTAGCCGCGTCGAAGTCGCTCCGCCGCCGATCGGATGCTTTTCCCCCTCCGTCGCTCGTCACGGCCGCTGGATCGTGAAGGCAGCAGCGGCTGCGAAAATCGGGTCGGCCGGGTCGGGCGCGTGACCCGGCGCCCTAGGGTTTCCGTCCGTCGGGTTCGAACCGGTCGGGCGAAACCCCCATCCGGTAGGGTTTCTCCCCTGTTCGGGTCCTCTAGGCCTAATCGTGTGGGCTGTTTTTGTGCATAAATGGGCCTGGGTTAGTTCATGGGCTTGGAAAAAGAAAAAAAAGAGAGAAAAATCTGAGTCGGGCCCGCATTGCGGGCCCGCTCCGTCGTTCGGGCTGGCCCGGTCGGACCCAACCCGCGATCCGACCCGGGTCGGCTTTTCTTTTTTTAAAGTTTTATTTTAAAATAAATAATTAATAAATAATTTATTTTCAAAAAATATTAAGAAATGTTTTAATTTCCAAAAAATCGAAAAATATTTAAAAAATGTTGAAAAATGTTTTATTTTCTAAAAAATCAAGAAAAAATCAAAAATAATTTATTTTCCAAAAATATTTAAAAAATATTTTATTTTACGAAAAATCAAAAAATCAAAAATATTTCATATTTTCCAAAAAATGCCAAAAATCCAAAAAAAAGGCCAAAAATTCATGAAAAAGCCAAAAAGACTTGTATTTTCCAAAAAAAAAAAAACCAAAAAATCCCTTTTGTGTCCAAAAATTAGAAAATGACTCAAAAAATGTTTTTCCTCCAAAAAATGCATGGAAAATCTCTCGAACATCCAAAAAAACCTCGGGGTTTAAACAAGATTAGGTACCGAAAGGGCATTAGTGATTAACTAGTGTAATCAAGTCCCCGATCCTAATTTCTCTGGTTGCGTAGGAGTGAGTATTTCTCCCGATACTTCACTTGGGTTTCTAATCAACCCACCCCAAATCGATTAGTGGCGACTCCATTTTAAAAATTGATCTACAGGTTAAAAACTTGAACCATTAAGTCGTGAATTGGTAGACTTGGGAGAGTCCGGGCATAATTAAATTCAGCCGAGCCATTAGCCTCCTTAGGCGCCCGTACCCGATTGCGGGCGCCGAAAAAAAAAGAGGTCGCGACATTGTGCAAGCCCTCGCTGCCACCTCCCCCCATCACTGGGAAGGGTCGACAACGGTGGGGGAAGGGTTGGCCAGCGTCATAGGGCCTTGGCTAGGGACTAGTCACCTTGGCTAACCGATAGCGAGGACCCACAAGCCCTCACGGGATCTAGGGAAGGGCCACGACCCTTGCCCAACTCAAGCCAAGGGCCGGCAACCCTTGCCAAATCTGTGGGAGGGCTGAGACCTTGGCCCCAGGTCTGGGTGAGGGCTTATGGGCCCTTGTCGCTGGTCAACTAAGGTGACCGACCCCTAGCCAAGGTTCAGCAATGTTGGCTGACCCTCCCCCCACCATCACCAACCCTTCTCGGCGACAAAAGGAGGCGACGATGAAGGCTTGCACAACCCTCACCCAATGCCTACTACTTCCACTTTTTTTATAAATAATTTATTTTTAAATTTATTTGAATTAATATTTATATTAAAATTTAAATTTGAGACAAAATGATAACTAAATTCAAAACCTAAAAAAAAAAAAAAAGATTGCAGAAGACAAGAGCTATGCAAGCCCTCACCGCCGCCTCACCACCGTCACCAAAAAGAGCTAGTGACAGTAGGGGTAAGGTCAGTCAGGTGTAAGGACTCACCTAGATCTGGGGTGAGGGTCACGACCCTCCTCTAGATCCAACAAGGGTCGTTAGTGCTTGTTTGGCCTAGCCAAGGGCCATTGCTAGCTAGGGGGTCATTTGGGCAAGGGCTAAGGGCCAGCGACCCCAATCAACCCTTCCCCCACCATTACCGGCCCTTTCCCGACAATAGTGGGGAGGTGACGACATGGGCTGATCCCTCGCCTTCTACCTCCTCCTCCTCCTTTTAAAAAATATATATTTTTAATTAAATTAATATTGATATTAAAATTCAAAAAAGAGGGAAAATGACATCATTTTGCCTCTTCTTTGTTGACTCAGCTCTTCGATGAGCCATGTAGATGAGTTATATTATTAAGAAATTGCCATATAGGATTTTTGACTAAAATCACCAGATTTGGTACTCAAGTATCACAATTTTCAAAAAATGTGGCACTTAAGTGTACCTTTCGTAACTTTTGGCACTTAAATATCCCCATGGGTCAAGTTTTGGCACTTGCGCTATTCTTTTGTCATAATCTATTTATTGACTCAATTTTCTTTATAAGAAACTCAAATATGTACTAGTTACTTTCTCTATTCTTGGTAGAAGTAACTCTAAAAAAATTTCATGTAGGTAACTGAACAACACATAGGTAAACGAGACTCATGTTAAACATATAATAGATAAATTAAATCGCTTTTTTTTTTAAACATACTATCTATTTTTTTATTGGTTTACTAATCAAATTCACTTTTGGTTGGATGGAAAGTGGTGGGGAGTTCGATCCTTTAAATTAACGTGAGGATTGAGAAAAAAATTCCCACAAAGATCATAGATGTATTTTATTTTTTTCTTTTTTGCAAATTTTAAAATAACATTCCCTAATTTTCCTTAGTATATATTGCCCTTCTAAATATAAAATATGGATTATTTTCACCCAACACAGCTAGTGGAGGAAAAATTCAAACACAAGCAACATCCATCTTGGTGCGAGTATCTTTATAGGTAGTTATTAACAATCAAGACTATTCATGGAAAGTATTTAATATGAAAAAAAAAAAATGAAGAGCCACAATTTAATTTTCAAATAATATGGCAAAAAATAGTCAAGAAAAAATCCGTTGATATAATACAAAAGAAGAAATCAAATATTGAAAAAAAGAAATAAATAAATAAAATGAAATCTTTCAAATAAGATATATGTTAAACGCAAATTACGCAATCCCAAGATCTCCATAACCAGAATAAGAACATGCATAGTTGAGTAGAAAGATTAACGCACCTGGATCCATCGAACATAAAGCGGAAGCAGAAAAAGGGATTACCCACATATAAAAGGGATCCACGCATCAAATCATTCTCCTCTATTGCCCTCCGTATCACTGGCTCAATGAGGTGGCCCCCTCACGTTTAACGTTAGGTAAATGCCCCTTAGGTGTGGATACATGTGAGAATTAGGATTAGAGGAGAGACTTGAGCACTATTTATAGAGTTTCCAGCCAGTCCCCCTCATTACGGGCCAGGCTCAACTCGGCCCACACTAGCCAGCTCATATTAGACTAATTAAGAAACCTTCTATCTCTCTTTAGACCAACCCTGTTTTACGGTAACCGTAAAAACAATAAATTACAATATCAATTAAATTAGTCCATATTAGGAAAACTCTTACATTCTCCCACTTGGACTATATTAATTGAAATCGTACCATATGTGCGCACATTTGGTCCAGAGATAATTCTTAATAGTCAATCATATCCCATAAAGTCTTAAACACCGAATCATGGCGGTAATCGCGTGTATACACACGTAGCCTTCCATGGTCACGAATGTTCTCAACTTTATTAATATTGATTCAATATGGTAGTGTGTCAAATGGATAACATCTCTCATAGAGAGATCCCATTTGTCAGTCACCATTCCCTTACCTTAGGTGTCACAAAAACTCGTGCCACAAAAGAATGCTTTATGGTTCCAATGAACCCACATATGTCTTGTCCTTATGGTTAACCTTTCTTTATGTATCACAAAACATATGCACAAGGCTAATAACCGGATGCCCGGATGCCCGGATGCCCGGATGCCCTTAGCCTTCACTCAAGGTTTATACAATTCCTTGAGATTTTATCAATATGTATTCAACATAATAACAACACATTCAAAAATATTTTATTGAATGCAAAAGTTGATACATATCAAACCGTTACTAAGTGTAACGAACCACAGATATGAACTTTATCAGAGTAAAGCCAAAATAGCTCCCACTAAACAACAGTATCCGAAGATACTCCTAAGCCCATGTTAACGATATGTTACTAAAATACACATGGGCGTAGGCCTTTAGTTAGTGTATCTACAACCACATCATCTGTGAAAATATGTTATATTATAAGTCACATTTCTGTACCGTTTCTTTATGGTCAAAAATATCTTACCACCATATATTTAGACCCCTTGAGACCTCTCGTAGTAAATAAATAATACTACAAATTTGTTATCTCAATACAACCGTATGGGTCTATCCATCAAGTTAAAACGATCAATTCCGTCATGAGGTTTTGGAGCCTAATAGCCCAAGTAACAACCTAAAAGAATGTTACTAACACTGCATACATAGTAGAAGATAACAAAGAACTTTATTTACTACACTTCATACTAACATAAATCTGTATTCTGTTATTGATTGCATGTCATCAGAACAGCCAGCAAAGTTTACATCTAAATACTCTACTAACTACAATAATTGAACATGTCTATAAATTAGCATATAATCTCTTGTCTTCTTTAAGTACCTTAAAACCTTCTTGACAACAACCCAGTGATCATGTCCTGGATTTGACCAATATCTGCCTAGAAGTCCCGTCACAAAGACAATATTTAGTCTAATGCAAATTCGAGCATACATTATACTTTTAAGTGCACTGACACAAGGTACACCATTTAATTAGATTTTCTCAATATCTAAATAAGGACAATGTGATAGATTTAGTCCATCACCCTTAACAACAGGAGCAATTCCTGGCTTGCAATGATGTATATTGAATATTTCCAATATACAATCAGCAAATGTCCTCTGAGAAAATCTAATATAATATGACAAAAACAATCCTTAACAAAGGATATAAGATGTCTCAATGTCACAACTTGTAAGCAAAACATCATGTACATAAAGTATGAGAAAAAATAAATTTCATACCACTGACCTTGCAATATATTGAATTACTTTGTTCCCAATTGAATAAAATAACAACACTATGAAACTTTAATAATATTGTCTGGAAACTTACTTAAGACCATGAATTAGAACTTTTCAGTCTACACACAAGTTTACTTGAATCTGCTGCAAAATCATCCAGTTGCACAATATATATTTTGTATCTATTTGGCGTAACTTTATATCAAAATAAATTATTAATGCCACGTTCACTCTGAAAGAATATTTAAAGAAATAATTATTTCTTCACTATAAACAATCCACCCATCTTTCAGAGTTAAAACTTTAATTACCAATTTGGCTTTAAATTCCACAATCTTTCTTTGAAATTCTTTTAATTTTGTACGCCAATTTGCAACTAATGAACTTGTAATCTTTAGGCAAGTAAGTTTCCAAACACTATGATGTTTCATAGATTGTATATCGCCTTTTATGGCATCTAATCACATACTTGATTGAGAATAAAAAACGACATTTATAAATATGTCATTACATCAACCATATAGTTGATATTGTAATCATGCTCTCACAAATAGACTATATAGTCTGATAGTATAACTGATCGTCTTTCCTTAACAAATCTCCTTAATAAAGCTGCAACCACTTCATTCTGCATTTGAGAGGTTTAAGAAATTTCATTATAAACTATATCAAGAATAGTACCTTGAACCTCAACAAGTTTAGTCTATGGTACATGAGATTCCATAATCATTTGTATAGATAAAAAAGAAAATATAGTAACATCCATCATACTATTATCTTTAATAGTCTCGAGAGCAGTTATCATCTATAATTATGTCAATTTTTAAAAACTTTAAAGTATGTAATTCCATAATTCGTGTACCTTCTTTAGGGTCATAAAATCAATACCCATTTTGTATATGAAAAAATTGTTTTCATAATATCAGCCCACAAAAGACCAGATAAATTAGTCTTACTAATCATACTCATCACCATGTTCAATATGGTGCATTTATGCTTTTCGACTAAATCTTTTTGTCAGAATTTTCAGGTATAGTAATTAAATTACCACCCAAGAATCTACCAAGTATTTGACAAATGACCCTTTAAGCTATTTCGCATTGTCATACTTGCCAAAATACTAACGGCCACTGTTAAACCTGACAACCTTTTAAGACATTTATCTTGGTCATTTTCCTTAAATAAATATAAAAAAAAACTTTTGGAAACAACCTTTTAATCATATACGAGATGTATATGTCATTAGGACTTAAACACAATCTTTGCAGATGTGTCCTAATTTCAATATCAGAAAAGACAAAATTTCAAGCAACTAAGGCTTCCATCATCTTATAGCAGTGCAGTCCGTAGGCAAACATCTTTTCAAGTGTTCCAGAATGGAACGCTTCATGGACAGTAAGCAAATTCAATTGCTCTTTTCTCAAGCAACAAATCATATGTCCACAACTTAAAATTTGAAGCAGTAAAAAACCTTAATGATGACGGAATTACCATTTACAGAAAAGGTGACTGAAAAACAAGCAGTATATAATTAGCATCATGTGAGCATTGTGTAACTTGACGTACAAGTACACATCCAGAGAGTTACATGCAAAGTTACATAATCACCTTTGGGCAGAATACATGACATGCAATTGTACACTCCCCACATGATAAGGGTTATGATAATATGTTCCAATTCTTCGTGAATTCATCACTTTTGGGCATATGAATCACTAGAATCAGTCACTCCTCCACCACACTATCATGTATCCCTTCATGAACTAATACACAATCACCTCATTTGGGAGTATGATTATGCATTAGATCAGGAGACATCCCAATCATCATACGAGACCGAAATTTCTCAAACCCAATCAAGCATGCCACTTTGGCGGTCACTACTCAATTGAATCATTGAAATTCTCTCATACCAGGGATATAAGCTTTACTCCTCACATACACCATATATATGTGATTTTAACTTTAGTGATAGGGGCATGTTATCACTAAAATCACATATCATGCTAATTACATTGCTTTATTCATTAATAAAAAATTAATCATATATATATACAACGAACCTGAAAAACAGATTCCAATGAAATCATTGATTACAGTAACATAAGAAACTTCTCATAACAGAGAATAAAACATCTCTTATGCACCCCAATTATATATTACCAGAACAATATAAAAAGAATGATGATTTATAATATCTCTCACAAATTAACATCAATAGTAATATAGGGTGCACCAAATCAACAAACTTGACAGCTGATCCATTATCACTCATGAATTCATAAGGCAAAAAATGACTCCAAGTCCAACAACTGATTTATTAATCAATTTTAGGTAACAAATATCATTACTTCAACCAGTGGCCTATTAATTGAGTCAAACCAAATAACCAAATATCTAAAATTTAATAGTAGATACTATTGCTCTGCATAAATGTTGTCATACTCCTTAACCATAAAAAATATTCAACTTGATAGATATTAACAAGTGACCAGATGAGTTGTACAATATACAGTAACTTAATTGACATGTATTACCCACATTCAGCAGATGTGTTAATCAATACATCAGTTTGGTCACGAGTCCTTAAGTCGTCTATCATTCAAAGATTACCAGTGTGTAAAGGAGTATATTTGAGTAACAAAAGTTGCATAATCTTTATTGTTTCTCATCAGCTCAATACATAGCTCAAATACAATCTCATACGAATTGTATCTCATTAAGCCAGCTTCAGTTACAATAAAGTTTGATTTTTATTGATGAATTACACATTTTTATTATGTGATAACATACTAATAACCCATCACCTGTATTTCCAAAATTACAGAAAATACAAGAAAAATAAGCAAAAATACACTAAAAATACACGTATTTAGGATTACATATGCAATTTCACATCAATAAAACCATCAAACATATAAAATAAATATACCACAAGATAGGAAATCACCATACGAGTCCAACGCTGCCAACCACGCGCCAAAATAAGCCATCACGCGCCCGCACGCGCCGCTTGAGTGCGCGGCGCGCATTCGACGCCCAGGCGGCGAGTGGCCGCGCGTGGGGGCGCGTGCGGCATCCCCCGACGACGCGCCGCCGACCCTCTTACTCGTCTAGTCTCCCCCAATCCAAATTTGTGATTTAATTTAATTTTCATTGAACAAAAAGTCTCGAAAATCACAAATTAAGGCAAGATCAGTATCAATAGGGCTAATCCATACAAATTATGGTAGATCCGTACAAATTATGGTAAATCCGTACAAATTAGGGCAAAACCAATTGCGTTCAAGTTCTAGGGTTATGGTTGCTCTGATAACACATGTTAGATGCAAATTGCGCAACCCCAAGATCTCCATAACCAGAACAAGAACATGCATAGTTGAGTAGAAAGATTAACGCACCTGGATTCATCGAACATAAAGTGGAAGCAGAAAAAGGGATTACCCACATATAAAGGGGATCCACGCATCAAATCATTCTCCTCTATTGCCCTCCGTATCAATGGCTCAATGAGGCGGCCCCCTCACGTTTAGCATTAGGTAAACGCCCCTTAGGTAAGGATACATGTGAGAATTAGGGTTAGAGGAGAGACTTGAGCACTATTTATAGAGTTTCCAGCCAGTCCCTCTCATTACGGGCCAGGCTCAACTCGGCCCACACTAGCCAGCTCATATTAGACTAATTAAGAAACCTTCTATCTCTCTTTAGACCAACCCTGTTTTACGGTAACCGTAAAAACAGTAAATTACAATATCAATTAATTTAGTCCACATTAGGAAAACTCTTACAATATCGTCATTATAAAAGGAGGTAAAATTAGATGACCCTGATTTTTTTTCTTGGTCCGGTTCCTAGTTCCCAGTTCAGCTCTAGTGAGAATCGGGAACCGGGAACTGACAGTTCCTAAAAAAATGGAGCCGGAAAGCAGACCAGAGCACATTGAAAATTGGAACATGTGGGTTTTAGTTTGCAGAATAGATGCGCAAGTGTATGTATAGTATTGGCTGCTCACGGAAAGGAACCAGGATCAAGAGACAAGGGAATAACATGGCTTTTATTGAGTGAGAAATGGTTACAAGGCTAGGCTATGGGACTAGTTCTTAGGCTGAAGGGTGTAGCCGTCCGTTAGTAGGTGTCTTTAATTGGTTTCTTTGATGCTCTTACACGAGCACCATCAAGCCTATTCACAGGCAGGTTTTACCGCTATACCGCTGCACAAGAGGGGTAAAAACACGAGGTACGCGTCTTCCTTTTTAACCTTTACACTAGGTTACTTTTATCCTTCTTCTTTTTTTTTTTTTTATAAAAGCTCTAGACAACTCCACAGCGTTCAACTACCGCCTGATATTTTGTAATATTCTTCTAGATTTCTCTTGTAAATGAATCACTTCTTAATACTCCTCTTTGATCCATTTACGCGATACTCCAAGCATGCTTCTCAGCATCTCAAGTATGGCTTGTGGTAACACCTATATAAGTTTGTCCAAAACTTGATCTTCAGTTTGCAATATTTAAGCTTGATCTCTCCATTAATTTGCACTTCGCGTATAAAGTGATATTTGATGTCAATAAGTTTTGCTCTTCTGTGAAAGCCTAGATGTTTCTAGAATAGCAATCACAGGCTTGTTATCGCAAAATATTGGAGTAGGGTTGTTTGTACTTCTCCAATGTCTTTTACTATTCCTTGAAGCCATGTTGCTTGACTAGTGGTTGTAGCAATTGCGATGTACTCTACTTCTACAATGGATTGTGCTATTGAATCTTGTTTTTTGGATGCCCACGAAAACATTTTAAAGCCTAGAGTGAATGCATAGCTGATATTTCTCTTTCTATCATCATATGAACATTCACCGTTGGTGTAGACAATAAGCTTAGCCGTTGCACTTGGCCAGTACCAAATGGCATAATTTAGTTCCTTATAAGTATCTTAGTTCTCTTTGTAGTTCCAAAGTGAATTTCACTTGAACTCTACATAAACCATGATTGTAAACTTGCCATGCACATGATGTCCGGTTGTGTAACAATGAAATGTAACATACTGCCAATCAAACTTCTATAGAGATAACCGTTGACTTTTTCTGCTCCGTCTTCCTTTTACTAGCTTTTCTTTTGTGAAGAGTGGGTCAGCAACATTTTTGCAATAATTCATCTTGAATTTCTTTGGGAGGTTCTTGACATATTTCTTTATTGAGATTAAAATTTTCATTTTAGTCAACTTTGATGCCAAGGAAGTAGTGCATCAAGCCCAAGTCTATCATCTCAAATGTTTTCATCTTTTTGTCTTTGAATTCTTGAATCATCTTCTTATTTTTGTCCCCCGGCTATTGTAGGTCTCCTTTCGCCACAAGTCCACCCTTATGCTTCTAAATAGATCCTTTTGCATTAAGCTTCGTCTTGCAAACCCACTTGACACCAATAATTTCTTTGTCTTCAAGGCAATCAATGAGCATTTAAGTTTCATTTTTCTCTATCATCTTGATTTCTTCCTCCATGACTTTTATCCAACTTCTTCTTTGGATGCCACTTCATAGTTTTCTAGTTTTAAGATGATAAAGTTACTTGTTTCATAAACTCTTCCAAGATATTTTAGAATAAAGATTATGGAGTAGATTCCTCTTGCATTGCACCAAGAGAGAATGGCGGCATTGCGTCGCGAGTTGTGGAATTGATGCTTCTTCTTCTCTGTGTTGTTACTCCTCATGTACTGGTAATATGTTTGGTAAGACGAAATACTTCTTCTCGATCTTCTTTTCCTCCCAGTTTCAAGCAGCATCTTGTTCCTTTTTTGAGCAGGGATATGGAAATAGCATATGTAGCCAAACACCTTGAGATACTTCGTTGAAGGATTTCATCCACTCCATGCTTCCACTTGAGTTTTATTTTGAACTACTCTAGTTAGAAAACTGTTTAAGATGTATCACGAGTATCAAAATGCATATAGATTCATCCCCAGTTTGTGCATGCATATCCTTGTTGCGGTTTCCACCATATTTGAACTTTCTATATACACCCTAATCGATACTCGGTTGAACCATCCTTTGTGAAAAAAGAGTGTATCACGAGTATCAGAATGTATAGCAACTATGTAACCCGAGTAGTTTTTGGAAAATGGGAAGAAAGGAACTTCATATGCCAAACCTCTCTGGAAACAATGCGCAATTGGGCAAATTATGTATGTGTATGGGAGGAGACGATCCTAAATTAGATGCAAAAATAAGTGAAACTCTTCGATAGCTATATGGAGTGGCTATTTATTTGATTTAAATAAAAACTACATAGATACCATATTTTAGAACATAGAAAGACACTTAAAATCCTGACTACCTTATTTAACACCCACTCATTAACTAATGGTAATAAAGTCCAATAATGACATTTCAACACCGAGGATATGTAGACTTATAGCATATTCTTAACTCTTCAATTATTGAAATCATCTAGCTTCTTATCCTTTAGGATTCTATAGCAAGCAAAAGCTTATGGATAATTATATGAAGTGGAAGAGATCTTCAGCTATCTTGTTTGTTGCTCACTGTTGTCTAGGTGAAGCGGGGTTTGCCGACTACAATGAGGTTTTCGATCCTATGCATTGTGGAGCCATAAGCTTCATCCATATCCAGATCTTGTGGTTGTACACCAGGAGGAAGTTGCCAATCAAAACTGTGAAGAAGTTGAGCTAAAGCAATCTCAATACTGGCATTTCCAAATGTAATAGCTGGGCAGCTTCTTCGGCCTGCGCCAAATGGTATCAGCTCGAAGTCCTGTCCCTTGAAGTCAATGGTGCTATCCAAAAACCTCTCTGGTAGAAATGTTTCAGGATCAACCCACGATTGCGGATCATGACCTATTGACCAAGCGTTAACGAAGAAACGCGTTTTTGCCGGAATGCAATATCCGTCGATGGTTATGTCCTCCATGGATTCCCTTGGGACTAACATAGGAGCAGGAGGATGCAGTCGAAATACCTCCTTGATGATAGCCTTCAAGTAAGGCAATTGATGTAGGTCGGTCTCTTGCACGTATTTTCTCTCTCCAATGACGCTTCGCAGTTCCACTTGTGCTCTTTCCATGGATTTTGGCTTCATGACAAGCTCTGTCATTGCCCAATCAAGAACTGCGAATGTTGTATCTGTTCCGCCCGTGAAAAAATCCTGCAAGATGCATGGGCTACGTATTAGAGATATTTTCAAGCAAGTCAATGTGCTTTGTTATGCTAACTTTTTTTCTATATTAGAGATCACTGGGAGAGGCTCAGGCCGAGTCGGGCCTTTATGTCGGGCCTAACTTGTTGCTCAACCCTTCTTATGTCTAAAGAAAAACACATGGATAATTCTTTAGGCCAGATAGGGCTTGCCTTGGATTTAGTTGGGCTTATAACTATAAAGTCTTACTCAAACCTACTAAAAAATTGCTCTTCAAACCCATTTAGCCTAAGCAGGCGGTGGGCTATCCAACCCACGATCAGATCTATCATCGAAAAACTTAAATGGAACTTCGAGCTAGAGGGGAGAATGATTCACCGACCAGGAGAAGGGCTTTGATGTTAGGCCTTGTAAGGGGCATATCACCGTAACCGTTCTTCTCAATATCGATCAGAACATCCACAATATCCTTCTGCGCCTCCGTAGCTTTGCTTTCATTCGAATGTTCGCTCAGTATCTCGTCAAAAAGACGATCGAAGCGCTTAAAGGCGTGTTGAAGTCTAGCCTTCATCCCGGTCAGGCTATGAACGAATTCCAAGGAAGGAAAGAAATCTCCTATGCTGAATCCCGCAAGCAGCTCCTGAAACTCCTCCAGCATGCTCTGGAACCCATGCTTATCGTTGTCCCCTCCTGCTGAAAAGTCCCTCCCAAAAGCACTCCGGCAAAGGACGTTATTCGTATACAACGCCAGTAATTTAGATAAATTTATGGTGCCTGGACAGGGCTCTGCCACCCTGTGAACTAAACGGGCAACTTCTTCCTTCCTCACATGACTAAATGACTGAACCCTTCTCACGCTAAGCAATTCAAGTATGCAGATTTTCCTTATGTGCCTCCAATAAGTGCCATAGGGAGAGAAGGCCATGTCCGTGCAGTTGTAAAACAAGTGCTTGGCAGAGAAGATTTGAGGGCGGTTTGCAAGCACTAGGTCGTGGGTTTTCATCACCTCCTTGGCCATCGCAGCCGAGGAAACAACTATGGTCGGGACTTTGCCGAGCTGCAAGTACATGATCGGCCCGTACTTCATCGCGAGGCGATGGAGAGATCTGTGTGGCGGTTTGCCAAGCTGGTGGAGATTGCCAATGATAGGCAACTTGGGAGGGCCCGGTGGGAGGTTGCTTCTTTTGTTCCTAGACTTGCTCTTCCCGAAAACTATCAGAAAAGCTGCTAGTACCAAGCATGTTGGGAGAAACAGATACGGAAGGAGAAGCATTGCAAGGTATGTGATATTGCTAAACTGTACTTCTTATTTGATTCCTACATAGTGCTATATATGGAAGTCACTGAAACGATCTATCTGCTTTGCTGACCATTTGTGTTAGAAAAATGCTTAGCTGACCGTCTCCATCAAGTGACGGAGTGACGGTCAGCGTTAGGACTGCTCATTTTGTGAGGAAACCGGTTGACTTTTTCAACCGTTTTTTTTTTTTTTATTGCAAGGGTAAATTGAGAAATAAAATCCTAAGAGAGCTCACACAATCAATTCTCGTGAATATGATGAAAAAATAAATTAGGTACTAAAATATAAATATTATAAATAAAAACATTATCACCTACTAAAGAGAAATTGTCGATGCCATTATATAGATCTATTAAATTTAAAAGATGAAAAAACACTTGAGACTAAGATTGATTTTATAATGTTTTAGGCTAGTAGAAGTACAATAGAAGTGTCAAAACTTGGCATGGGAGACATTTAAGTACCAAAAGTTACGAAATGTACAAATAAGTGTAACTTTTTTTTTTTAATTGAGACATTTGAGTGCCAAGTCCGGCAAAGGCTTCTAGAAATCCTCACAATTTTTTTTAATAATATAACTCACTTACGTGACTCACCGGATAGTTAAGTCTACAGAGAAGAGCCAAACCAACGTCGTTTTGCCTCTTATATGAATTTTAATATACATATTAATTAAATTACATTTAAAACTTTAAAAAAAAAAAAAAAGTTGCCGAAGGCGTTGGGCGAGGGCTGTGTAAACCTAAGGGCCGACAACGGTGGGGAGGCAGCAATGAGGGGTTGCACAACCCTCGCCCAACGCCTTTTGCAACTTCTTCTTCTTCCTTTTTTTTTTTTAAATAATCTAGTTGTAAATTTAATTTAATTAACATTCATATGAAAATTCAAATTCGAGATAAAACGACATCATTTTTCGCTTATCTAGTCATGCCAGGATGCAAAATGACGTCATTTTTTACTTATGTAGCTAAGTCATGCCTCGCCAGAAAAATGTCACGTCAATATTTTGGTCGGATTTTCTCACCGTTGGCACTTAACTTATCTATTTTGCTCCGATTTTTACACTTAAGTGTACATTTCCACATGCGTCTCGTTTTAGGCCTAACACATCTTCATCTATGAGATTTGGATCAATTGAGTAAATTTTCTTCTCTAGTAATTCATTATTCTTATTTTGTCATTTTCTTTACTTCATTCGTTTTATGCGTAATCGATATCGACAATATTCATTTTAAGTCACCAGAGAGTCCTTCTAAAGCAATTTGATTTTGGGAAAAAGACTGAGAAGCCAACCTTGATTTTGTTAATAATTATGAAGCCAACATCTCAAGTGTTTTTTATCTTTTGAATTTAATAGATTTATATAATAACATTAACGATTTTTTTTTTAGTAGGTGATGATATTTTTTTTACTTGTAATTATTTATATTTTAATTTTTAATTTATTTTTTCATCATATACACAAGAATTGATTGTGTGGGCCCTCTTAGGATTTATCTCTCAATTTAAGCTTGCAATAAACAAAACATAAAAAAAAAATTTAAAAATCGGGTGAGATGAGACTAGTTGGAAAAGTCAACTAGTTTCATCACAACATGAGCGGCCATTAGTTGACCATCACTCCTTCATTGGATGAAGGACGGTTAGCTAAGCCACATTCATGAATATATATATATTGTCCAATATCTTTTATTTAAGAAAAATGCTTAGCTAACCGTCTCCGTCAAGTGACGAAGTGACGGGCAGCAACAGGACCACTCATTTTGTGAGGAAACTGGTTGACTTTTTCAACCAGTTTCCTCTCACCCAATTTTTTTATTTTTATGTTTTTCTATTGCAAGCGTAAAATGAGAAATAAAATCCTGAGAGTGCCCACATAATCGATTTTCTTGAATATGATAAAAAATTAATTAGTATTATTACCTACTAAAAAGAAATCATTAATGTTATTATATAGATCTATTAAATCTAAAGGATGAAACAACACTTGAGACTAAGATTGATTTTGTAATGTTTTAGGTGGGTAGAAGTATCATAGAAGTGACAAAACTTGGCATGGGAGAATACTTAAGTGTCAAAAGTTATAAAAGACACACATAAATATCACTTTTTTTTTTTTTTAAATTGAGACATTTGAGTGTCAAGTTTGGCAAAGGCTCTCAGAAATCTTAGAGCCAAAATGACTTCATTTTACCTCTTATTTGAATTTTAATATAAATATTAATTAATTAAATTCAAAACTTTTAAAAAAATAGTTGTAGATGGCATCGTGCGAGGGCTGTGCAACCCAAGGGCCAATGATGGCGGGGAGGCAATGGCGAGGGCTTATACAGCCCTTGCCCAATGCTTTCTGCACCTTATTCTTCTTCCTTTTTTAATAAATAATTTAGTTATAAATTAAATATTATTAATATTTATATTAAAATTCAAATCCAAGGCAAAACAACGTCATTTTTTTGCTTATTTAGCTACCTCAACATGCAAAATGACATCATTTTTACTTATGTAGCCACATCACGTCTCGCTAGAAAAATGCCACGTTAGCATTTTGGTGGGATTTTCTCGCCGTTCATACTTAACTAATCCATTTTACTCCAATTTTAGCACTTAAGTATATATTTCCTACCTTCTAGCACTTAACTGTCTCCCGTGCCAAGTTTTGGCACTCTAGGTATCCGCATCTCATTTTAGGCCTGACACATCTTCATCTACGAGATTTGCATCAATTGGATAGATTTTCTTCTCTACTAATTCATTATTCTTATTTTGTTATTTTCTTTACTTCATTTGTGTTATACGTAATCGATATTGCTTGTCTTAATTTTAAGACACTAGAGAGTCCTTCTAAAGCAATTTGATTTTGTCGAAAGGACTAAAAGCCAACGTCTCAAGTGTTTTTTTTTAAAAAATTAATAGATTTGTATAATGACATTAGTGATTTCTTTTTAGTATGTGATAATATTTTTACTTGTAATTATTAATATTTTAGTATCTAATTTATTTTTTCATCTTATTCACAAAAATTAATTGTGTGGACCCTCTTAGGATTTTATCTCTCAATTTAAGCTTATAATAAAAAAATTCAAATTTAAAAAAAAAAAAGTTGAATTTGATGAAACCAGTTGAAAAGTCAATTGGTTCATCACAAAATTGTAATTAGGTATCATTCTCAAAATTTCTAATCAATTGGCATTTTTTAAATTTTAAAATAATTTTATCACTTTCTTTTTTTATTTTTATTGCAATCGTAAATGGAGAAATAAAATCTTCTTTTCTTTTCTTTCTCTTCTTTTTCTTCAAGCTTATTAAATTTAAATGATAAAAAAAAATGAGACTAAGATTGATTTTGTAATGTTTTAGCCAAAACTTAGGGGATGACCGGCGATTGTTCAAAATTTTAACTCCTTGATAAAATTGTAATTGGTACCATTCTCAAAATTTCTAGATGAGGGTTGGCGACCTCACCAAAGCGTCCAGCCCCCGATGAGGCGATGCCTCATCAGCCAAGCCTCACTGATAGTCAGGCGAGGCTCGACCAAGCCTTAGTTGGGCGAGCTCAACCGAGCCTCACTCAACCAGGCAAGCCTCATCGGTGGCCAAAGGAGGCCCGGGCGAGGCCCAGCCTCGCCAATGGCTAGGCAAGCCTCTAGTGAGCTTGCCAAACCTCATCTAACCGGTAGTAGACAGTGAACGGCATATGGAAACAATAGCGGACAACAACAGTAGTGGACAACAACAATAGCGGCATGGGTTGGCTTTGATTTTGGAATTGTTCCCAAGAACAAAGAATCAACTTTTTTTCTACTTCTTGATTCTGTTCCAAAATTTGTTCCCAAAAACAAAAAATTTGCCAAACAAATTTCTTTTCCAAAGCTAATCTTGAGAACAAAAGAATATAAATTTTTAATGTTTGACCGATCGCCAAACACGCCCTTCAATGCCAAAAGTTATGAAAGGTACACATAAGTGTTACGTTTTTTGAAAAATGTGACATTTGAGTGCCAAATCCAGCAAAAGGCTCTCGAAAATCCTACATAATAATATAACTCGTTTACGTGGTTTGTCGGATAGCTGAGTCGGCAAAAAAGAGCCAAAACAACATCATTTTGCCAAACATGCCCTTCAATGTCAAAAGTTATGAAATGTACACATAAGTGTCATGTTTTTTTGAAAATTGTGACATTTGAGTGCCAAATCCAGTGAAGGCTCTCGAAAATCCTATATGGCAATTTTTTTAACAACATAACTTGTTTACGTGGTTTGTCAAATAGCTGAGTCGGCAAAAAAGAGCCAAAACGACATTGTTTTGCCTATTATTTGAATTTTAATACGAGTATTTAAAAAAAAATTAAAAAAAAGTTGCAAAAGGCGTTGGGCAAGGCTATGCAATCCCAAGGGCCGATGACGGTGGGGAGGCGACAACGAGGGCTTGCACAACCCTTGTCCAAGACCTTTTGCAACTTCGTCTTCTTCTTCCTTTTCTTTAAATAATTTAGTTGTGAATTTAATTCAATTAATACTTATATTAAAATTCAAATCCAAGGCAAAATGACGTCACTATTGGCTTATGTACCACGTCAACATGCAAAATGACGTCGTTTTTTTACTTATGTAGCCACGTCATATCTCGTTGGAAAAATGCAGCATTAGCATTTTAGCCGAATTTTCTCTATTGTTTTGGCATTTAAGTGTCCCTCCGTGCTAAGTTTTAACATTCCAAGTGTCTGCGTCTCATTTCAAGCCTAACAAATCTTCATCTACAAGATTTGGATCAATTGGATAAATTTTCTTCTCTATTAATTCATTATTCTTATTTTGTTCTTTTCTAATCGATGGTCATAATTTTAAGTCTCCGAACAATCCTTCTAAAGCAATTTGATTTAGGGGAAAGGACTACCAACAATGATTTTGTTATTAATTACAAAGCCAACGTCTCAAGTGTTTTTTCATCTTTTAAATTTAATATATATATATATAGTGACATTCACGATTTCTTTTGTTAGGTAATGATATTTTTTACTTGTAATTATTTATATTTTAGTATTTAATTTATTTTTTCATCATATTCATGAAAATTGATTGTGTTGGGCCCTCTTAGGATTTTACTCCCAATTTAAGCTTGCAATAAAAAAAATCAAAAAGAAAGAAAAATTGGGTGAGTTGAAACTAGTTGAAAAAGTCAACTGGATGGAAAAGGACGGTTAACTAAGCCGCACTCATGAATATATATTGCCCAATTCTTTTATTTAAGAAAAATGCTTAGTTTTTTTTTTTTTTTTAGCAAAAGAAAAATGCTTAGTTGACCATCTCCATCAAGTGACAGAGTGACGGGCAACAATAGGACCACTCATTTTGTGAGGAAACCGGTTGACTTTTTCAACGTTTCCTCTCACGCAATTTTTTTATTTTTTATCTTTATGTTTTTTTATTGCAAGCATAAAGTGAGAAATAAAATCCTTAGAGAGCCCACACAATCAATTTTCATCAATATGATAAAATAAATAAATTAGATACTAAAACATAAATATTACACTAAATTATTTATTAAAAAAGGAAGGAGAAGAAGTTGCAGAAGGCGCTAGGCAAGGGCTGTGCAAGCCTCACCATCGCCTCCCCACCATCGCCGGCCCTTGGGCTTACATAGCCCTCACCCAATGCCTTCTGCAACTTTTTTTTTTTTAAAGTTTTAAATGTCACAAAGATTGATTTTGTAATGTTTTAGTCCAACAGAAATATGGCAAAAGTGCCAAAACTTAGTACGGGAGACATTTAAATGTCAAAAGTTATGAAAGGCATATATAAGTGTCACTTATTTTGAAAATTGAGACATTTGAGTGCCGAGTCTAGTGAATGCTCTCAGAAATCTCACGTGGCATTTTTTAATAATATAACTCACCTACATGGCTCGCAAGAGAGATGAGTTGGCAAAGAATAGCCAAAACAATGTCGTTTTGTCTCTTATTTGAATTTTAATATAAAGATTAATTAAATTACATTTAAAACTTAGAAAAAAAGTTGCAAAAGGTGTTGGGTGAGAGCTGTGTAAGTCCAAGGGCTGGCGATGGTGGGGAGGCAATGGTGAGGGCTTGCACAACCCTTGCCCAATGCCTTTTGCAACTTCTTCTTTTTCCTTTTAAAAAAAAATAATTCAGTAGTAAATTTAATTTAATTAATATTTATATTAAATTCAAACTCAAGACAAAACAATGTCATTTTTGGCTTATCTAGCCACATCAATATGCAAAATGACGTCGTTTTCAACTTATGTAGCCACGTCAT
Organism: Eucalyptus cladocalyx; assembly: GCA_017140615.1. Taxonomy (NCBI): domain Eukaryota; kingdom Viridiplantae; phylum Streptophyta; class Magnoliopsida; order Myrtales; family Myrtaceae; genus Eucalyptus; species Eucalyptus cladocalyx. Next base: position 352,376 of record CM029517.1, read on the forward strand.
GTCTCGCTAGAAAAATGCCATGTTAGCATTTTGGCCAGATTTTCTTATCGTTGATACTTAAATAATCCATTTTGCTCTGATTTTGTCATTTTAGTGTACTTTTCTTAACTTCCGGCACTTAAGTATCCTTTCGTGCTAAGTTTTGACACTCCAGACATCCGCGTCTCGTTTTAGGCTTAACACATCTTCATCTATGAGATTTGGATCAATTGGGTAAGTTTTCTTCTGTACTAATTCATTATTCTTATTTTGTTCTTTCCTTTACTTCATTTTTTTTATACGTAATCGATATCGCCGGTCTTAATTTTAAGTTACCAAAGAGTCCTTTCTAAAGAAATTTGATTTTGGCAAAAGGATTGAGAAGCCAACAATAATTTTGTTATTAATTACAAAACCAACGTCTCAAGTGTTTTTTCTTCTTTTAAATTTAATAAATCTATATAATGACATGAACAATTTCTTTTTAGTAGGATAATATTTTTTAGTTGCAAATATTTATATTTAGTATCTAATTTATTTTTTCATCATATTCATGAAAATTGATTGTGTGGGCCCTCTTAAGATTTTATCTCTCAATTTAAGCTTGCGATAGAAGAAAAAAAATTGTGTGAGATGAAATCACTTGAAAAAGTCAATTGGTTTCATCAGAAAATGAGCAGTCTTTAGTTGATCATCACTCCGTCACTTGATGGAGACGGTTAGCTAAGCATCGATCGTCTCCATCGAGGGACGAAGTGACTGTTAGCATTAGGACCACTCAATTTGTGCAGGAACCAGTTGACTTTTTCAATCGGTTTCCTCTCACGCAATTTTTTTTCGCAAGCATGAATTGAGAAATAAAATCCTTAGAGAGCCCACACAATCAATTTTCATGAATATGATAAAAAAAAATAAGTTAGATACTAAAATATTAATATTACAAGTAAAAAATATATCACCTACTAAAAAAATCGTTAGTGCCATTATATAGATCTATTCAATTTAAAAGATGAAAAAACACTTGAGAGTAAGATTGATTTTGTAATGTTTTAGGCTAGCAGAAATATGGCAGAAGTGCAAAACTTGGGATGGGGCACTTAAGTGCCAAAGGTTAAGAAAGGTACATATAAGTGTCACTTTTGTTGAAAATTGAGACATTTGCATGCCAAGTCCGGCGAAGACTCCTGGAAATCTTACATGGCATTTTTTTTAATAATAGAATTCGCTTATGTGACTCATCGAAGAGCCAAGTTGGCATAGAAGAGCCAAAATGACATTGTTCTGCCTCTTATTTGAATTTTAATATAAATATTAATGAAATTATATTTAAAACTTTAAAAAAAAAAAAAGGGTGCGGAAGGCATTGGGCAAGGGTTGTGCAAGCCCGAGGGTCGGCAACAGTGGGGAAGCGATGGTGAGGGCTTGCACTGCCCTTGCCTAACGCCTTCTCCAACCTCTTCTTCTTCCTCCTTTTTTTAAAAATAATTTAGTTGTAAATTTAATTTAATTAATATTTATATTAAAATTCAAATCCGAGGCAAATCAACACCATCTTTGGCTTATCTAGATACATCAACATGCAAAATGATGTATTTTTCAACTTATGTAGCCACGTCATGTCTCACTGGAAAAACGTCATTGGACTTTCTCACCGTTGGTACTTAACTAATCGATTTGGTTTCAATTTTGGCACTTAAATGTACATTTTCTAACTTTTGGCACTACAGATGTCCGCGTCTCGTTTAAGGCCTAACACATCTTCATCTACGAGATTTGGATCAATGGGGTAAATTTTCTTCTCTACTAATTCATTATTCTTAGTTTGTTCTTTTCTTTACTTCATTTGTTTTATGTGTAATCGATATCATTGGTCTTAATTTTAGGTCATTGAAGAGTCTTTCTAAAGCAATTTGATTTTGGTGAAAGGACTGAAAAGCCAACAATGATTTTGCTATTATTTACAAAGCCAACGTCTCAAGTGTTTTTTCATCTTTTAAATTTCATAGATCTATATAATGACATTAACGATTTCTTTTTAGTAGGTGATAATATTTTTTACTTATAACAATTTATAGTTGTATCTAATTTATTTTTCATCATATTCATGAAAATTGATTGTATGAGCCCCTTAGAATTTTATCTCTCAGTTTAAGCTTACAATTAAAAAAAAAAAAAAAAAAAAAGAAGAAAAATTGGGTGAAATGAAACCGGTTGAACCGGTTTCATCACAAATGAGCGGTCATTAGTTGATTATCACTCCATCACTAGATGGAGGACGGTCAGCTAAGCTGCACTCTTTTTTCATTTTAGTCTGTTGACACCTAAATTTTCCCATTTTTCATTTAGGATTTAATTGTCTACAGAATTAGGAATTAGTAGTTTAAAAAAAAACGAAAACAAAGCAAACAAAAAAAAAAAAAAGAAAAACAAAAGCAAAAAAAAACAACAAAAAAAAAAGAAAAAAAAAAGTGGAAGGGGCTGAGCCCGTTTCCCTCTTGGCCAGGCCCACGTTAGCCTCTGTCCTCCTCCAGCTTGTTTCGCACGCGAAACCTGCAAAAAGAAGGCAGCAGCAGCACAACAAAGGGGAGAACACAACAAAGGGAGGAGGAGGAGAACAGAGAGGGAGTCGGGGGCGAGAGGAGTCCTGGAGAGTGAGAGCGGGAGCGAGAGAAGTGCTCGACATCCCACTTCTTGACCCCCTTCTTCTGGAACTGTGAGAAACCAAGAGAGAGCTAAGGACCGACGGAAAAAACACAGAGAGCGACACAGGGGAGGCACAGTGAGAGAAGGAGAGAGAACGCACAAAGAGAGAAGAAGTTCGAGCCAGGAAGCTACTAAGGGAGAGCAAGGGAGCTTCAGCTGTTGCTTCAGCTGCGCGTGAGCCCCGCCGGACGGCCCTCGGCCAACGTCCTCAAGTCGAATCCGGTAGGTCCTTCTCACGCCCTATTTTCACCTTGTTCTGTGCATCCCGGGCTGGAGTTTGCGATCGACTGGTTTGCGTGAACTCCGGCGTTGTCCACTCCCTCTCCGGTTGTTGTATGCCTTATTGTTTATTGGTGAGAGTCTCGGCTTGGGTCCGAGTCCTGGTTGAGCTAAAACCGTGCGATTCGGCAGCGTACCCCACTTGTTCGGTAAAATGTCTGAATGAGATCTAGTATTGTTTCGTCGTTTTGAATCGGAGTCTGAGTTGCTTAGGTACTGTCCCACCTAGCCAAGGTTTTCATGTGATTTTTTTAGCGTCTCAAACATAGCCACACCACTCGACCCGCGGCCGCTGTTGCGACGCACAAAGGCCGCGGACCTCTTTTTGTTCCGGGGCACAAGCGACGGATCTCATGGACATCGAGTCGCCCCGGTCGGACGAGAGCTGAGCATTAGGCTCGGCTTGGTCAAGGCGGTGCCGTCACGCCTCAGTTGGACTCAGAAACGCAGCATTTTGTGACAGCACCACCTCCGTCGCGACTGGTCCATTGCAAAGTAGCAGGTCGCGAGATGGGTCAGGCGGCCAAGCCCGATATTGTCGCTGGACTTTCGTCGTGGATGCCCTGTGTAGTTGGCGGCCAAAGAAATGCTGGTGTTAAGAGTTTTAGTTTTCTAGAAATGAGTTGCAAACGGAGAGAGACGATCGGGGAAGAAGACCAGGGATGAAAACGACTAAAAAGAAAGGCTTAAAAAAAATTAAAAAATAAAATAAAAAGGGGAAGTGAAAAGAAATTAAACAAAAAACAAAAACAAAAGATAGAAAGGTGGAAAAGGCGTGGGGGCAGACGTCCTGTGAAGGTGGCGTGTATGAGAAAATGGTGCAGTGAAAAAGACAAGACATAGAAGAAGCCAAAAAAAAAAAAAAAGAAAATTTAAAAATCTTAATTTTCTTTTTCAATCCGACAGGGTCAAATCTGGGTTTGGGTCGGGTCAATGGCCGAATCAGATTTACCTAGCCCGAACCCATTTTCTCGAATATAATAATATTAAATTTTAAAAATATATTAAATTTAAAAAAAAAATCAAAAAATCAAAAAATTTCGAAAAGTAATAAAAATTCAAAAAGATTTCCGAAAATTCACAAACTCAGAAAGCATTAAAAATTCGACCTTTTTCTTAACTTAAAAAAATTGAAAAAAATTAATTTTTATTTTTATTTTATTAAAAAATTTAATCAAAAAAATTAATTAAAAAAAATTTCGAAAATCTAAAAATTGTAGGGTTTGGTTGGCAATTGTTATGTCTCGCTTTCTTAGTATAATTAAATCTTTATTTGCTTGTGCATTGATTATATCGCGTGTTTAATTTGCATATTTGATTATGTTTAATTACACGTGTTCGATTTTACAGCAATTAGGATTTTGGTAGTTGTGATCGTTACTTTAATGATTGCGTCACTGCATGATCACCTCACATGTTAATGGATATATGTAAGATTAATCAAAACTTCTTGACAAAAAATCTTTTATTTTAAAGTGAACAAGATTAGGTACCGAAAGGGCACTAATTGGTCAATTAGTGTAATCAAGTCCCCCGAACCTAAACTTTCTGGTTGCGTAGGAAGTGAGGCACGCTCCCATGCCTCACTTGGTTTCTAGCCGACCCCAATAGGCTAGTGGCGACTCCTTTTGTGTAAAATTCTTAAGAATATCCCAACGTCACGCGGGGTATGGGCTTGGAGAGCTCGCCTAATCATGGGCCTTTGGCCCGTCCTTTAGGCAATACCCTAAACCTATTCCCTCCCCCGAGGGTAGGTCGCGACAGCTTGGCGACTCCGCTGGGGACTTGGTTTTAAACCTTAGAGGACTTAAGCCAAAATTAATCTTGTTCAAAAGTATTTTTGTTTGGCATCGAGGATTCCAGGTACGCCCCTAACATTGTAGGTGTTAAATGTTTTTGCAGAATGGGAGGTATAAGGGGAAGTGTTTGCTCACCTTTGTCTTGCAGGAGGTGTAGGAATGTATGGTTTATTTTTATGTACGGAGTGTTGTTTGCCTATAAATTGTTGTGCATGTATTCTCTGCATTGCACTACACCATGGCACACACAACCTGCCGCCGGACCTGGGCTGCATAGGATCACTTAGGATGGTGTTGAGGTGGATACCACTCCGACTACAACCACGTAGTACGAGTCGCTCACCTCTACCCCGAAATTTCTTTCTTCACATCAAAGGTACCCACCCCGGTTTGCGAGCATGCGACACGGGTCGGTCCTTTGACGAAGCGAGTCATGGGTAACCCGACCCAGCCACGACCTTGTTGGTTTAGTCCGGTGATCCTATGGCTTCATTTTGAGCCGTATAGAGTAGAAATCGAACCACATTCCATATGCATGTCTATGTAATTAAAAAAAAAAAAAAGAAACAGAGACAAAGGTTGGCATCCATTGTAAGTATCATTTTCCTTTTTATTTGCCCACTTTGTATTACATTTTCATATTGAAATTTGCGGAAATCAATCAAATGCCCTCGGTGATGTAGGCTTATGATTAAAAAAATAAAATAAAATTGGCAATCACTTTTGATAAGTGAACATTAAAGACAAGTTCTAAACACTCTGATTTGGCCCTATTGAACGCGTGGTTTTGTTTAAATTTCAAGTTATGGGCTCGAAATCATTTTGAAAAAAAAAATTTCAAGTTGTGATTTTATATTGGGGCACAAAAATTGAACTTGCATTTTTTATCAAATTTTCTCATTCTCACGTTTTGGGACTATAATGCAAATCATTTTGTATACAAATTCCTCAAAATAGAAATCACTTCATTTTTTTTTAGGAGTAAAATTACAAATCAATCTTTCAAAAATCAATGACACTTTTGCATACTAAACTTTTTGGAATAGAGTAGATATTCGATTTATAACCGTCGATCGATCTTTTAATGATGCCCCTTCTCTTATGACTCATCTTGGTGAGATACTAAACCCCTGCAATAAAGACTATGGGGCATGTACCATCACCTCAATTTTGTTGTAAGAAGCGACCTCATTGAGAGATCATTTTCTCATCCACAGGTTATCTGACATTGTTGCCTTTTTGCAGGCTACGCGTGATGCTCGATGACATTCTCATGTTTGACTACATAGAGAAGTGAATTTTAGGGCTAGAACGAGAGTTGATTTTTACTCTTATCTATACAAGAGTTTTTTGCATTTTGTCATTGTTTTTATTCTTGTTAAGAATCTTGTTTTTCCATTTTGGGTTTTGATCGCGAATCCAATTGATGCTTTGGTAAATCATGTAACTCTTTTTTTTATGATGAAATTCAATTTCGTGAAAATTGTCAAAAAAAAAAAAAGCAAAAAAAGAAAGAAAAGAAAAAAAAAAAAAAACAAATTCAGAAATGTTTCAAGCAAACCTTTATTTCTACCTTCCAAAACGAATTTCAAGAAAACTTCGCTTAAGGCCCTCTCTTCATGTAGTCATTTTCTTAGGCTCATCGAACTCGAGAAGCAAGCATGCGTTGAGGCATTGTCGGCGCCAATTTTCCATAGAGGCGGAATGAAGTTGAATTCCATTTTGGAAAGTTTTGTTATTCACAAATGCTTAGATGCCGAAACAACCCATCGATCTCGTTCACTTTGCATGATGAGACAAATGAATGGAGTTGCCAAGCATCCAAAAAGGCGAAATAGAAGGAAGAGTAAATTGTACCGATTCCAGTTATTCATTTATAATACCATTTCTGACATGACTTTCTTTTCATTGTCAAGGAGATATCAAGAGCGCCAAGTTTTGTAACGTTCCCAATAAACACGATGGAGCACTTTTAAGTCCTGTTCATCTTAAACAAAAAAGATTCAAATGAAACAAAGGGGCAATATTCCTCCATGAGAGATACCTTGGGATGTTGATCGCCTGACTTTGAAAAGGATGTATCTCGTTCCTAAACTTAATTCTCTTCAGCATAAAAAATGACATGTCATTTTCTTCGATACAGGACAGACTCGAACAGAATGAAGGTTTGTCAAATAAAGACTGGGAAGCAACGTTTGATTTAAAAAATCTCTCATCTCCCCACCAATGAAATGTCTTTGGAACAACATTGTCGATTCATCAAGAATGATGTATCGTTCCTAAATTGAACCTAATTAAGTATAGAGATAACCCGTTTCATCTCCTCTTCTTACAAAGGTGTGATAAATGGGAAAAAGGTTGCACCCGACCGTAGAAGCGGCGCCTTCTACCAAGGAATCAGGAAAACATCAAACACTTAAAGGCGAATGCAAGGGAAAGGTATTGTTGAGTTACCAAATATCCATGAAGGTGAATCCAAGAGATGCTAGCGCCAAAAGGATGAAAGCGAGTGAAGGGTAATAATGTATTGTTCCCAACATTTCAATCCCTAAGAATCTTTGCACTAACATATTCTTTTACATTCTTTACGGGGTTATCGGGTCGCCATGCTACGGTAAGTACCCTTCTTCTCAATCTTTTTTTTTTTTTTTAAGTAAAAAAAAAAAGAGAATTTCCATTACAAAAGAGAACTTTTGGGCTTTCCTAGAGACAAAAAATGAATAATAATTGAGAAAAGAAAAAAAATTACAAACCTTTTGAGCATCATTTCTATCTCAAAATTGTTTTCTCGTCTTGTGGATTATTCATTTTGAATCAAAGTTCCCTATGGAGATTGATATACTCGAATGATCTCGGCAGAGAAATGGAAATGTTAACAATGCCAAACAAGAAGTGCTTAGGATGAAGAAAGGCAAGCTCATTTCCAAACACGTCCTTCAAACACTTTTGAGAGTTGAGTGAAAAGAGACATTTTCTTAGGACGAATGATTCATTCGCTTTGAGCACAAATATCGAAATGATAAAGGCGTTTCCTTCATCAACCCCAAGCATTGCACTGATCTTTTGTCACCCCTTTGGGCTGAAAAAAAAGAAAGAAAAAGAGATGATCATTCAAAGTACCCCTTGTCGAGGACGACTTTACATTGCAGCAGCATAGGGGGTTATGATCATGTTGTAGAGCGAAAGATTGCGAAAGATTCTATTACTTTCACTTGCATCAATCTTCTGGTGATAGCTTTAGAGGAATTCTCATTAGAGCTCGACTTATCCCAAGGTGAAGAAGAGCATTTCCTTCTCTACCCAAACACTAATACCCATTGCTTTAACCAATTTGGGCCTGATTATTCATTTCCGAACCCCGAGCGGTGGTCATCTCCCTTCACTGGGGCAAGGCATAAGAATTGACCAAATACAATTGACAATCACGAGAAAATGTGAAAAGCATCTCGAAAGTCATAAGCTACCAAAGTTCAAAGAGCAAAAAGCTCGACAAACTAGGGGGCATGAAAAAGCGATGTGCCTGGTAAAAGCAAGGCCAATGTCCATCAAGAAAAAGAGCCGAAAGGCCACATCTTATGTGAAAAAAAATTATCAAAATCCAAGTGCCTGCGAAAAAAAAAAAAATCATCGCAAAGGACAAAGGAAATTAGAGAAAAGAGCAAAGCTCTCATGTAGAAAGGATCGGTGAATGAACTCTCGAGATGCGTTGTGTTTCAAAAGCCAAATGCTTTCGAAAGGTCAAGTGACCCAGTCACGATGCCATGATGATCACTGACTCTTAAAGACCCTCTTGAAAATTTTAAGCCTTTCAAGCCTTTCCCGAGCCAACATTATAACCCTTTTTCCGAAGCCTCTTCTGATTGGGATGATTTGAGTGAAAATGAGAATACCACAAAGAAGCTACGCTTGAAGGAGTGGAAATAATTTTATCTTGTCTTATCTTCCAAGTTCTCAACTAATAAACCCAATGAATATAGCGACAAATGTTCATTTATTGGCCTCAAAGCAATCATTCCTTTGTGTAAGCCCTAACCAACCCTATATTGCGGTCCTTTCAAAAGACCTTTTTGATCGATCGATTGTGCTCATTGCGAATGTTTCCAAAAGCCTTCGCATAAGCCATGTGAGATACTTTCAGCAATCAGTTACTTTCCACGTGAATGGATGGGATCAAGTAACCATTTTATCAAGAGTATGTGAGAAGCCCTTTCTGACTAAAAAGCTTCAGTTTGGCATGCTTAATGAATCTTTTTCGCGAATAGAAATCATTCTGGTAAGAACTTGACTCATAGAGAATTTGATGATTAACGATGCATTCTCGAACAAGATGACAATTTTGCGCCACATGATGCTGATTGAAATAAAATGTTTTTCCAAAACAGTCAGACTTAACTTGATTTGCTTGTTCAATTAATGCTGCAATATTTCTAATACAACGTCCCTAATGGCATTTGCCCAAGTTGAGTTTCACAGGATTCCTTAGTGAAGCCATGCAGCTTTCAAGGGATTAGCAGGTGCTTCCCTAAAAATCAAAGGTTCATGGTCAGCCTTAAACCATGTCATTCACAAGGTTGGTGGGTCTATCCTTAAACCACAAGGTTCGTGGGTCTATCCTTAAACCACACGATTGGTGGGGTTATCCTTAAACCACGGGGTTGGTGGCTTTCCTTAAACCACAAGGTTGGTGGGTCTATCCTTAAACCACAAGGTTCGTGGGTCTATCCTTAAACCACACGGTTGGTGAGTTTATCCTTAAACCACGGGGTTGGTGGCTTTCCTAAACCACAAGGTTGGTGGGTCTATCCTTAAACCATAAGGTTCGTGGGTCTATCCTTAAACCACACGGTTGGTGAGTTTATCCTTAAACCACGAGGTTGGTGGCTTTCCTAAACCACAAGGTTGGTGGGTCTATCCTTAAACCACAAGGTTTGTGGGTCTATCCTTAAACCACACGGTTGGTGGGTTTATCCTTAAACCACGGGGTTGGTGGCTTTCCTAAACCACACGGTTGGTGGGTTTATCCTTAAACCACGCGATTGGTGGTTTTTCCTAAACCACGTGGTCGAAACCCGTTTGTACACGGTAAGACCTTTCTCCCGCCGAAACCCGTTTTTACACGGTGAGACTATCATATGGTCGAAACCCGTTTGTACACGGTGAGACCTTTCTCCTAGTCGAAACCCGTTTTTACACGGCGAGACTATCATCCGGTCGAAACCGTTTGTACACGGTGAGACATTCTTTCCAGTCAAAACTCGTTTTTACACAGTGAAACTATCATATGGTCAAAATCTGTTTTTACACGGTGAGACATTCCTCCAAAGTCGAAATCCTTTTATACACGGTGAGACTATCATATCTAGTCAAAAACTATCACATCAAGTCAAAACCCGTTTTTGCACGGTAAGACCATCACATCAAGTCAAAACCCGTTTTTACACGATGAGACCATCATATCCAGTCAAAACCCCTTTTTACATGGTGAGACCTTTTTTTCTCTAATCTAAATCACACGGTTCGTGGGTCTATCCTTAAACCACAAGGTTCGTGGGTCTATCCTTAAACCACATGGTTGGTGGGTTTATCCTTAAACCACGGGGTTGGTGGCTTTCCTAAACCACACGGTTTGTGGGTCTATCCTTAAACCACACGGTTCGTCGGTCTATCCTTAAACCACAAGGTTCATGGTCAACCTTAAACCATGTCATATTCTTATGACCCGGTGGGCTTTCCGTAGCCCAGAGTCCTTCAATCCCCTTCTTATGACCCGGTGGGCTTTCCGTAGCCCGGAGTCCTTCAACCCCCTTCTTATGACCCGGTGGGCTTTCCGTAGCCCGAGTCCTTCAACCCCCTTCTTATGACTCGGTGGGCTTTCCGTAACCCGGAGAGCTTTTGTAGCCCGGAGAGCTTTGTAGCTCGGAGTCTTTCTTCCTCTTATTGACAAGACGTTCTTTTCATCAACCTAATGCATGCCTATGCACCTGGGTCTATCGTCAAAATAATTTAGGTGTTTTTTGTCTTTGAAAGGAACCTCTTCGAGCTCCCATTCAAATAGGGGCAGCTGTTGACACCTAAATTTTCCCATTTTTCATTTAGGATTTAATTGTCTACAGAATTAGGAATTAGTAGTTTAAAAAAAAAAACGAAAACAAAGCAAACAAAAAAAAAAAAAAAAGAAAAGCAAAAACAACAACAACAAAAAAAAAGAGAAAAAAAACGTGGAAGGGGCTGAGCTGGTTTCCCTCTTGGCTTGGCCACGTTAGCCTCTGTCCTCCTCCAGCTTGTTTCGCACACGAAACCTGCAAAAAGAAGGCAGCAGCAACACAACAAAGGGGAGAACACAACAAAGGGAGGAGGAGGAGAACGAGAGAGGGAGTCGGGGGCGAGAGGAGTCCGGAGAGTGAGAGCGGGAGCGAGAGAAGTGCTCGACATCCCACTTCTTGACCCCCTTCTTCTCGGAACCGTGAGAAACCAAGAGAGAGCTAAGGACCGACGGAAAAAACACGAGAGAGCGACACGGGGGAGGCACGGTGAGAGAAGGAGAGAGAACGCACAAAGAGAGAAGAAGTTCGAGCCGGGAAGCTACTAAGGGAGAGCAAGGGAGCTTCAGCTGTTGCTTCACCGCGCGTGAGCCCCGCGGACGGCCCCTCGGCCAACGTCCTCAAGTCGAATCCGGTAGGTCCTTCTCACGCCCTATTTTCACCTTGTTCCGTGCATCCCGGGCTGGAGTTTGCGATCGACTCGGTTTGCGTGAACTCCGGCGTTGTCCACTCCCTCTCCGGTTGTTGTATGCCTTATTGTTTATTGGTGAGAGTCTCGGCTTGGGTCCGAGTCCTGGTTGAGCTAGAAACCGTGCGATTCGGCAGAGTACCCCACTTGTTCGGTAAAATGTCTGAATGAGATCTAGTATTGTTTCGTCGTTTTGAATCGGAGTCTGAGTTGCTTAGGTACTGTCCCACCTAGCCAAGGTTTTCATGTGATTTTTTTAGCGTCTCAAACATAGCCACACCACTCGACCCGCGGCCGCTGTTGTTGCGACGCACAAAGGCCGCGGACCTCTTTTGTTCCGGGGCACAAGCGACGGATCTCATGGACATCGAGTCGCCCCGGTCGGACGAGAGCTGAGCATTAGGCTCGGCTTGGTCAAGCGGTGCCGTCACGCCTCGCTTGGACTCGAAACGCAGCATTTTGTGACAAAGCACCACCTCCGTCGCGACTGGTCCATTGCAAAGTAGCAGTCGCGAGATGGGTCAGCGGCCAAGCCCGATATTGTCGCTGGACTTTCGTCGTGGATGCCCTGTGTAGTTGGCGGCCAAAGAAATGCTGGTGTTAAGAGTTTTAGTTTTCTAGAAATGAGTTGCAGACGGAGAGAGACGATCGGGGAAGAAGACCAGGGATGAAAACGACTAAAAAGAAAGGCTTAAAAAAATTAAAAAATAAAATAAAAAGGGGAAGTGAAAAGAAATTAAACAAAAAACAAAAACAAAAGATAGAAAGGTGGAAAAGGCGTGGGGGCAGACGTCCTGTGAAGGTGGCGTGTATGAGAAAATGGTGCAGTGAAAAAGACAAGACATAGAAGAAGCCAAAAAAAAAAAAAAAAAAAAAAAAAAATATTTAAAAATCTTAATTTTCTTTTTCAATCCGACAGGGTCAAATCTGGGTTTGGGTCGGGTCAATGGCCGAATCAGATTTACCTAGCCCGAACCCATTTTCTCGAATATAATAATATTAAATTTTAAAAATATATTAAATTTAAAAAAAAATCAAAAAATCAAAAAATTTCGAAAAGTAATAAAAATTCAAAAAAGATTTCCGAAAATTCACAAACTCAGAAAGCATTAAAAATTCGACCTTTTTCTTAACTTAAAAAAATTGAAAAAAATTAATTTTTATTTTTATTTTATTAAAAAATTTAATCAAAAAAATTAATTAAAAAAATTTCGAAAATCTAAAAATTGTAGGGTTTGGTTGGCAATTGTTATGTCTCGCTTTCTTAGTATAATTAAATCTTTATTTGCTTGTGCATTGATTATATCGCGTGTTTAATTTGCATATTTGATTATGTTTAATTACACGTGTTTGATTTTACAGCAATTAGGATTTTGGTAGTTGTGATCGTTACTTTAATGATTGCGTACCTGCATGATCACCTCACATGTTAATGGATATATGTAAGATTAATCAAAACTTCTTGACAAAAAATCTTTTATTTTAAAGTGAACAAGATTAGGTACGAAAGGGCACTAATTGGTCAATTAGTGTAATCAAGTCCCCGAACTTAAATTCTCTGGTTGCGTAGGAAGTGAGGCACACTCCCATGCCTCACTTGGTTTCTAGCCGACCCCAATAGGCTAGTGGCGACTCCTTTTGCCCAAAATCTCTTAAGAATATCCCAATGTCACGCGGGGTATGGGCTTGGGAGAGCTCGCGCCTAATCATGGGCCTTAGGCCCGTCCTTTAGGCAATACCCCTAAACCTATTCCCTCCCCCCGAGGGTAGGTCGCGACATAGTCATTGTCGGTCTTAAGAAAAATGTCCTTCTCTTGTGAGTATATGATGCATTTGTCATGGGCAAAGCCATTCAAATGCAAGGTGGTGTCCCGTGGTCGAATTTTTAATTTCCTGAAAGCCGTCCAAGGATATCATCCTGTGCAGGGTGACAAAAGAATGCATCTAGGATTAGTGATGCTAATAGCGACGCAAAAATCAGTGCTCTTCTGACGCATGGGGCGGCTCCAATCATCGAGGGATGGGGTTGATCACGAGATCATCATTCTTTAAGCATGTCACTCTTTGATAGATATCCGTGAAAAAATAATTAGGTGCTTAGGTCTTATTTAAGTGTTTTAAGTGATTGGGGAAATCAAATTGATGACCGATGGGGCTGTTTACATTTTGTTTAGTGTTTTGGGAATCCTTTGTGGAGAGTTTGTCAGCAAATTGAACTCTCTAAGATCAATTAGTTAGGTTGAGTTAACTTTCAATCCTACAGAACAAAAATTAAGAGTTCATGCCTTCTTGTCGACTAATGGTTCCAGGAATCTTAAGTACCCTTATGCAGAAGAAACTAAAGTACAAAAAAAGGGAACAAAATGAAAAGATTGAAATTTGGAATTTTGTTTGGGGTGTTTTAGTGAGCATTTGTCGGGACCCAAAATGACGGGGGCAACACAAGCATACAATTTCACGTCTCTCCCACATTGCTATTGATATATTACGCGTGATCCAGTGCCCCCACATCAACTTTAACTTTATAAAATGTTTATGAAATTTGTCATTTGCTCTTTCACTGCGACAATTACTCGTATTGTAAGGTCAACGATATAGGTAAGTCACTACGCGACAATAAAATAGCCGGCCTAAAAGAAACCTAAGGTTGCACGCTTGATTTGTACACTCAGATTCGAGCTTTAAAAGTTAGGTCATGAGATTATTGACTCTTTCATAAACTCTTGATGCCGATATGAATGACTTGCCTTGATTGGATCGAACACGTGGAAACTCGAATTCAAAAAGAAAGAGTTATTAGTGCCATGGTCTTATACATTGAATGATCAATTGTATAAACATTTCTTAATAAACATTTCTTAATAACAGTATATATATGTGTGTGTGTGTGTGTGTGTGTGGTCATGCATATGTATAGGTACGTATTTTCTGCAAATCTATTAGTTAATCACAAATAATGTGCAACAGACCAGACAAGAATATATTGTCCACAAAACCTTACATTGTTTTCTGAATCATCATACCGCGATTATATTTATCACATGATTTTTCTCGTGATGAATTGACACGTACCACGGCAAGAAACATAACTACGATATCGACATTTAGGTACCTTGCCATCGAGTCCTGATATGGTGCTGAGTCACCTCATCCATGGTGCTCCTGAATGTCACCAGTTGCAAAGGACAAACTTAGCATCTAACTCTCCGTCCGATTTCGTGGGTCTTTTGGATTGGTTAACGCGCCATCTTCGCAATCTTTTTACCCTTTTTTACCCTGGATATTAGATGGTAATCAAATAAGTCCAGGTGCTATTCACAGTAATCATCTATCCATCTATCTTATCATCTGAAAATTATCTCTATATGCAAATAATTTCCCTGGGTAGATAAACTTAAGCGGTGAAGATTTATGTTATCACGCTCATGTTATCTTCCCAATCAAGTTTTGAGCAATTTGGAGTCTTGTAGAGGAAGTTATGCTCAAAGTACAAAAACTGCAACAGGGGATCTGGAATTGACTCCTTTAGTTTTTCTGTGCTCTTGTTGGGTCCAATGCAATGTATTTTATTTCTATAGTCAAACTATTATTTATGTTTTGTGTGCAGAGCATTTAGCCTTGTCTTGGGAAATAAAAGGTCAGAAGTCCTGGGATTTGTTTATAGTTGGAGGGTTGCTCCAAGTTGCGTCTATATAAATCTCTCTAAGGTTTGGAGTTGAGCACTTGAATTAGAGTATCGCCGAAAAACGCCGTATCTCTTTGATGGATTCAATTGAATGGTGAGTTATATGTACCATATCTTAAGGGGGATATCCTTAAGTGGTGAACATTTATCAAATCGCCGACCCATCGCCAACCCTTTTGCGGTCGATATTATGCAGAAGAAATTAAAGTACAAAAAGAAGGCAACAAGATGAAAAGATTGAAATTTGGAATTCTGTTTGGATGTTTCAGTAGGCATTTGTCGGGACCCAAAATGGCAGGGGCAACACAAGGGTACAATTTCTCCTCGCTCCCGCATTGCTATTGATATATTATGCAAGAAATTGATTTTGAATGGGACGCGTGATCAAGTGCCCTCACAGCAACTTCAACTTTATAAAATGGTCATGAGATTTGTCAATTGCTCTTTTAATGCGACAATTACTCGCATTGTAAGGCCAGTGATATAGGTAAGTCACCTCGCAAGATTAAAATGGCCAGCCTAAAAGAAACCTAAGGTCGCACGCTATTGAATATCAGAGTTGCACAACTCTGATAACACTCTCACAAAAGAAGCTCTTAAGGAAGGAGATGAATAAACTACTTTACTTGCAGAAAAGTCTTTTCACTCTTCATTATTTGAAATGATTACAAGATTCGTTTATATGTAGGTTTAAAACACGACTCTTGACATTCTTTAGATATATGAAAAGGCATGTCTAAATAAGTACTAATAAAGACACTTTAATATGTGTGCCGAAACGACTTCCATTGGAAATTGAACAGCCTTTCGACCAAAACACGAAGAGTCACAAGAGATAGGCGGTGATATCTTCAATACTCCCCCTCACCAACTACTCTCTCTAAGGATAGTCCTCACAACCATACCAAGCTGAGCGAGAAACTCTTCAAACTTTGCAATTCCAAGACCTTTGGTGAAGATATCAGATTCATCTTGATCTCACCCTCCAACACTTTCTCTCACAGAAAGTGATAGTGGACTTCCACATGCTTAGTCCTAGCATGAAAAACTGGATTCTTTGCCAAGCTTATAGTGGATAGATTATCACAATACAATATTGTCAAATAACCTATTGACTGATGAAGATCATCCAATAACTGCACTAGCCATGTGCTCTCCTGAGCTGCCATTGTTGTTGCTTTGTGTTAGCTTCTGTTGTAGACAAAGACACATCGGCTATCTTTTACTACACCAAGACACTACTGCTGATCCAAGATTAAACGAGTATCTAGTAGTTGATTGTCGTGTGTGTTGATCTCCAGCATAGTCAGCATCACAATGACCGACCAACTCACTCGATGATCCCTTTTTATACAAAAGCCCAAAATCAAAATTCTTTACATACCTTAGGATACACTTGGCTGCATTAAAGTGAGGCTTCCTTGGCTTCTCCATGAATCGACTCACTACTCCCATTGCAAAAGAGATGTCAAGCTGAGTTATGGTAATGTAAATTAGACTACCTACCAATTGCCTATACATAGTCGAATCTTCTAGCTCTCGACCTTCTTCAGCACATACTTTTGCATTCCCATCCAACGGAATAGATATAGGTTTGCAATCAAGCATTTCAAATTTTTTCAAGAGATCTCATGCATACTTTTGTTGACATAGGAATAATCCTTCCTTTGTCCTATCAATCTTGAGCCCCATAAAGTGTTTTAGTTCTCCAAGCTCCTTCATCTGGAACCACATAGAGAGGTTGGCTTTAATTCGACATATCTCATCTTCATCATCTCCAGTAATGATGAGATTATCCACATAAACCAGCACAGCTGCAACATTTCCATCTTATGCCTTCACGAACAGGCTTGAGTCTATTGGAGCTACATTATAATCATTCTTCAACAAGAATTCTGCAATTTTTCCATACCACGCTCTTGGGGCTTGCTTCAAGCCATACAATGCTTTCTTTACCTTGCAGACATATTCTGGATGAACTTTGCTCTTAAAGCCATCCGGTTGTTCCATGTATATCTCTTGCTCGAGTTCTCCATGCAAGAAAGCATTCTTCACATCCATCTGCCACACATTCCACGACTTGCTTGCTGCAAGTGCTAATAGAACTCGAACAGTGGTAACCTTTGCCACCAAGCTAAAGGTCTCTTCATAATCAACCCCATATTTTTACGAAAATCCTCGAGCCACTAGATGTGCTTTATACCTCTCAATTGACTCATCTGGTCGAGTTTTAAGTTTATAAATTCATTTGCAAGAAATAGGACGTACCTCTTCAATTTTCGATACCAAGTCTCATGTCTCATTCTTCTTTAGTGCGATGATTTCTTCTTCCATGGCCTTCCTCCATTCTATACTCTTCAAGGCTTCTTCGTATGTCGAAGACTCGACCATGCCAACATCTTCAACGCTACATTGGCATACTTGGGGTTCGGCTTCCTTTGCCTCGTCGATCTCCGAAGTTGAGGCTTCTCCTCTTCAAGTTCTTCGACTTAACTTGGTCGAAGTTCTTTTGTTGACCTTGGATGCTTACTAGATGAACTTGTCGATCCTAGTGATTGTGCTTCAACATCTTTTTCAACAGGCTGATTCTCATCAAATTCTTTCAGCTTTTCTTTGACCTCTTTGTCGAAATGCTGTGAATTTGGCAATTCAACTACTTAAGGTGACCACCAAGACGACATTTCATCGAACACCACATTCCTTGAAGTATAGCACCTCCTATTGTAGGGTCACATCACTTCCACCCTTTCATCGATCATCATATCCCACGAATATGCAGCGGATTGCCTTCTTGTCGAATTTGTTGCGAAGATGATCAGGCACAAATGCATAACATATACATCCGAAAACTCTAAAGTGACTTACCACAGGCTTGCGATTCCATAGCTTATTGTATGGTGACATAAAACCAAGCCTTGCTTATGGCAGCCTATTAGTCATGTGAGCCGTTGTCTTCAAATATTCAACCCAAAACCTTGATGGAACATTCTTCGCGTGCAACATGCTCCTACATGTCTCAACTTGATGTCGATTCTTTCTTTCAGCAACACTGTTTTGCTACGGCGTATACAGACAAGCATACTGTCGATATATCTTGTACTCTTGCAAATACTTCGTAAACTTGTAGGAAGTGTACTCTCCCCCGTTATCGCTGCATAAGCAACGAATTTTTCTGCCTACTTCACTTTCAACCTTCTCCTTAAACTCCTTAAATTTGATAAACGCCTAAGATTTTTCCTTCATGAAATCAATCTAGACATACCGGGAGAAGTCGTCAATGAAAGTGATCATATACTTGAATCCGCTAACAGATTGTTGCTTCATCGGACCAAACACATCCAAGTGAACGAGCTCGAGAGGCATCTGAGCTTTGAACAACGATTCCTCATGTGGAAGTTGATGTGCCTTCTTGTACTGGCACCCGGTACAAACCACATTTTCTCGCACTTCCAATTGGGGAAGACCCCTTAGCATGTTCTTTTGCATCATCACCTTCAACTTGTGATAACTTACATGCCTAAGCTGTGCATGCAATAAATCAAGTGTATCATTCATTCGGGTTTTGTTTACGTATGCCGTTTGAGCAGACATCACATAAACAAACTCCAGCCGACGTCCTTCCATGATTGGTCAACCAATGGGCTTCAAACTTCAGTACACCTTAACATCTCGTGAACCAAACACCACATAATTACCCGAGTCTGTGAGCTGGGACACAACACTAAATTATTCTTCATTCTTGGCACGTGATACACACTTTTCAATTCAACTTGTTGTGAATTGAACCGAAGAGTTATCATCGTCTCACCGATATGAGTAATCAGCAACCTCGAGCCATCTGCAGTAATAACAACACGTCCTGCGGTATAATTATGCATGTTCGACAGTTTGCCTTGATCTCCAATCATATGACTCGAACACCTTGAATCAACAATCCAGTCGTAATCATAATTAATCAACTTTTCACTTACAAAGATTCATGCCATTGCATCGTTTAACTCGACCGCAACTGCGGAAGAGACAACGAACTCGTCTAACACCACTATTGCAACAGATGTTTGGAAATCCCATTCCTTATCTTCATCGAAACCATTCCTCTTCGATGATGCTGCAACATCTCCTTCAACTTTCTTCGCTCAACAATCTCTGGACAAAGTGGCCCTCATTGCCGCAGACGTAACATCGTCCACTACGTCTTTTGCCATCATGTCACCTGACTCCCTTGGTTGAAGGCTCAACTCTCCTGGACACTTTTGCCATCCTTCACGAGTTGGTTGCTTTTGCCATTCAACATGGCTTTTCCTAGACTTGCCATCTTTATTGTCAGCACCGGTTTGCCTTTGGCCCTTGAACCTTCTTTTATCAATAAAGAGAGCACTTTCTTCTTCCTTAATTGAAACCTTAGACATTTGACTATTAAAGTCTCTTGGTTAACCAGAATATTCTCCAGATCGGTCAACGTCGGTTGAGTTGCCCATACATGAGTAGACGTAATAATACCGTTATACTCCGGCTTTAACCCGTGAATAATAATTCTTCTCATTCTTGTTTCTGAAATGGCATTAGCGGGATCCAACTTTGAAATTTCATCACAAATAGACTTAACTTTGGAGAAATAATGACTCACCGTCATATTATGTTGTGACATTGACAACAACTCATTCTCCAGCCTTTGTAGCTTGGCATCATTCGACCTTGCGAATAATGCTGCCAAGTTATCCCACGCCTCCTTGGGAGTCAGCGCGCTCTTAATGTGCGGCTAATGTGCGGCAATAAATCATCTTCGACAATTATAGCAATAGTAATTATAGCAAGAGTGTAAAGAGCCTTACCTGCTTTGATCTTCCATCTCCTCTGTTCATCATCGTCTCTAGGTGTTGTGGTGTTACTACCGCCAACAATATCTCACAAATCTTGACCCGGCAAATAAAACTACATCCGGATACTCCAATTATTGTAATTAGGGAGTTGTTGAGCTTCTCAATGCCATTCGTCGAATTTGAAATATCCGCCATTTGACTTGAAATAATGCCCAACACTACTCCAAGAAACCTTGATCCTCGACCGATCGATCACAGTCCCTGACTATACATCAGCAGAACTTCGACGTATTCTAGTCCTCGACTGCCTGTGCACGAACAATGGTCCTTGACCACCGTCTTCACAAAATACACTCCGAAAGACTTGACTCACGGTCCCTGACAACCGTGCTCTCGGTCCCTGACAACCGTGCTCTCGGTCCCAGATAACGTTGCTCTGATACCAATTATTGAATATCAGAGTCGCATAGCTCTAATAAAACTCTCACAAGAGAAGCTCTTAAGGAAGGAGATGAATACACTACTTTACTTGAAGAAAAGTCTTTTCACTCTTCATTATTTGAAATGATTACAAGATTCATTTGTATGTAGGCTTAAAACACGACTCTTGACATTCCTTAGATATATGAAAAGACATGTCTAATAAATAGTAATAAAGACACTTTAATATGTGTGCCAAAACGGCTTCTGTTGGAAACTGAACAACCTTTCGACCAAAACACGAAGAGTCACTAAAGATAGGCGGTAATATCTCCAATACACGCTTGATTTGTACACTCAAATTTGAGCTTTTAGAGTTATTGACAAGATTATTGACTCTTTCTGAAACTTTTGATACAGATATGAATGACTCGCCTTTGATTGGATTGAACATGTGGAAACTCGAAATGTACATACGTGATGCCAGAAAGACAAAATCAAAAAGAAAGAATTATGAGTGTCATGGTCTTATATATTGAATGATCAATTAACCGTGCCTAAAGTGTAAACATTTCTTAATAACCAAAATATATATAGGTGCTCATGCATATGCATAGGTATGCATTTTTCGCAAATCCATTAGTTAACTACTGATAATGTGCAACAGACCAGACAATAATATATTATCCCTGAACCTTACATCCTTTTCTGAATCATCATACCACGATTATGTTTATCACATGATTTTTCTTGTGATGAATCGACATGTACCACGGCAAGAAATGCAACTGCGATATTGACATTTACGTGCTTTTCCATCGAGTCCTCATATGGTGCTGAGTCACCTCATCCATAATGCTCCCGAACGTCACCAATGCCTCCGCATTGAAGAAGCTCGTGAGCATCTCCTTGCAAGCCCATCCTTCGTCGCCGGCTTTGTTTATGAGCCTCGTCCCGATGAGCCTCCGAACTGAGCTCGGCTGTGAGAGCCTCAAGTTCTTATGGGCCAACCGGGGCGGGAACCAGGGCAAGTCCATCCGAGAGCAGATCAACGGGTACGTCTCCCCATATTCAAGACCTCGCTACTGGGCAAGCAGATGGTGATTCTGTGTGGCCTGGCAAGTAACAAGTTCTTGTTCTCGAAGGAGGGCAAGAGAGCGGTGCTGTGGTGGCCACGCTTGGTCCAGAACTTATCGGGACAGGTCTCAAAACCAAAGTCGGTGACAAGGGGAGGTCCTATGTGACGCATTGCCATGTAGCAATTTCCGGCGAAAATTAGTCATAAAGACTAATCGGAATTTTCTTTCCCAGCCTATTCTGGGAGTTGTGAGTGTGAATAAATTTCTACAACTGATCTTGGATGAACATGGAGACCAATTTGGCCATTCCTTCAATTGACAGCCATCAAGGAGAATGTTCGTAACATGGCTCCACAACCTCTTTGAGAATAGATTGCTCTACTCTCTCGATTTAGATTTAGGTCAAATTTTGGAAGTTTTATTTTCTTGAACTAGATCTAAATATAGATCTGGGTGCTCCTTATAGATATTTGATCCATGTTCTTTCAATATTTTGATGTTGGTGTCTTTGAACAACGACAGTGATGAGGACATTGAACTTAGATACGCACTACAAGTCATTACAAATGGAGTGGGAGATCTTGATTTGTGTGATAAAACTAGTAAGAACACCTAGAGGGGGTAGATGGGTGTTTAAAACAAATTTTGACAGCCAATTTCAAAATAAGGTAAGTAAGGTTTGGATAAGAGATAGAAATAGTTTTATGAAACACCAGGCTTCTCATAGAATTTCAGAATGTGATATTCAACATAATAGACTTGCACAATAACCTGTAATAATGTAATAAACTTAAGTAAAGGAGTTAAGGGAATAAAAAATTACATACGAAATTTATAGTGGTTCGATTTTAGTTTAAGCCTACATCCACTCTCCCACACTAATAACATTTTGGCTATAATTCACTATAATGTCAATAGAGAAGTACAATTTAGAAGTGCAAACACTCAGTGGAAGATCCCTCTTACTCACTAGGACACTCTTTTTGTGATTTTCTCTTTTGAACACGACTTGTAAGATGCTCCGAAGAACACAAGTAGACGAGAGAAGCTTCAGACTTTGGAATTTTAATTTTTAGATCACACAATTATCAAACTAACTAAATGACCTCCTTAAATACTCCTCAAAGCCTCACTATCCATTGACAATTTCTAGAGAAATTTCTTCCAATCAAACCATTGAACTAAATCAATTAAAGTGATCTTGTAGCCATTTGAAGATAGAGATAGAAAATCATTTAATTATGGTCGCTCATACAATTAGAATCTTGGTTTCCATAAGTAGATGCTTCCCAAAAAGGAACTTATCTTTAAAATTGATTTCATCAATTTGTGATTGATTCTATCAATGAATTTATAAAGGGTAAGTGAAATTCCTTCCAGAGAACTAGATGTTGTAGAATAAATTCTTAATAAGATCATTCTGAATCCATGTCGCAAAATCAATAAGCCTGAATTTGATTTCTTTTTCGTTTTGGACACGATCTCAGTCTGGATTTTGTTAGAGTAGAAGGTACTTTTGGAAATGAATAGACTTTGGCAAAAGTCTTCGATATCGTCTTAGAAGCAATTTTAAATGCATTATGTTCTTCAAAATAAGAGCAAAAACCATATTGTTTGGTAGAAGTTTTCTCAACAGTGTGTTCATCATTAAATTTGGTGATCGGCCGCCCGATCATTTACGGTGTTAGATTTGTTCTTTGGGGATGAGAATATACTTCTAGCTCTAGATTGTGCTTTGTTGTTTGCTTTCTACATTTTGCTTTGTTCTATAATTATTTAGGTTTTGCTAGGCTTGAAAGCCTTTTGTGTACCCCCAAGCATTATTCAGATATATGAATGGTATCTTTTTTTTTCAAAAAAAAAAAAAAAGTTGATCAAATAGTTTTGATTCGTGTGCTTTTCTACGAATCTCGCGAGTCCTTTCATCAGATTCAGTTATCTTGGATTTTTTTAGTGGGAGAAGATGGCCTACCTTGATAAACTTCATTAATCTAACCTGTCTTGAGAACTTCTAGGAGAAATCATACCAAGTAATTAACAAGCATGAAATCTCTAGCATCAAAGCTTGTCCATGTCATTTCCTTCTAAAATTGGGGTTTCCAAGGAGCCAATGAGTGTGAGCCTTGATCTTTTATATAATTTCTCTAGGAGTCATCTCATGAATTATATGTCTATAAGTATCTCAAGAATCACTTATCTTTTATGTGAATGATATGACTCTGATATGATCAATGAAATCAATGTTGTCGATGTTGGAAATTTCCTATAATATTGGCTTACATTAATTAATTGATTTTTTATTTTAAATAATCGAGTTAATGGATATTTCAATATTTGTTGAACCCTAAAGTGATCTGATTGAATTGGGTATTGGCATCTATTAATAACGGGCCTAATTGAGCAGCAAAGTGTAAGTAATTGTGTTTAATTGAAGCTCGTAATGGGAAGGACCTAATTAACACGCTGTTGATTAGGGTTTGATAGGTCCCCTCTCTAGCTTATAAAATGATAGGTTATACCTATCAGTTGCTTTAATCCCATTAAAAACTGTTATATCGAAATAAGTCATAGAAATGAAGATCTAGCATTCCGATAGATCCTTGATTATCAGAGTGATCTACTTTTCTTCAAGTAAAGCAATGGCTCAAACATGTATGCTTTAATTCCATTGTATTTATTGATCTAAGTGTTTTACAATCATATATGTATCCATTTTTCTTGATTGATTAGTTGTATATGTGAATAAATTTTCTACAGTCGATGCATGAAAGTTGGCTGAAGCATAGCCTAAAATCACATAATAAGACAAGAACTCTTCTAGAAGAAGGTGATTAAGATATCGATGATTTGTGTTCATATGTAATTTTCTCAATAGCCAATTGTATATATGTTAATGATATTGTATCCTAAGATTGATGAAATAGATGTTATCAATGCATGAAAGTTAAGCTCAAGTACACCCTAAAGCCCATAAGAAGATGAGATCTCTTTCCTCGAGAGAGCAGTTGAAGGTGATTTAGATATTTCATGGATCAGAAATTATGGGTCCTCGGCCTCAAGATGACTTAGCAATTTAAAGACTTCCCACTTACTTCGGCAATAGCAGAGGATTTGTCTAGAATGCAAAATGCCATACAATTGAAATTAATACAGGCCTAAGTGGGAAAAATTTTGATCTATCGACCAATTCTTTCTAACCACCTCTCTCATTTTTCCGAGTAAAACAACGATATGTATCGTCTGTATCTATCATGGGACCGTACAAAGATTAGCATGGGTTGAATGCACATGGACCCCTTTCATGTTGAAATTATTTAGGTTAATACTATAAAAAATCATAAACTGATATACGTATGCAAAATTTACCCCACAGTAATCTTTGGAGCACCAAAAAACCCAAACTCGTATACTCATAACATATACCCTCCATTAACTTTAACTTCTATTAAATTCCATCATTAAATTACTAAATTGGACGACACATAGCAATAACTCATTGATATGATCAATTAATGTGAAAATCCATATCAGTTTGGGATAAATTTGTCAAGAGTGTATCAATTTGAGGTTTTCGTTGTATTAATCCAAAATATTTCGGCAATGAACTTCATGTCAATGTGTCCTTGTGGATTAGGTAGGGGTCACATCTCTTTGTAATAATAGACTTTAGTATTAGGAAGTTCCCTAACATGAGAAGGTTGGATTGTGGAATTTGGGGGTAAAAAGTGTTAAGTGAAGGAAAAGTCGGATGAATTTTTTTTGATTTAATAATTTATCAACTCCATTACCGGACCAATCTTAGAAGGCATGAAAAATGTTATATTTAGAGTCGTTGGACAATGTTGCCCGGAAAGAAAAAATCGAGTGTATGAGACGGTTGGTGGAGAAAAAAAGGAAAGAGCTTACCAAGATGGGGGCTTTGAAGCTATCGGCACCAAGAGCAAAACCAACAGTCTTGTCCTTCTCAATCTCCAGCATAACGTCCACAAAGTCTCTCCTATCCTCACCTCCGCCGCCGACACTCTTCTCCTCCATCTTCCTCCGTTGCTCCTCCACCACCTCATCGAGGAACTCGTTGAACATCCTCACCACACGCTCCACTTTCGCATCTAAACCAGTCACCCTGTTGATCCATCCAAGAAATGTCCCCAAGGTTGAAAATTCGCAGCAACTCCGTCAGGTCCGTCAACAGTCTCTTGAACTTCTTGCCTCGCTTGCCGTCGCTGTACTTCCTCCCCAGAGCCACCCGGCATATTATGTCATTTGTCACCGCCGCAAACATGTTGCTCAGGTCCACCGAGCGATGCTGCTTGATCTTGTCCATAACAAAGAGATCTCTTCTTCTCGGACCGTCCGAAACAACTTTATTTGACAAATTATTATTATTATTATTATTATTATTATTATTATTATTATTATTATTATTATTATTATTTGATAGATCAATTTTGTAATCATAGTCTAAATCTATATTTTTTGGGAACAACAATCCCTCTTTGACAAAAACTTTTGTCTTTCTCACCGATGCGTAAGTTATGATATGTGGATTTCATTAAATTTTAATTGATAGTTTGAAAGCAAGTATACTAACAGTAGTTGGACGCGTAAACATGCACGCATCCATTTCACAGAACTCACAAAAAAAACTCAACATCATCGAGCGCGACTTCACTTGGAAATGAAATGATCACTCGCTGAATACCTTGTTAGTTTCGTCCAACGGCCAGAAAAAGGAGGGTTCGGAATTGATTTGTCCAAGAACGAAATGGATGAAAGTGGCTAGTACGAACACCTAAAGGGGGTGACTAGGTGTGAAAAAATTTTTTATAAAAGAGCAGTAGAAATATTTTTCTTTTGAAACTGAGTCTAATGCAATGGACTTTTGAAATTGAGTCTGAAGAGTAGTAGATTTTGAGCGAGATTAAACTTTAGTAGTTAAATAGAACTACGAACAAAATAAATGAGTTCAAGGAAGAGAATAAGAACACAAGGTTTATAGTGGTTCGACTTAGATCAAGCATACGTCCACTCTCCCACGCTAATAGACTTCTAGCTGATTCCATTATGCAATCAACAAGAGATTATAACTCTGAGTGCAAACACATAGTAGTAAATCACACTATCTCACTAAGTCACTCTTTTGGTATTTCTCTCATGATCACAAACTTTTAAGCTCACAAAAGACAAGTGTATGATCGAAGTTCGCTTAGATTTGGAATTATAAATTCTACACTCCGTCTCTTACCTGCTCATCAATCCTTTATTTCCTTAAATACTCCTCTACTTCCAAACTAGTCGTTGGACAGTATCTTGAGGATCGTCTTCCAATCTACCCATTGGATAGATCTATATCTAGAAGATTTGGTAGCCATTGAGTGATAAAAGTAGAATTCTAAATTGATTCTAATCGCCCATACAAACAAAATCTTGATTTCCATAAGTAGAACTTCTTCATATAGAAAGTTCTTGTCTTCAAGATCCAATTGTCAATCAAATCAATCTTGATGTAGAATCCAAACCAGATCACTAGCTGTTATATGTTCAGGTTTGTATTACATTCTATCAAATTGTTTCATCCTGAATCTGCTATGTTCTGGATGTAAAATCTAAGAGTAATAGACTTTACAATCCGGACATCAGTCAAACATATTCTGCTTTTAAAAATATTTAGCCTTAAGATCTGGACACGGTCTGAATAAGTTCAGTTTCAACATAGAATCTATCTTTTAATTCTTCATTCACATTCAGTATGGAATTTATCAAAATTGGCAGACTTTTGATGTAAAATAAACTTTTGACACTAAAGTCTAGCAATCTTCAAACTTTGACACAAAAGTCTGTAAATCTTCAAAATATACTTTGGACATGTGTTACATTCAGTCTTTTGGCCGTCTTCGAACTTTGACAATATCCTTTATTCGTTCTATCATTTGCACAGTCTATTACTCAACCATCAAACATATTAGTAGCATTTGATTTATTTTGCCATCTTCAAAGCATTATAAGGGACTTCCCTAACAATGGATACAAACCCAATTGTTTCGCCAGTTTTGTCCAACTTTGAGTGTCAACACCAATACATTTGTCTAATTTGCAAGAGCGATGCGAAAGGCGAACCACAAAGATGGTGCACTCCTCTTGCGACACGGCTTCATATTGATTACAGGTTCATGAGTCGTGTTGTTATAGTTTGGAATACGGATCAAGACGTGTCATATTCTGTTAACTTTTAAGTTGACATCGCCATCATGTTGTATCAAATTCAAGTTTCTCTCTTAGTAAATTCTCTGTGTTCTAATCTTTAGGAATTTCATTTGTACACTCAAAGATTGGGGAACAAAATTCGTTCGGAGCTGAATTTATTGGTTTGGCCTAAATGGGGTTTCGTGTTTGGTTGAACATCTAAGAGAAAGTTTCTCAAGACGATCAACACAATTGTCAGGCAAAAATGGTCGTTACAGTTGGTTTGGCAGAATAGAAACGATGGGCTATGACGGGTCTTCTGGTATAGAAATTGTTCCCAGTTGATGATGAATGGTTGTTGCACTGCAAAGCTGCAATACATAGCGACGAGGAAGAGATTAAACTTGAGATATGCTGGTGTGAAAAATGACCGCGTAGATAAAGCTATACCTTGGGGGAAAAAATGATAAAGCTAGACTTGGCCTAATACATTAAAAAGGAGTTGGAGATTATGGAGGTGCAAGAATGAAGGGTGTCAAACGAAATCCCTACATCATAAAACTATACGAGTGAAGATAAATCACATTGAATGAGTATAGACATAAGGACATTAGAAGTATCAAAAATTTTGTATGATTCACACTACAGCACCAAAAGTTTTTGTTGGCTCACTTAAGCATCAAATCGGAAAAAAAAAAAAAAACGATTACTTAATGCCTCTGATGACAAATTCCAATAAAAATATTACGTGACTTTTTTAATTAAAATATTAATGATATAAATAAAATCCACATGGAAAAAGGGCAAATTATTTTTTTTATGAAAAATGCAAATGAGGACGCAAAATATCTACATCCTCGCCAGGTTTTTCTTGCTTCCCCCCATTGCCTGCCATGATCGCTTATCCAGCACTCACGTGCCACTCTCATATTTCTTTCCGGATTTCTAGCAAACACTTGCTATCCATCTCTTTCCCTCCCGCACCTAGAACATGCGAACAATAGAGCGAGGACTCCCTCACACTCATCCTGTCCATCAATGCATAGCTCTCCTTAACAAATGATGCCAGGCCACCTCCCATGCACTCTTGCGATTGCTCTCATATGCTTTCTCCATAGACATACACACAAGAAACACTCTCATCTCAAAGCTATCTCTTCTCCAAATACAGGACCTCTCTCTTGGATATTCCATGTCCATTCAAGCTTAATCTCAACCCTTCTCAAGAACCATTTCCATGGTGCGATGTGTGTCCCGTATAACCGAAACGGACCATATTAGAGCAAGACAAGGTTGAGCTATTCTACTAGGATTCAACACATAAACACAACAAAATATAGATTAATGGTAAGAAATAGAAATTGAGACACCAGATTTATCCTAATTCTATCTTAAACTATGATTACATCTAATAAAGGATTCTACTATAATTAGCACCTCTCACTTCTCAATTATAACTCTCAATTATAAGAGAAAGAGATTATATATAAGTAGTAGTAGCTATTCATAGGCCCAAACTCACAAGGCTCAAATTATAAAAGCCCTCTAGCGGCCGAGGGTACTGCCATCCAAACCCCTACTAGGGTAGAGCCATACCCCAACATTCTCCAACTTGGTAAATATTTCAAATGCTTCTTTAGACCCAAAACAATTGTGCTCCAGTAAACTTTTCCACACTCATTACCTTGGTAAAAAAAAAAAAATGCATTATTCACCTATGTGTCAACTTTCTCCAACACTACAACCTTCTATTCCACTTTTCCTCGGATGAAGTTATATTTGTTGCGACCTACCTTCGGGTAATGGTAGTGGACTACCTTGGGGCATTCGGCTAATGGAATGGTCTTGAGCTCTCTCAAGTCCATCAATTTGCTACTTTTGGTCCAAATTTTCAACTTGCAAGTCATTTTCATTTAGGAATCACCATTCATTGATTTGTGATGGGTCAATTAAAAATTCAAGTAAAATATTGGGAGAAATAATTTACTCCTATGCAACCAGAGGAAGTAAGATCGGAGACTTGATTGCACTAGTTAATCAATTAATGCCTTTTCGATACTTAATTTTATGTAAACCTTTGGAGTTTTATATTTTTGTAGGATTTTTCATGCAATTTCTTTGAAAACTAGCTAAAACCATATTTTAAACCTTTTCCTAATTTTAGATTTGTTTGAAATTTTTTATTTTAAAATATTTTTTTAATTTTTTGTCCAAAAATAGGGATCCGGGTCGAGTCCCCAAATCTAGTTGGGGTAGGGACTGACCCGAGTCTATTGACCCAAGGCACAAAGCCCTAGGCCCTAGGTCAAACTAGGCTTAATGCATGGGCCTAGTCTGGGAAACCAAATTCTCTAAAACAAAGCCCAGCCCAACTCAACTTAATTTTTTTTCAACCCAACCCAAGAGACAAAATAAGCCCTAGTGCATAATTAAAATAAATCGACTCACTGAAATTAAACACCTAGCCCAAAAATTAGTTGGCCCACACACAAAAGCCTCGGTGATAAGACCCGCGACCCAGGACCGATTTCAATCTAGCCCTGGCCGACCCGAATAGCACCCTTCCCCTTGCACCCGCACGAAGCCGATGAAGATGGCCACGGCAAGTGGCACCGCTCGTCTCGGCTTAGCTGCATGCCCACTCCAACGTCGTCACGGCCAGCCCATGCCAAAGGCTCAGCCTCCGCTTGGGTCCCCATTCTTCAGTGGGATTTGAAGTCGCCGGTTAAGTGTACTCTCTTCAACTAAACCACCAAATGAACAATGGCAACGACAACCAACACTTGGGACACCAAATGAAACAACACAACCTTACCAAAACGAATCAACACAAGGGTGCTCAATTTTGGCCAAAAGCAAGGCATGAAAACTAGATCTCGTTGAGGCATTTTGTCAAATGGCTAGCATACGCTACTAAAAGGAGCTTTTTCCAGCTCCTTCGAAACACAAACTCGAGCTGAGACGCTCACTAAATGAAAGACGACCCACACGGTGGCCAAATGAAGGATGGCCAAGGCCGGAGTTCGCATGAGTCGGACGGCTTCGAGCTCCGGGCTAGCACACCTGAAATAAGGGAAAAATAGGGCCCTGGTTTACCGGAGCCTAGTGCGGGGAAGGAGGCATGGCGACGGGTTGTTGGCCGCGATTCAAACGCAGTGACTGGCAGTCTCTTCCCCCAGCTCTCTTCCTTTGCTCGAACTCTCACTCACGGCTCTCTCTCTCTCTCTCTCTCTCTCTCTCTCTCTCTCTCGATGCCTCTATTGGGAAAAATGGATTCCCTAAAACCGATCTGATACTTAATCAAACCCTTAAAACGAACACGAAAGACGAGCCCAATAAGCATATGTATCATCGATCAAAAGATACACTACGGAATCGAGCGTATCTTGTCATTCACAGATTAAATACCAATGTTGAAGTTCGAGGAAGAATTCTGATCATGTTCTTCCAAGGAGCGTACTGTTGCTTTGAGGGGGAGAAAACTCTGATTTTTAGGAGGTACTGTTTTTACGTTATTTTTGGAGGGGGAGAAAGCGACTATTAGGAAAAACGTACGTTCACTCAAAAAGGTACGTTCCTTTTCTTTCTTTCCCTTAAAGCGTCTCCTCCGAAGAACGCAACCCATCAACGTAACACATCTTCCAAAAGACGCAACCCCTCAACGCACCATTTCATATCTCAACCCTTCATTCATGGGCTCTTATCTTGCGGGCTAGGCTTTTAGGCCCAACATGGGTGGACAAGCCTATTTAGGCCCATCATCACATATAAAAAAACCCATTATCTCCCACTCGCATATGGTGAGCCGAACAGATCATTTTTACCTCTCTGCAACATCCATACTAGTGAAAAACCCGTGCAACCAGCATACTTTGAGAGCTCATTGCCATACATCTGTTAGGAATATATAGCAACTCATAATGGGCATCACACTTTGAGTAGATTTAGTATGCAATACTCTAGATCGATCGATCACATTTATATCTCTTTTGATCTCTTTTTAAATAATGATATATTGTATTCACAATTATGATTATCCCAAAAAATAATCATAATTGGCCGATGAGTTATTACAAAATTTGAATGTGATTCTCCAAATTTGATCCTCCTCTTTCTAAAAATGTCCCAGTAGATCGAATCAATTCATGATCATTGGCAACATCCTAAGATAGCAAACACTGAATAAAAATCTTGAGAATAAGCAAGAGTCATGAGGGCACTAAATTGATAAACTATTTTCCCCAAGAGTTTCACACAGCATAAAAGTTGAGATCAAACTTTTGCCACTCTTAATGGTTGTCTCATCATGCATACGTAATATGAAATAATTATTACGGTATTAACTCAATTCCCATTGAGTGTATGTTATACCTTCAATACCGTATAGATGATAGTTCAGACATACCTAATGTCTAACTTGAGTTCACAGAATTTATCAGAATTCACACCTGGCACTATAGACAAATAAAGTAAAATATGTTGTTTATTTTACTTTCGGACATATTAAATATTATGTCATCATCTTAACACTCAGTTAATGTAACATATATATTTTAAGCTTGAACTCTTGATTATTACATAGATAATAAGCTTAAAAACCGTCTCATCTCTATTTATCATATTGTAAATAAAAGTGATTACCCATGTGAGTGGGCTAATCTTTTATCTGTTTGACATACTTTCTCAATTTTATATAATGCACTGAGCACTAAGATACATAAACGTCAAACAAAAATTCATAGGCATTAATAATGAAAAAATACAAATTCATTAAATGTGAATACTTCAAGTAAATTACAATATTTACATCAACCTTTACGCAGTCCTAGAGATTTTACATGACCACAAAACACATCTCTAGGTATTGGATTTATCATAGGATCTGCTACCATTTTATGTGTAGATATGTAATATAAGTTCACATCTTTTCGTACAACCATATCCTTGACAAAATTATACTTTGTATCTATATGTTTGGTCTTGCCATGATATTTTGGATCTTTGGTGTACGTTATAGCTACTTGGCTATCATAGTTAACCAATAATGGATTTGTAGCATTCCCAATAACACATAAATGATCCAAAAATCTCTTAAGGCAAACAATTCTTGTATTGCTGCTGATAATGCCACGAACTCAGTTTCTATCATGGACAAGGTTATACACGTTTGTTTCTTATTGTTCCAAGATATGACACCATTGTTCAATAAGAAAGCAAAACTAGATTTTCATTTCATCTAAATCTCTTTCCTAATCAACATCTGAATAACCTTCAAGTCACAAATCATTTCCTTAGGTAATTCAGCTTGTAATCATCAGTTCCTTTTAGATACCTCAGTATTCTTTTAACGGCCTTCTAATGTGCTTGACCTAGATTTGATTGGTATCTACTCACCATTCCAACTGCAAAACATATGTCAGGCCTTGTACACATCATAGCATACATTAAGCTTCTCACAGCACTAGCATGAGGAACATGTTTCATTTATTCCTTCTCTTGTGAAGTCCTTGGACACAATTTATGGATCAATCATTCACCTTTTGCAATAGGAGTATTTATGGGTTTACAATCTTGCATACGAAATCGTTCAAGAACCTTATTTATATATGTTTCTTGCGAAAAGATAATGACATCTTTGAACAATCTTTTGAAATCTTACCTTCAAGAATGTATGTAGCCTCACCCATATGTTTCATCTCAAAGTTGGAAAATAACCAACTTTTGACAGTATTAAGAAACTCCATATTGCTTCCGGTAATTAGTATACCATCAACATATAATGATATGATCACAAATTGATCTTTAAATCTTTTGATATATACACAATGATCCTCATCAATCATTGAAAAATCATATGTCATTATAGTATTATGAAAACGTATATATCATTGTCTCGACAATTGCTTAAGGTCATATATCGATTTTAAAAATCGACATACCTTTTTTTCTTTGCCTTCCATAATGAAACTAGTAGGTTATTCCATATATATTTCTTCATCTAATTCTTCATTGAAAAAGTAATCTTTACATTCATTTAATATAATTTAATATCCATACTAGCTACTATTACCAGAATAATGCGAATCGAGATAAATCTCACAACAAGAGAAAATGTTTCCTTATAATCAATTCATTCCTATTGATTATACTCATTCACCATAAGATGAGTTTTATGTCTTTCTATTGAGCCATTAGCTTTACGCTTTATTTTGAGAACCCATTTGTTCCCAATGGCTTTGCGTCCTTTTGAAAGATCAACTAGTTCCCATATATGGTTTAACTTCATTGACTCCATCTCTTCTTCCATTGCATGCATCCGTTTTTCATTATTATGACAATTTAGAGCATCATTAACATTTCTTGACTCATCTTCATCTTGTGGAGCAATCATAACAATTTCTCCTTAAATGTCAAAGCGTCGATGGGGAATACTTTTGCGACTTATTCGCCGTATGAGAGATTGTACACTTTGTATATCATTCCCCATTATGCTCCCACTTAGATTAGATAATGACAATATCATCTCATCATGTTGTTGTAATTGAGAATGAGTTGAATTAAATTCATCACTTCTCATGTTACTCCCACTTGGACGAATTTCACTAAATTCATTATCTGCATCCAAGGTTTCAAATGGAGAGTAATCATCACCTATTTCGCCTTTCTTAGAAAATTCATTCTTTAAGAATGTGACGTCCCATGATTCAAATTCAGTTATATTTCCACTTTCATGATCACCTATGAACACATATCCTTCGAGTGTTTAGAGTATCTTATGAAAATACTATTTTTTCCTTTGGGACCCAATTTCCCAAACTTGTGAGAGGGCTCATGAGTATAGGCAACACAACCACATGGTTTAAGAAAACTTAAATTCGATTTTCTACCTATCCATAACTTATATGGAATGAAAGTAACTGATTTGGAAGGCACCCGGTTAAGTATATAGTCAATAGTTAATAACGCATCACTCTAAAAAGTGATAGGTAAGTTAACATGCGCCATCATGGACCTAATCATTTCTAGTAGAGTTCTGTTCTTTCTCTCCACAACACAATTTTGTTTAAGAGTATATGAAATAGACAATTGTCTTTCTATTCATTTTTCATAACATAAATTTCTGAACTCATCAGATAAATATTCACAACCTCAATCGAATCTCAATACTTTTATTTTCTTATCTAATTGATTTTCTACCAAGTTCATAAACCTTTTGAAATAACTTAATGCTTTAGATTTATTTAGATTTATGCGAAATCAAATAGACATATCTAAATCGAGTATAATTATATATAAATGTGATGAAATAAACAGTCCCATGCATTCCTCTCACATTCATTAGACCACACACATCAGAATGGATTATTTGCAAAGGAAATTCAACTCTTGTGCATTTTTCAAATGATTTTCTTGTCGTTTTCCCTACTATGCAATGCTCATATATGAGCAAATCGACTTTTTCAATATTACTCAACATGCTCTCTTTAACTAATCTATTCATACGTTGTTGGCCAATATGACCAAGCCTAGCATGCCACACATTCACATCATTATCATATAAATTAGGAGACGTGAAAGAGGAATAACAAACATTGGCATTATCATAGTCAATATTTAACACAATGAAACCATCTAGAAAATAACCACAACCATAGTAATTTGTATCCAAATACAAATCAACATCACTATTATGGAAGTTTATATTAAAACCAAGCAACTAACATTAAAACAGATACTAAATTTCAACGAATCTCCAGAGCATACAATACATCATGTAGAAACAAAGTGCGTCCACCACACATATTTAGTTGGTAGGTGTCAATCCCTTTTACTTTTGCTCTGGAGTTATTTCCTACATAGATCTACTTAGTTCCAGTTGGTACTCGTCAAAATTTCACAAAGGATTCTCTATCATTTGCTACATGGTTTGTTACTCCCGAATCCACAGTCCACAAAGGATTAGATTCAATTAAAAATACAAAACTTGACACATTAGCAAAGTTCTTAAGAGTACAAGGGGTGACTACCTTCTTTGTCTCACGACAGTTGCAAGCATAGTAACTCTTCTTATCACAGTTGTAGCACTTCACCCTTGAAATATTCTTTACTCGATAACGTTTTCATCTCTTATGTTGGTTAATTCTTGGTTTCTTGCAAGAATGACTTGATCCCTTGCATTTCCACATATTGAACGAATCAATGCACTTGCATTTAAAGCTCGAAGCCCTTTTTGAGCTAAAAGCAACACAATAAATATCTGTATCACGCTCAAATGCCTTGAGGCGGTCCTCTGCTAGCTCAAGGTGGTACACAACATCCTCAAGTTCTTCCATAACATGATCAATAGCTTTTAGTGCTTTTTACTTTTCAAGCACATATTAAATTTTCATATTCAATATTTCATAATTCTCGTTGTTCAATTTCTCTTCTTTGTTCAATTCAGCAATTATGCTCTTAGTTGTTGAAGCCATCAATCTAAACATATAATATACATATGCACGAATTATTATTGCCTATCATTTATGCATCCAATTTTACACAGACCCATCATATTAATGAATAATTTCAAATAGGGTTTCAGAATCAAAATGTCACTATGTTTCCAATCATCATCTAAAATATCCTAACTCAATACTATCATTAATATAATCGTCTATGCAAAATAAGTTCAGCAAAGTCACTAAAACTTTCTTGAACTTCCCACAACGAATTGTAAATTAACATACCAATTTACAACAATAAATAACATGAACTTTCAATAATTAAACATGTCCATTACACTAAGTAATATATTGAAAAGAAAAATATCAACATAGAAAGAGATATTTACACCTAAACATCTCAAACTAATCTAAAAAATAAATAGAGAAAATCTTCTAATCTCTTAGTAAAATTCTCTAAAAATTTTGAATGCACATTGGTCAACCACCAAAAAAACTTTGGAGAGCTCTCATGTCATCTCCAAGGCGCATTCACTCCACGCCATGTGGCACTCAAACCAAGGGTTAAAGTTTTGGTCAACTCGATTCTATAGTACTCTCTTACAAAAATTACTGCAAGCCTCCTATAATCCGGGACCACGTTGACCTCCCATAAGTGATCTAACACTGCTTGCCATTTAGATGGAATAGTGTTTATTAAAGCCAACATCTTATAAAATCCGACATAAGATAACAATTCCAGATGATTTCTTATATCATCTAATTAACCATGACCACGTGTGATACTACATCACCGTTATTCCATCGATAATTAGCTAACTCTATCATTAACCCTTTAAGTTTTGCATTTTTTTGTCCATTATCAAAAATACAGGTATGCGTGCATAACGCATCATAGTTCTTATAACAAATGCAAAACAAAAAATAGATTACTTATAATCCATAATGAACAAAAGGAAAAATACATAATTTTCCATGGTTCCTATAACAAATGTAGAACAAAAAATAGATTACTTATAATACACAACAAACAAATTAGAAAATAAATCATTTTTCTCTCCTTTTTTTTTGTTTGGCCAGTCAATGGCGGTCAATGGTGGTCAACGGTCAAAGGTCAAAGTCAACAATCAACGGGTTGGACGAGTCGGGTCAATGGGTCGGAGTCAATCGGTCGGGTTGGACCGATCAACCCGACACGTGCCACGCGTGTGCGCAGCTAACGTCACGATGATGTTAGCACACGCCAGAGACCATACGCATGCATCGCTTGCAACAACGACCCCAGTTCGTTCCAACCGCACATGGCAGTGCATCCGACGGCCCCCAACGGCGATCCACCACTTGTTTTTCTCGTATCGACGAGAGCTTCAACCCTACACTATTAGAAATGAACTTCAATTTACAAAACATCAAAAAATGAGGGGGAACAATACGGGTGTCGGGATTTTATTTTTTTTCGTCCCCTATCAACCAATGGCGGTGTTTCACGAAAAATCAATAAAAAACAATTCATAAATATGAAAAGGGATCGGGAAATATGAACTATGGCTCTGATAATAATGTTAGGAAAATAAATTCCCTAAAACCGATCCGATACTTAATCGAACCCCTAAAATGAACGCGGAAGACGAACCTAGGAAGCACATGTATCACCAATCAAAAGATACATTACGGAATCGAGCATACCTTATCTTTCACAGATTAAGCACCAATGTTGAAGTTTGAGGAAGAATTCTGATCACGTTCTACCGAGGAGCGTACTGTTGCTTTGAGGGGGAGAAAACTCTAATTTTTAGGAGGTACTATTCTTACGTTATTTTTGGAGGGGGAGAAAGCGACTACTAGGAAAAACGTACATTCACTCAAAAAGGTACGTTCCTTTTCTTTCTTTCCCTTAAAGCGTCTCCTTCAATGAACGCAACCCATCAATGTAACACCTCTTCCAAAAGATGAAGCCCCTCAACGCACCCTTTCATATCTCAACCCTCCATTCATGAACCCTTATCTTGCGGGCTAGGATTTTAGGCCCAACATGGGCGGACGGGCCTACTTAGGCCCATCATCACATATAAAAAACCCATCACCCTCTCTATCCGAACCTCTCCTCAAAATCCCCCCCGATCCACCATTTTTCTCCTCTCCCTAATCGAGCTCGTGGCCTTGGTATTTATAAGCAAGGAGCTTGATCGACAAAGGTGGCTCGGTCGCTAAATCTAGGCACGCTAACCAGCCGTACTTTGGCTGAATCAGGGTCCAATCCCCGTCCCTTCAACGGCATGTCCAGCCCTACCTTGGCCAAACCTAGCCCTACCTGGACTAGACTTGATGCGCTCCACTCAACGGCATTGAAGACGCCTACCCAATAAAATTTTGGTGTCAACAATATTATTTATTGATATGCTTTGTCCTCACATGAGATACGAAATTCTTAATTAATAAAATAGCACTCTAGCTATCATACATAATCTTCACTTCTCATTGTGTAAAAAACCAAGCTCTTTACTAGTACTCGAATAATAATTGGTAACTCGAACTAATTGAAAAAAAAAAAAAAAAAAATTGGTAAGTTATTCAAATTAAGATAAGTAACTTCTACAAAGAATTGGCAAATTTAAGGGCTTACAAGCAAATGCAAATAAAAGATCGTAAAAGATAAGAAAAAATTATAAATTAATAAAAATTATAAACGCTAGTAAGAAACTAAACTGGGAATTGGTAACCTGCTAGTAGTGGGCAACTTATGTAAGAAAAATTGGGCAATCATGCTAATTTAGCTCGATATATATATAGTTAAAGGTCGGTAACTCAAATATGAGTTCCCAATTTCAAAATAGTTGATAATCTAATTTGACAAAAGTTCGTAAGTTGTTTCTAAATTAGCTTAGAAATTTCATATAAGAGAGTAAGTAAATTTGAAGCATTTGTAAATGTGTTAAGGTTTGCCTTTTGTCTATAATTTAGCTCCAATTTGTCAATTTTGGGCAAGAATTTTGGGCAAGAACAAGGGCGAATGACGTCATTTTGCTAATAGGATTTCTCTAATGAGCCATGTCAATCAATTTATAATAAATTAATGCCCTGATGGATTTTTCGGCAAATGAAATTGCTCATGGCACCGAAATGAACGACTTTTGGCCAATATGGCAAGCAAATAATTGAAAAAAATAAAGTTATGATCTCAAGTAAGTGCCATATGAAATATGACACTTGTGGCGTTCATATCTCATTATTAAATTATATAAAGCAAAGTTGGCAAGTTTTTACAAAACTGTAATTTGCAAACTTAAAAAAAGTTGGTTATTTTCTAATTAAAAAAAATTGCTAAACTCCCAACAAGTTAGCCTGGACA
The DNA here is from genome assembly GCA_017140615.1 of Eucalyptus cladocalyx. NCBI lineage: Eukaryota > Viridiplantae > Streptophyta > Magnoliopsida > Myrtales > Myrtaceae > Eucalyptus > Eucalyptus cladocalyx. The sequence goes on from CM029517.1 coordinate 391,842, forward strand.
AAAAGTCATTAGTCAATTTTTTCTAACCTAACTTATTGAAATTTATCCACACGAAAAAAAAAAAAAAAAAAATCCCTTTACCAATTTTTTTTTCTTTACCAAAAAAAAGCGCAATTTTGGGCATGGAGCAATGGAACACATACATACTTTAAAAAAATAATGATAAATTAAGTACCACAAAGTCATCGCTAGAAAGAGTCAATCAGACTCAAAAGATTAATCGCTTCCACATTTTCTTAAGTAGAGCCTTATGTATCACCATTTAATGATGTGAGATTGGCTTAATTGAAACAAGTTTAATCAGAACCTTTTTATAAAGGCATAAATATAAAAGCAATGTTTAATCATTAAGAAGTTCTCTATGTTAAAAATTTGAATAATGGATGATGCCAATGGCTGAATCTCCTCACAAAAGATTACGGGTGAGAAAACATAAATTTTATTACCATTACGAAGGTTGACAATATCCATGATACGAATAACATGTCAATTATTTCTTGTACTTCACTATATAAGGTCTCTCCCGTCCACCACATGATGCAAAAGTAAATAATCACACGCTCATGTTCGCAGCCTTGTACAACCTTAATTTGGAAATGGAGTGGCGACAGCAATGAGATGAACTTTCCTTTGGATGGTAATACCAGTGCATTCGGTCATGTCCAAATCCTCCGCTTTCAGACCCTCCGGCAGTACCCAATCGAACTTGCTCACCACATGCGCTAAGACAAGTTCGGTCGTCGCCATCACAAACGATTTCCCGGGGCAAGCCCGCCTCCCAGCACCGAAAGGAATCAGCTCGAAATCTTGTCCATTGAAGTCCACTGAGCTGTTCAAGAATCTCTCGGGCTTGAACTCGTCCGGCTCGTTCCACGTCATGGGGTCCCTACCAATGGTCCATGCATTCACAATCACTATAGTCCCCTCCGCGATGTCATAGCCTCGGATTTTGACATCCTGGGTTGACAATCGCGGGAGGATCGGGATCGGAGGGTGCAGGCGAAGAGTCTCTTTGAGCACTGCTCGCAGATATCGCATTTTCTCCAAGTCCTCGTCGGTTATATTTGGCTTGCCATTGACGATTTTGCGAACCTCGGTTTGGAGAATGTTCATGGCTCCAGGATGCCTTAAGAGCTCAATCATTGCCCACTCCAGAAGCGTGTACGTTGTATGAGTTCCACCGACAAACATGTCCTGTACAAGCACAGAAGTTAATGAAGGAATAGCGGAGATGAAGAAAGTGAACGGACGGAAGGTTAACATTCGAAAAAGGAGCTGCCAGCCAACAATCAATCATCAAGGACAACTAATCATGCTTATTATTTCATTCAATTGTGGCTCATATGTTCCAAGAAAAATTAATATATATATAATAATTCATCAACTCGGTTACCAGACCAATCTTAGATGGCATGAAAGATGTTATATTTAGAGTCGTCGATAAACCCTTCCATTTTGGCAGACTGATCTATCTGTCGACCAATAGACCTCTTGGAGAAGGGGGTTCTGTCACACCCTCTTCGATTCAGCGGTTCTATTGGTCCTTGCAGCAGAGCCCTGAAGATGCTGTTTCGGATTTAGGAGCCTCTTCGGCGAAGTTTTTATACTCACCTACCAATCCTACCGTCGGGTCTTTGCTATACTTGTGTTGTTGTTGGGGTCTTTGTTCTTTTTGCTCCCTGTTTAGGCCGTTTGGTTTGTTTTTGCCACTGTTTTGGCTTTCCTCTGCTCCTGTGCAGGTGGTCTTGTTTTACCTTGGCATCCTTCCACTCACTTTGACTATTCTTGTCTTCGTGAGTGTAAGTTCTTGGTGCTAAGTTCTTGTTGTATAGCTTCTTGCTTCTCTTTGGCTTAAGTTAATATATTTCTTACCATTTACCAAAAGAAAAAAAAAAGACAATGTTGCCCGGAAAGAAAAAATCAAGAGTGTATGGGATGGTTGGTGGAGAAAAAAGGAGCGCTTACCAAGATGAGTGCTTTAACACTAACGGCACCAAGAGCAAAACCAAGAGTCTTCTCCTTCTGAATCTCCAGCAAAACGTCCACAAAGTCTCTCCTATCTTCACCTCCGCCTCCAACGCTCTTCTCCTCCATCTTCCTCCGGTGCTCCTCCACCACCTCATTGAGGAACTCGTCCAACAGGCCCGCAACACGCTCCCCTTTCGCATCTAAACCAGTCACCTTGTTGATCCACCAAGGCTCGGAATGAAGTCCCCAACGTCGAAAATGCCCACCAACTCTATCAGGTCCGCCAATAGTCTCTTGAACTTCATGCCCTGCATGCCTTCACTGTACTTCCTCCCCAGAGCCACCCGGCATATGATGTCGTTCGTCAGCACCACGAACATGTTGCTCAGGTCCACCGAGCGGTGCTGCTCAATCTTCTCCATAAACAAAGAAATCTCTTCTTCTCGCACCATTCGAAACGACTGGACCCTCTTGTTGCTCAGCAGATGGAAGACGCAGATGCTCCTCATTTGCCTCCAGCAATCGCCGTACGGCGACAGCGACATGTCCTTGCGGTCGTATAGAAGCCTCTCGGCCATGGTTGACCTGAGGAAAAGAAATGACATGAATCAGAACAAAATTAGTTTAAATGAAGCATTCGACGGGTCAAATAAAAACGATAATGATTTGTAATGCCACGAGTTGACACGTGGTTTATCCCATATCTGTAATCAACCGAGACATTCTCCAATCATAAATCCAAGAAAAACAACTCTAATACAAAATTAAGATGCATGAACATGAATTGACAGGCTTAGGCTGTACCTGGGTCGTTGGGCGAAAATGACGTCGTGGGTCTTCATAATGTCACGTGCACCGTCGGAGGACGAGACGACCAGGATGGGCGCGCTCCCGAAGTGGAGGCGCATCATGGGGCCATAGCGTCTCGACAGGGCTTGGAGCGAGCGGTGAGGGTGATTCCCAAGCTGGTGGAGATTCCCGATGATTGGGAGCTTCGGCGGTGATGGCGGGAGGTGGAGGTTAGTGGCGGCGGCAGCAGAGAAGAGGAGGCGGAGGCATCTGGGGGTGAGGAAGGTGATGAAGAGGACGAGTGCGATTGAGGTCAGCGAGGGAGTAGAGAAAAGCAGTGATGAGATGTTGAAGCTGAACATTGCGAGTGGCGAAGGTGGTTTTTCGCTGTTTCTGCGTCTCCATAGGAACGATCTTTTCTGCCTTTTTATCCTAGTTGTGAACTCGGAGTGGCGGGGGGACGGGGAGGGGACGTGTTGGATTCATATTGCTCGTGCTGCTGTTGAAATTTTTATATGATTTTCTCTATGTAAAATATTATAGAGTTCCTATCTTGTTCGCTCGTTCATAGGAAAAAAATAATAATTGACTAGTTCCCCCCATTAGTTATGAATGAAATCAATTGATCCGTAAAAGAAATACACACACACAAGTACACATAATTATTATCATCATCATTGTACATGTTAGAAAATCTTATCCAAAAATTTAAGTTGTAGATGTAGGAAGATCACATGTATATAAAAATGATATAAACTTTTTAGTCATATTTTAACAAGTAATTCTTGCCATCCCACTCTTCATTCTTTAGGAGAGGTACACGAATATCGCCAATGACCTAATGCCAAGTTTGCATCCTCTCAAAAAACTTTTTTTTTTCCTAAGAACACAAAGCATACTTCGAACCATTCAAAATTGTCTAAATGGGTAGTGAAAAATCCAATTTATCTATTATATGCACTTTATGGCCGAAAACAATAGAATGGATGTAGAACGGAGAAATAATATGAAGAAACCGGCACTTTGGAAGATAAATATGGAGAAAAGAAGGCCAAAAATGAACTTAGCACGTCGAAGAATCTTAAGTGCCGCTCCGAAATGTCCAAGAACAGGTCGGAAAGTGGTCAAACTGTACTGAAAATTGAGAGGATCGGTCTGGCGGCTAACTGAATTGGTTTGGTCTATAGAGGCTGAGTCGGATGCGCATTAGAGGCTAACAGGGCATTCCGAACACTGACCCTTCAATGGCAAACTGACATTGCGGAGTGACGTGGCAGGCTGACGTGACAACTGCTTGGACGGCTGGCTAACATGTGGACGGCCTAAGCAATACGCGTGTGACACCTTCTAGCGTGTGAGGCATGTGGATCCAAGGGACGGTCTCTGAGGGCTCGTGCGGCGGGTGATCGTGACGAAATTTAAGGACTTCGTCCATCTAAGAGCGGTGAGTCTAATGTTGTTTATTTTTCGCAATAAGCAACCAGAAAGTGTTGGAACAACGCTGAAGAGCACACAAGTTTTGGGAAAAACAGAACACCAGCGGGATTGATGGTATAAGAATATTAAGAGTGCCAAAACTTTTATACGGTGATCATATGAGTGTCAAAACTTTTTTTCACTCACTTGAATACAACATCAAAGTAAAATCGATCACTTGAGTGCCAATTCCAACAAATCATCATACGTGAAATTTTTAAACTTTTTTGAATTTTTTTTTTTTTTTTTTTTTTTTTGGGTCAGCGAGGGTCACCGGAGACCCTCGCCAACTGCAAAACCCTTGCCCATGGGCGAGGGCCACCTCGCCCTTGGTCGCAAAGGCCCAAGGCCAGGCCGTTGGGGCCTTGTTAGCCACTAGGGAGGTCGCAAGGGCCCCCGCCAACTCTGTGCAACGTCTTGCCCGCAGCCACCAAGGTTGCAATGCCCTCGCCTAGGGCCTTTGCATCGAGGATGAGGCAGCCCTCACCTAGATCTGGCCGTGAAGGCCTTGGCAAGGGCATCACGACCTCGTCGGCTCGGGGCAAGGGTCACCGGCCCTAAAGAAATAAATTAATTATTTAATAAATTATAAAAATTATAAAAAAATTCACGTTAATGTCGGCAAAATCACATCAGACAACCAAAATCTATGTCGATTTTTCCAATGAGGCAAATCAAAATTGGCACTTCAGTTATCAGTTTTTGAAATTTGTGGCACTCAAGTGAGTAAAGACAAAGTTTTGATAGTCAAGTGAGCGTCATATTGTTGCAAAAGGCGAGCAATCGAACAATAATATAGACAGAAGAAGAAAATAAATCGGACACCGAATTTACATGATTTGGTCGTAAAGACCTACGTCCACCGGGAGAGCAGTAGCGAATTTTACTATAGATCAAGCGATATAAGAAAATTACACACTCGAGTTACTTAAACACTTTTTCGGTGTTTTCCAAGCCCCAATTATACCTAATAACACACGCAGTGTTTAGCCCCGAAATTTCTCAAGAAATAATTTCTCGATCTCACGAAGGAATTACACGCAAATCTTATCACAAGATTTAATTGGCTTCAACACTAAACTTCCTTGGATGTAATTCACGAACAAGAACGACAAAGAAAATCCCTCCCAAACACTCGACGACAAGACGACGCTTCAAGACCAATTCTTCATGATCAACCCACTTTCATCAACGGCCACAAGTCTATCTCTGTATGTGAGACCCTTATTCTTTTGCCAACTTCTCATAGGATTATGTTTCTTATCTTAAACAATTTTATCCAAAACATATTTTTGTATGTTTTAAACAAAATCCAAATTCAAGTGAAAGTTAGACTTTCCAATTTTATTGGCCAAACTCTTCAACGCAGATTCGAATTTTGGGAAGTTGATCTTCGGATCTTTTTTGCTCGATTTCAACGTCCGCAACATATCTAATTCGGAATATTCCTAATTTCACATTGAGCTCAAATTCGAAACATATTTTAACATATACAAAAATTTTGACACTCCTAATATTCTTACCCCATATTGACATAACGTTGCAACAGCGACAATATAAAGGACTTGATGGGAGCTTATTAAGACAGCAAAAGCTCTATCATCAAAATAAAAATTATGTGGAAGAGTATAATTTGTAATCTTTGTATATCCTATGTGAAGAGTATATGTATATACTTATAGGATGAATATCTAAAGTAATATGTTATAATGTGAATTGTAATCAAGATATGCACAAGCAAATGAAGATAATGGATAATCTTGAGAGATATACAAAATTATGGGAGATAAACGAAATCAAGAGAGATCTATAGAATCTTCTAAATATATTTCAAACATTACAATAGAGAATTATATGGTTTCAAACAATTAAGATATGGTAATTGGCTCATAAGTCATGGTCTTAAGATTTTAAGTAGAGATAAATCCAAATATGTGTGTACATACTTACAGGATGAATATCAAAAGTAATATGTTATAATGTGAACTGTAATCAAGGATATGCACATGCAAATGAAGATAATGGATAATCTTGAGAGATATATACAATTATGAGAGATAAATGAAATCAAGAGAGATCTATAGAATCTTCTAAATAGTGTGTGTATACAATTATGAGAGATAAACGAAATCAAGAGAGATTTATAGAATCTTCTAAATAGTGTGTGTGTGTGGTGTGTGTGTATACAATTATGACAGATAAACGAAATCAAGAGAGATCTATAGAATCTTCTAAATAGCGTGCGCGCGCGTGTGATTTAAGCTCTTTCTTGATGATCTCCCTTGAAGAGTTATTGCATTTCCCAAATAATAAGTAATGGACCAAGAGAGATTCTGATTTCAAATATTTCTAGATCTCCCATTATTTGCAACCCAATTATTTATATTTCCACACTTTAGTTTTTGCACAAAGTCCAACCTATATGGTAGGAAAAATGTTATGGTAATTAAATATTAAATTACATATTCATTTATTGACTTTAACTTTTAGAGAGTTCTACAAAATTTCACATTATAAATAGATTGGTAATATATAACTCGACCATTACATGCATATGACTGATCAATAAGCTCCATAATTGAAGTGACAAATTCTTCATAACATCATGCATAATTATTCTAGGGATTTTGTTTTCTTTTCTCCATTTCCAGTAATGATTTTCGGCAAATTAAAGGATACACCATTAATGTAAAGACAATTTTAAATAAACAGTCTAACCCACCCTTGATTTGATGATGATTTGATAACTTTAACTATCCCATTGCTCACGAACTATCAAACTACGGATAGATAAAACTGCCTGTGAAAAGATATATTTATACTAGCGGTGTATGTTATAATTATTTGTCAAGTTTCAACAAACCGATACAAAGAGTACGTATTTTCACTATAGCATCCAAATAACTTCTATTATCATAGTCAATTTTTTCAATTTCATTATTGTTCAAGTCTAACTATTATTGCCAAAAAGTTTGCTGTCCTCCTCTTTCCAAATAATCACTTATTTTCTTATACTCTTCGCGGCGTTGATGTGACATTTTCACCAAATACCTGTCATTTGGTGTATAATCTCGGGACTATTGCAATTGCACGGTCTTCAGGTCTGCAAAAATTCCACCCGACTCGATCATTATATATCACGCCAGCAAACAAGGCAATAGGGATAAATACAATAGAAATGTCAAATGTTGTGCACACACTTATTTTAATGTCAAAAATCTTTGCCAATTTTCTTAAATGCTAAATCAAAGAAAAACCAATCACTTAAATACCAACGACAGCCAAGTTGATTATGTTGCATTTATAATTAAATTTATAATATGACTTGGCATTTTTTTTAAAAAAACTCTAGTCCACATGACGTGCTTAGATTGAAGTGATCGTTTTTTAACAACGACATTGAAGTGATCACTTTAAATAAATTTTGGTACTCAAACAATTAATATTTACAACTTTTAAACAACGTTGTTTAGGAATGATAAATTAATAAAATATAGTCCAATCGGATTTTCGGCAATCCAAATCGGAGTTAACATTTAAGTGATCATTTTTTTAAAAACTGATACTTAAGTGATCTAAAAAAACTTTGGTATTAAAATGAACACTGTACACACAATCTTTTGCAATTCTAGTGGACTTATCCCCAAGGAAGCAAAAGAAAAGGGTTGACTTCCGCTCTCTTGTGACATCCTTGAAAACTAACGAGCGTTGTTGAATAATGTAAGTTGCAAAGGACAAACTTAGCATTTGGTCTCTGTCTGGTTTCGTGGATCTTTTGGACTGGTTAATAGGCCATCTTCGCAATCTTTTTACCCTTTTTACCGTGGATATTAGATGGTATTCAAATAAGTCCAGGTGCTATTCACAGTAATCTTCTATCTATTTTTCTTATGATCTGAAAATTATCACTATATGCAAATAATTTCCTAGGCTAGATATCCGTAAGCAGTGAAGATTTATCTTATCGCACTCATGTTATCTTCCGAATCAAGTTTCAAGCAATTTGGAGTTTTGTAGAGAAACTTATATTCAAAGTACAGAAACTGCGATAGGGAAATCTGATAGTGAGTCCTTTAGTTTTTCTATGTTCTTATTGGGTCCAATGCAATGTATGTTATTTCTAAAGTCAAACTATCATTTATGTTTTGTGTGCAGATCAATTAGCCTTGTCTTGGGAAATAAAAGGTCAGAAGTCCCGGGATTTGTTTATGACTGTAGGTTTGTTCCAAGTTGAATTTATAAAAATCTCTCTAAGGTTTTGAGGGTAAGTATGTGTTTTAATGAATTTTTGGATTGAGCGCTTGAATTAGAGTATCACCGAAGAACGCCATATCTCATTGATGGATTCAATTAAATGGGGATTAATATGTGCCATATCTTAAGGCAGATATCCTTAAGTGGTGAACTTTTATTGAATCGTCGACCCTTTGGGGTCGATATTATGCAGAAGAAACTAAAGTACAAAAAAAGGAACAAAATGAAAAGATTGAAATTTGGAATTTTGTTTGGGATGTTCCAGTAAGCATTGTTGGGACCCAAAATGATGGGGGCATCACAAGCATAAAATTTCGCGTCGCTCCCGCATTGCTATTGATATATTATGCAAGAAAGCGATTTCAAGTGCTACGCGTGATCAACTGCCCCCATATCAACTTCAACTTTATAAAATGGTCTTGAGATTTGTCATTTGCTCTTTTAATGCGACAATTACTCGTGTTGTAAGGTCAATGATATAGATAAGTCACCACGCGAGAATAAAATGGCCGGCCTAAGGTTGCGCGCTTGATTTGTGCACTCATATTCAAGCTTTTAGAGTTAGGTCACAAGATTATTGAAAACAGATCGAGACATATCAAATTGTGTTAAACTTTTAAGTTGACATTGCCTCCATTTCGTATCCAATTCAAGTTTCTCTCTCTTAGCAAATTCTCTATGATCTAATCTTGTTGGAATTTCATTTGCACACTCAACGATTAGAGAACAAAATTCGTTCAGAGCTGAATTTATTGATTTGGCCTAAATGGAGCTTCTTGTTTGATTGAATATCTAAGAGATGGTTTCTCAAGATGATCAACATCAACACGGTTGTCAGCCAAAAATGTTCGTTATAGTTGGTTTGGCAGAATAGAGATCATTGGCCATGACGAGTATTCTGGTATAAAAGTCGTTCGAGTTGACTTTGAATGGGTGTTGCCGTGCAAAGCTGCAGTACATAGCGACAAGGAAGAGACTAAAATTGAGATATGCCACTTCGAAAAACGACCCCCTAGACAAAGCAAGAGTCGGCCTAATACAGTACCCTTTAACTGGTTTTAGAGATTATTGAGGGGCATGAATGTATGAATGTGGGGTGACAGACGAAATCCCAACATCGCGGAACTATATGATGTCAACAAGTTAAGATATTCTAATTGATTCATAAGTCATGGTCTTAAGTATTTGAGTGAAAGTAAATCCACTAGATAAGTATAGGCATAAAGACAACTAAAAGTGTTAAAAAATTTGTATGGCGCTTACTTTATGGTCTGTTTGTTTTGTGGAAAAAGTCATTTTCCAATAAAATGACTTTATTTTTCAGTATTCAGCTAAAACATAAAATTTGAATGAAGATTATTTATATTGTTCGTTATCCAATTTGAGTTTTTTGGAAAAATTACAAAAAAAATGAATTTTAATATTTTTAATTGACCAAAAATTTTAAATTTATTTTTATATATTTTTAAAAAATTAATTTTCAATTATTTTATTTTAAAAATAAAATTTTATTTTTATAATTAAATTAAATTAATTTTTATATTAAAATTCGAATATGTGCAAAAACAACGTTATTTTTGTGTTTCTTTGCTGAATCAGCTCTCCGGTAAACCATGTAGACGAGAAGAATAATAAAAAAATTGCCACGTAAAATTTTCAGCGGGATTTATCGGAGATGGCACTTAAGTGTCTCACTTTAAAAAAAAAAAATAAAGTTTAAATGTCGCTTTCCTAACTTTTGATATTTAAGTGTCATTTTGTGTCAAGTTTTAGTATTTTGGGTGTATTTCTTCCTAAGTTTGTCCTTTGCAAGTTAGATTATTCAACAATGCTCATTAATTTTCAAAGATGTTTAGAGAACTCCATGTTTCACCGATTCACAAGAGAGTGGAGGACAGACGAGATCGAGCGCAAGTCAAACCTTTTGTTTCGCTTCCTTGTCGATGGGCGTGGTATATAATGATTGAGTCGGGCGGCAACTTTTGCAGGTCGGCAGACTGTGCAATTACCATAGTCCCGAGATTATACACCAAATGACGAGCATTTGGCGACATAATGTCACATCAATGCCGCGAAGAATAAAAATAAAATAAAAAAGTGATCATTTGAAAAAAAGAGGACGAGAAACTTTTTGACAAGAATAGCAAGAATAATTAGATTTGAACGACAATCAAATAAAATAATTTATAAAAAAAAGACTAGGATAGTAGAAGTTATTTGGATGCTACAGTGAAAGTATGTGTTTTGTATTGGTTTTTTGAAACTCGAGGAGTAATTATAACATACATGGTTAGTATAAATATATCTTTTCACAAGCAGTTTTATCCATCATTGGTTTGATAGTTTGTGAGAAATGAGATAATTAAATTTATCATATTATTATCATATTAAGGGTGGATTAGACTGCTTATTTAAATTTTTCTTTACATTCACGATGTATCCTTTAATTTTCCAAACTTGACATCATTGTTGTAATGGAGAAAAAAGAAAATCCAAAATCCCTGGAATAACTATGCATGATGTTATGAAGAATTTGCCACTTCAGTTATGGAGCTTATTGATTAGTCATATGTATTTGATGGTAGAGTAATATATTACCAATCTATTTATAATGTGAACTTTTGTAAAACTCTCTAAAAGTTAAAGTCGGTAAATGAATATGTGATTTAATATTTAACTAGTGTAACCTTTTCCCTCTTGCATCAGTTGGACTTTTCGCAAAAATTGAAGTTTGGAAATATAAATAACTGGATTGCAAATAATGAGAGATCTAGAAATATTTGAAATCAGAGTCCTGCTTGCTCTGTTCCTATTTACTTAGGAAATGCAATAACTCTTCAAGGGAGATCATCAAGAGAGAGCTTAAGATTGAGCACATATATATATATTTATTTATTTATTTATTTATTTATTTATATTATTTATTTATTTGGATTTATCTTCACTTAAAAAGTTAAGACCATGAATTATGAGCTAATTAGCATATCTTAATAGTTTGAAATCATATAATTCTCTAATGTAAGTGTTAGAGATATATTTAGCAGATTTTATAGATCTCTATTGATTATGTATATCTTCCTTAATTCTACAAATCTCTCAAGATTGTGGATTATTTTCATTTGCTTGTGCATGTCCTATATTAATATGGATTAATTATGATTCATATTATAACATATTACTTTAGATATTCATCCTCTAGATAAGTTCATTTACTTTTCATATGGGATATATACAGATTACACCACATACTCTATAATATTTTACATAGAGTCAACCGAGCTCAACAGCAGCACGAGCAATATAAATCCTCCTTCCACCATTCAGAGTTCATAACCCAAAGGACAGAAAGGCGGAAAAGATCATTCACGGGAGACACGGGTCAACGAAAAGCCACCGTGGCCACTCGCAATGTTCGGCTTCAACATCTCACCACTACTCTCCTTCACTCCCTCGCTAATCTCAATCGCACTCGTCCTCTTCATCACCTTCCTCACCCTTAAAGGCCTCCGCCTCTTCTTCTTCGCTGCCGCCGCCACTAACCTCCACCTCCCGCCATCACCGCCGAAGCTTCCGATCATTGGGAACCTCCACCAGCTTCGCAATTACTCTCCTGGCTTGCTCCAAGCCTTGTCCAGACGCTATGGCCCCTTGATGCGCCTCCACTTCGGGAGCGTGCCCATCCTCGTCGTCTCGTCCTCCGACTATGCACGTGATATCATGAAGACCCACGACATCATTTTCTCCGATCGACCCAGGTATAGCCTAAGCCTGTCAATTCATGTTCATGCATCTTAATTCTGTAAGAGAGTTTTAATTTCTTGCATTTATGATTGAAGAAGGTCTCGATTGATTACAAATATGGGATTAACGACGTGTAAACTCGTGGCAATACACAAAACCAAAGGAAATGAATTCCTAAAAAACATATGTCGAACTATCAAGTAACGCAAAACCACTTACGAGAAATGTGCCTGAATAAACTTGAATCACCAATTGAAAAGCACATCGCCAAAGGGACGTACCTCTTTTTTCATGGATTAAATGTACCTTTATTGCAGTGTAGTGAGAGAAAATAATCCCTTTTGTTTGTTGAGTGAGAGCGATTTTCTCCACCAAATGAGAGAGAGTTCTTTTCTATATTCTTATCACACTTATCAAGAACATACACTTCACACTTAAAAGAGAACATTTTATTTCCTCCCATTTGAAGTAACCCCCACTAACTGCCTTTTGGCGGTTATTTCTTTTCTTCTAGTTGTGGCCTTATTTTAATTACAGGCTGGGTTAGTCGAACATAGGCATCCCAATAACCATAAAATCCATCATCTCCCACTTCCTCATGATGGGCTAAACATAACTTTCTCTCTTCTCTGCAACATTTATGCTAGCAAATAATCCATGCGACTAACATGCTTTGAGAGCTCTTTGCTATCTATCTGTTAAGAATATATAGCAGCTCAAATTGGGCATAAAAATTTTGGGTAGATTCAGTATAATGTACCCTAGATCAATTAGTCACATTTATATCTCTCTTGATCTCTTTAAGTGTGTGTGTGTGTGTGTGTCTATATGTGTATTGTATCACAATTACGATTAAACATAAGTAATCATACTTGGTTGACTTGTGAATAAATTGACCTTCCTCTTTCCTTAAAACTCTTAATTTTAGTTCAATTTGCTTTTTAAGAAATGTTATTAGATCAAATCAATTCATGATCGTTGACAATATTTTAAGATAGCAAACATTGAATAGAAATTTTGAGAATAAGTAAGTGTCACGAGGACACTTAACTAAGGAATTCTTATCCTCAAGAGTTTTACATAGCTGAAAAGTTGAGATTAAAACTTTTGCCAATTTTTATTGGTCGTCTCATACATATGTAGTATGGAAATACGTATTACAATATTGACTCATTTCTCATAGAGTGTATGTCTTTGTATTAAATATCATATACATGTTATACTTCAGACATTCCCAATGTCAAACTTAAGTTCACAAAATTACTATCTTTTTTTTATAAGAATCCATCAGAACTCACATCTGACATCAAAGACGGATATAGTAAAATATGCAAGTTATTTTACTTTTGGACATAATAACATTATAACATCATCATAACAATTTGTTAAGGTGACATCTACATTTTAAGTTTGAGCTTTCAATTATCTCCCAGATAATAAGTTTAAAATTGTCGCATCTTTATTTATCATACAATAAATAGAGACAATTACCTATGTGAGTGGGCTAATCTCCTATCTGTCCAACATATTTTCTCAGTATAATGCATTAAGTAGCAAATAAACTCATAGACATTAATAATAATAGAAAACTTCATAAATAGTGAACACTGAGGGAAATTACAATATTATGTATATCAACCTCTACACAGTCCTAGAGATTTTACATGACCGTGGAAAACATTTCTAGGAATTGGCTTTGCTATTATTCTATATGTAGATACGTACTGTAAGTTCATATCTCTCAGTGCAACCATATCCTTGACAAAGTTATACTTGGTATCTATATGTTTGGTCTAATAATAATATTTGGGATCTTTGGCGTAAGTAATCGCTACTTGGCTATCATAATTAACCAACAATGAGTTTGCAACATTCTTACTCTCTTATACTGCTGCTGATAATACTAAGAACTCATTTTTCATTGTGAATAAGGCTATACAAATTTGTTTCTTACTACTCTAAAATATAGCGACATCATTCTATAAGAATGCAAACCTAGAGGTAGATTTTATTTCATCTAAATCTCCACCCCAACCAGCATTTGAATAGCCTTCAAGTCGCAAATCTCTTCCTTAATAACTTAGCTTATAATCAACAGTACCATTCTGATACCTCAAGATTCTTTTAATGGTTGTCCAATGTGCTTGACTTAGATTAGATTTACCATTTTAACTACAAAATATTTGTCAAATGTTGTATACATTATAACGTATATTAAGCTTCCAACAACACTAATATAAGGAATACATTTCATTCGTCTCTACTCTTGAGATATAGTTTATGGCTCAATCTTTCTCAATCTTTCATCTTTTGTAATATGAGTATCTATGGGTTTATAGTGTTGCATGCGAAGTCATTTAAGAATTTTGTTTATATAAGTCTCTTACGAAAAAAGATAATAATCTTTTTGAATGGTCTTTTGAAATCTTAATTCCAAGAATATATGCAATTTCACCCGTATCTTTCATCTCAAAATTAAAAAATAATCAATTATTAATTATATTAACAAACGCCTTATTGCTTCCGACAATTAGTTTATCATCCACATATAATGATAAGATGACAAATCGATCTTTAGATCTTTTGATATATACATAATAATCTTCATCAATCATTATAAAATCATACGCCATTATGGCATTATGAAGACATAGATAATATTGTCTTGAAGACTACTTAAATGATCATATATCGATCTTAAAAGTCGACATACCATTTGTTCTTGATCTTTTATAATGAAACCAATAGATTGTTCTATGTAAATTTTTTCTTCTGATTATCCATTGAGAAAAACAATCTTTATATCTATTTAATGTAATTCGAGATTCGTACTTGCCAATATTGCTAGAATAAGATGAATTGAGGTAAATCTTACTATAGGAAAAAAATTTCCTCATAATCAATTCATTTCTATTGATTATACCCTTCCACAGAAGGTGAGCTTTATATCTCTCTATTAAGCCATCAGATTTATGTTTTATTTTGAGAGCCCATTTATTTCCAATGGCCTTGCATCCCTTTGGAAGATCAACCAATTCCCAAGCTTGGTTTGATTTTATTGACTCAATTTTTCTTTTTCCGTTGTATGTATCCATTTTTTCCTTGTTGGGATAATTCATAACTTCATTTACATTCTTTGGCTCATCTTCATCTTGTGGAGCGACCATGAAAGCTTCCCCTTCAATGTCAAAATGTTGATGGCGAATGCTCTTGCGACTTGTTCGACATATAGGAGATTATACACTTTGTACATTATTTTACATTACACTCCCACTCGGATTAAATAATGACAATATAGTCTCATTGGTTGGCTGTAATTAAGACTACGTCAAATTTAATTTATCATTTCTCATATTGCTCTCACTTGGATGAACTTCATTATGTTCATTATCTTGATCCAAGATTTCAAATAGTGAGTAATTCTTAAGTATTTCGTCATTATTAAGAAATGCATTCTCTAAGAATGTGACATCTCCTGATTCAAATTCATTTATACTTTCACTTTCTTGCTCACCTATGAACATATGCCCTTTTGAGTGTTTAGAGTATCTTACAAAAATGTGAGTAATCATTATCATAAGAATGTGACATCTCACTTCTTGCATTGCTCCCACTTAGATGAATTTCATTAAGTTCATTATTTTGATCAAATGTTTCAAATAGTAAGTAATCCTTATCTTAAAAATGTGACATCTCATTTTTCACATTGCTCCCTTTTGGATGAACTTTATTAAGTTATTATCTTGTTCCGATGTTTTAAATAGTGAATAATCCTTACCTATTTCGCCCTTCTTAGAAAATTCATTTTCTAAGAATGTGACATCTTGTAATTTAAATTCAGTTATACTTCCACTTTATTGCTCGCTTATGAATACATACCCTTTCGAGTGTTCATAGTATCTTATGAAAATACTTTTTTTTTATCTCTTGGACCCAATTTTTCATACTTGTGAGAGAATTCGTGGGTATAAGCAACACATCCTCAAGGTCTAAGAAAACTTAAATTAAGTTTTCTGCTTGTCCATAACTCATATGAAGTAGAAGTAACTGATTTAGAAGACACTCGATTAAGTATATAGGCAGTAGTTAACAAAATATCATCCAAAAAGTAATTGATAAGTTAGCTTGTACCAACATGGACCTAACCATTTCTAGTAAGATTCTGTTTCTCCTTAGGAGTACATGAAATAGACAATTGTCTTTCTATTCCTTTTACATCACATAAATTTCTAAATCCATTAGATAAATATTCTCGATCTCGATCGGATCTTAATACTTTTATTTTCGTATCTAATTGATTTTCTAGCAAGCTCATAAATTTCTTGAAGTAATTTAATACCTTAGTTTTACGAAAAATCAAGTAGACATATCCAAATCGATTACAAAATGTTGGAGAAACATCTTCAAGTGATTTTGATGATATCCAAACTATCCTTAGTATAATATTTACTATGGTATATGTAGATGTTTGGATAAAGGATTACGCAATATCTATGATGTGATTTATTGGAAATAAGTTTGCAAAATGTCTTCACATAACGAACAGTACCAGTCAACCTAAAAGATTAGTAGTTGATGATGTTTGTGTCAAAGTTATAAAGATCGGGTAGATGGTGCTATAACAACCAAATATATCTGATGATGTTCGTTGAGTTAGCTAAGGGGGTGCATGACAACCACCAATTTATGTTCTAGAAACAATTTTTCTATTCTAGACTTGTTTCTGGAATAGAAATCCGTTTGATCAAATTAATCCATTTTTCTATTTCTGAAATAAATTTTTGTTCCAAAAATAGGTTTGGAATATAAATCAAAAGTAAAATTTTTCTACTTCTCTATTTTTGGAATAGAAATGAGAAATAAAAATTCTTCTCATTGTTCGTTGAACCGGTCCTCCATCCGTCGCCACCAACCACCGTCCGCTGGTCTCCAGCCACCGCCGTTGCTGCCGTCGCCACCGGTAGCTGGTTGCCAGCCGCCACTGCCGGTGGCCAGCCACCGCCATCTGCCGGTCCACCGCCGTTCAAAAGGAAGAAATTTTGTATCGTTATCAAACAAATTTCTATTTTTAGAGTAAACATTTTTTGTCGTTATTAGACGGGTATTTTTGTTTAGAAACTCATCTAGAAATAAAAATAGAAAAATATATTTCTCTTTCAAAAATCAATTTCTTGCTAGAATGATTTTCATTCACGCCCTAAGTAGTTGTTGTGAGCTTAGATTCGCATGGTAGTAAAGTCTAGATAAAGTATGTAGTAGAGCAGTCGAGTTGTCTAACAGGTCTATTAGAGACTGCAATAAGAAGATAGCAATAGTTGCCATTTTGGATAGTCTACAAAGGTTCAAGGAGAGTGAAGTGTATGGGCGGTTCCATCCATGGACAGCAGCACAATGGAAACTCTCCAATGGCTATTTGCTTCTCTAAATCATCTAACAGACAAATTGAAGGCCGATATAAAAGGAAAGACCTCATAAGCTATATAGAAGTTTGTGCAACATAAAAACCAATAAGCTTACTTCCTGTTGTTTCTCTTAGCTATATGCTCTCTATCGTACTACTTTGATATTCATGATGTGTAGTAATTGTGCAAATGATTAAGTGTACAAGTGTAAGAGATGCAGCTAAGTCCTAATAGAGATTTTGTAGAGGAAAAGTGCGAGCCAATTATAATTTTCAAGCAATATTCTTAGATGCCGAAGCCATTATATCTGAACATTCCAAACATACATACAATCATGAATTATTAATTTCAAATAAGGTTTTAGAATCGAAATGTCACATTGTTTCCAATTATCATCCAAAATTCCTAATTTGAAATTATCATTAATATAATTATTGATGCAAGAAGTAAGTTCGTTAAAGTTACTAAAACTTTCTTGAACTTTCCACAAGTAACTGCAAATTAACTAAACATGTCATTTACACAAAGTAACGTGTCTAGCAGAAAAAACATTAACATCAACATGGAAAGAAATATTTACAAAGGGTGACACAACTATTGCTTAATGATCAACGCCACTTATCTATCTTATAAACATAGAAAGATGTATAAATTCCTTAGAAAACTTTATTTCTCTTATTGGCAACCAAAAATACACTGTTGGGAATCCCTTAGGGTTTCACCTTGGCGCATTCATTCTACGCTAGGTTGCATTCGTCTCGAAGGTTGACATCTCCGTTGCCTTAGTCCTATACTATTATATTAGAAAATTCACCGCAGGTTTTTTACAAACTAGAACCATGTTGATCTCCCATAAGCCAATTAACACTACTTGTCATTCAGATGGAATAGTGTTTATGAGGGTCTCCACCTTCTTAAAGTCTAGCATAGGGTAACCATTCCAGATGATTTCTTGTATCATCTCATTAACCCTGACTATATACGTCACTATGTTATCGTCATTCCATCAATAGGCAGCTAAGGGCGCGTTTGGTTGTGTTTATGTTTAAAAATTGTTCCAGGGAACAAAATAGAAAAAAGTGTTTCGTTCCGGGAACAATTTTTGAACAAAAAAACGTGTTTGGTAAACTTGTTCCGGAATAAAAAATAAACGAAACATGTTTGGTAAATTTAGATTTTTTTTTTTTTTTTTTTTTTTTTCTTTTTTTCTTTTTTCTTTTTCATTTTTTTTCTTCTTTTGGCCGGTCGCCGGCCAAGGCCTTGGCTGCGAGGGTCGGCCTCGCCTTGATCCGGCGAGGCGCGGCCTCGCCGGCCACCGCGAGCGAGGCCGAGGCTCGCCGGCCGCCGGGCGAGCTCGGCCTCGCCGGATCTGGGCGAGATCGAGCTCGCCCGGCCGGCCGGCGCGAGTCGGCCTCGCCATGGCCGGGCGAGCTCGAGCTCGCCCGGATCCGGCGAGGCCAACCTCGCCCGGCGGCCGGCGAGCCTCGGCCTCGCCGAGCCACCGCGAGGTCGGCGTCGCCTGGCGGTGGCTCGGCGAGGCCGAGGCTCGCCGGCCGCTGGGCGAGGTCGGCCTCGCCGGATTTGAGCGAGCTCGAGTTCGCCCAGCCATGGCGAGGCCGCCGGCCAAAAGAAAAAAGAACAAGAAAATAAGAGAAAAAAGAAAAAAGAAAAAAAGTGTTTCTCATTTGTGTTTCTTGTTTCTGTTTCTTTTTTGTTCCCAAAAACAAAAAAACAGAAAAAGTGTTTAAAAACAAAAAAAAAAGAACACAAACAAACGCAGCCTAATTCAACTCTTAGCCTTGCAAGTCTTGTCCTTTGTTCATCATTCTCACGAATATAGGCATGCATACAAAATGTAACATTGTTCCTATAACAAATGCATAACAAAAAATGATTACACACAATCCACAGTGCAATTCAACAACATTTCCTTCTTCCTTTTTCAATGCCGGTCAACGATCAACGCCGGTCAATGGTCAATGGTCAATGGGTCGAGTCATCTCCGACCCAACTCCATAACATGGCACACTAGTGCACATGGGGTGTGTGTGTTGGACGCGCCTGATAACTGCTAGCGCATGGGCGGCATGCGCTTGCATTTACTGCATGCGCGTGCTACGCACACACGTGAGGAGCCTTGGCATATGTAGCGCACGCGCTGATGAAGCCACCCCATTGCCGCTACGCATGGAGGAGTGTCCAACGTCCTCATGTGGCATTCCGTCACTTGATTTTCTCGTCTTGACGAGAACTTCGACCCTTCACCTACAAAAATGATTTTTATCACACGAAACATCGAGAAACGACCTCAAACAATAGGTTGGGTATCATTTTTTCGTATTTGAGCGTTTGTCATTGTCGTTTCATGATTTTCAAGCAACAATCTGTTTGTAAAAACATGTTTAACGATCAGGAAACAAGAACATCACTCTAATAACAATGAAGAAACAATTGTTGAGAGTGATTTTTTCCACCAAGTGAGAGAGAATTCTTTTTTACGTTCTTATCACACCTATTAAAAAGACATGGTTCACACACAAAAGAGAACGTTCTTTTTTCCCTTTGGAAGTAACCTCCAATAACTGCCTTTTGGTGGTTGTTTTTTTCTTTTTAGTTATGGGCCAATTTTAATTACCGGCTGGATTAGCCCAACATGGGTGGCCTAACAACCATAATACCCATAAAAAAAAAAAAAAAACATTATAGTTTTTAGGGAAAAAGCCACGAAAAACCATGAACTTTGCCCAAAGTGATACATTTATCCCAAATTTTTTTTTTTTGTGACTTGAAATACCCCAAACTTTCCAAACCGTGACAATTTACCCCATCAAGGGCATTTTTGTCTTTTTATTCTTTTTTTCCTTTTTCTTTTTTTTTCTTTTTTTCTTCTTCTTCCCTCCGCTGGCCATGGCGGAGCCGGCGGAGGGAAGCCAGCGTCCGGCGACCTCGCCGATCGGCGAGGACGGCCCTCTCCGGATCGGGCGAGGGCAGGGACACCCTCGCCCGACGCAAGCGAGGGCGGCCCTCACCGGCGATAGGCGAGGACGACCCTCGCCAGATCTGGGGAGGGCAGGGACACCCTCGCCCGACGCAAGCGAGGGCGAGGACGGCCCTCGCCAGATCTAGCGAGGGCGAGGACAGCCCTTGCTAGATCCGGCGAGGGCACCCTCGCCCGACGCAGCGAGGGCAGCCCTTACCGGCAACGGGCGAGGGCGGCCCTTGCCGGCGATGGGCGAGGGCGGGACACCCTCGCCCGACACGGCCCTCGTCGGCGTTGGGCGAGGACGGCCCTTGCGATCGGCGAGGGCGGCCCTCGCCGACGCAAGCGAGGGCCGCCCTAGCCCAAGGCCGGCGAGGGCAACCCTCGCCGGACGCCGACTTCCTTCGCCGACCAGCCGGTGGAGGGAAGAGAGAAAAAAAAAAGAATTAAAAAAATTTATAAAGTAAAAAAAAATTATAAATTTATAAAAATGAAAAGACCAAAATGCCCTTTAATTTTGGGGTAAATGTGTCACATAACGAAAGTTCAGGGTTTTTCACGTCACAAAAAAAGTTTGGGGTAAATGTCTCACTTTGAGCAAAGTTCAAGATTTTTCGTGGCTTTTTCCCTAAAAAAAATTGACTAACGACTCTTTGTCCAGGTAAACTTGCTGGAATCTACCAATTTTTTTATTAGAAAATAACCGACCTTTTTTAAAGTTTGCAATTTACCAATAACTTTTAGTCAGATAATTTACTAATGGGTTAAGAACACAAGAAGTGTCATATTTTGTACGGTGCTCACTTGAAATAATTTATATATATATAATTTATATATATATATATATATATTTCCCAATTACCTGTGTGTCATATTAGTTAAAAGTCATTCATTTCAATGCCATGGGCAATTTTCTTTGCCAGAAAATCCGTTGGGGAATTAATTTCAACTGATGTGGCTCATTTGAGAAATCCTATTAGCAAAGCCCATAATAACGATGTCATTGGCCCTTGTTCCTGCCTTAAATTGACAAATTGGGGCTAAATTAGGGACAAGAAGCAAACCTTAACACATTTACAAATGCTTCAAATTTACCAACTCTCCTATATGAAAAATTAGAAGCAATATACCACCTTTTGTCTGATTAAATTATCAACTAATTATGAATTGGCAACTCGCATTGAGTTACCTACCAACCTTTAACAACATATATTTATAATTTTTTCTAATAAAATATTAACTTTTATTTGCCTTGAACAATAAACCCTTACATTTAATATTCTTTTCAAAGTACCAAGCTAAACTAGCGTGATTCCCCAATTTTTCTTTCATAAGTTGCCATCTACGATCGCGTTACCAACTTCCCATTGAGTTTCTTACCGACATTTATAATTTTTCTACTTTGCCAATTTTTCTTATCTTTTACGAACTTTTATTTGCATTTGTTTGTAAGCTCTTCAATTTGCAAACTCTTTGTGGAAGTTACTTATATTAATTTGAATAACTTACCAACTTTTCTTATCAACTAGTTTTGAGTTGCCAATTCTTATTTGAGTATTACCAAAGAGTCTGGTTTTACACAACGAGGAGTGAAGATTAGGTGTGGTAGCCTAAGTGTTATATTCTTGGTTAAGAATTCTGGATTTCGTGCAAGATTAAAGCATATCAACATAAATTATCACTTCATCCAAGATAAAGTGGAATAAAAGGTAGTGTTGGAGAAAGTTGACACATAGGCGAATAATAGACTTTGTGACCAAGGCAGTGAATGTAGAAAATTTTTACTAGTGTACAATTGTGTTGGGTTTAAATAAGCATCACCATGTGAGAGAATATTGGGGTATGGCTTATACTCTACATCGAGAATGACTCGCCTTTGATTGGATCGAACATGTGGAAACTCGAAATGTACATACATGATGCCAGAAAGGCAAAATCAAAAAGAAAGAATTATTAGTGCCATGGTCTTATACATTGAATGATCAATTAACCGTGCCTAAAGTATAAACATTTCTTAATAACAAAAGTACATATAGGTATGCATAGGTATGCATTTTCCGCAAATCTATTAGTTAACTATTGATAATGTGCAACAGACCAGACAAAATTATATTATCCATGAACCTTGCATCATTTTCTGAATCATCATATCACGATTATGTCTATCACTTGATTTTTCTGCGATGAATCGACATGCACCGCAGCAAAAAATGCAACTGCGATATGACATTTACGTAACTTTCCATCGAGTCCTGAGATGGTGCTGAGTCACCTCATTCATGGTGCTCTCGAACGTCACCAATACCTCAAGATTGAAGAAGCTCGTGAGCATCTCCTTGCAGGCCCTCCCATCGTAGCCTGCTTTGGTTATGAGCCTCATCCCGATGAGCCTCCGAACCAAGCTCGGCCGTGAGAGCCACGAGTTCTTCTAGGCCAACCGGGCCGGGAACCAGGGCAAGTTCATCCAAGAGCGGATCCACGGGTACGCCTCCCCGTCTTCAGGACCTCACTACTGGGCAAGCAGATTGGTGATCATGTGTGGGCTGGCAAGTAACAAGTTCTTGTTCTCGAAGGAGGGCAGCGCTGTGGTGGCCAAGCTTGGTCCGGAGCTCATTGGGACAGGCCTCAAAACTGAAGTCGATGACAAAGGGAGGCCCTGCATGGTGCACCGCCATGTAGCGATTTTCAGCGAAAATTAATCATAAAGACTATTCAGAATTTTGTGCAAAGATTTAATATTGAATTAGTAAAATTGAAATATTTAGAAGTAAACTGACATTTGTATAATAAATTTATGGCTAATTAGATAATTGCCTTAGCGATTATAATGCAAAAGATACAAGTCTTCCATGCTTTGACTTTGTCACTATAGTTGTTCACTACCCGCCCCATTAATTCCACAGGGTGGCTTCACTTTCTTATAATAAACTCTCAATGTCCGTCCCTAAGCGAGAGTCTCCCTCCCCCCCAACCCCCATTCCCTCTGTGTCTCCCTCTTCCCTCTTTTGAAGCTTTCGGTGTTTCTTTTATCTCCTAATCTGTTATGGGAGTTGTGTGTGTTGAATAAATTTCTACAAATGATTTTGGTAAACGTGGAGACTAGTTTGACCATTTGTTCAGTTGACAGCCATTGAGGTGAATGTTCATAACATGATTCCACAATCTCTTTGAGTTTAGGCCGCTCTCCTCTACCAATTTAGATGTAGCTCACATTTTGGAAGTTTTATTTTCATGAATAAGATCTAGATATAAATTTGGGTGCTCCTTATAGATATTTGTTATGTGTTCTTTTAATATTTTGATGTTGGTATCTCTGAACAATGACGATGATGGCGACATTGAACTTAGACACGCACTGCAAGCCGTTGCAAATAAAGTGAGAAATCTCGATGTGTACTCATCACTAAATTTAGTGATTAGCCACCCAATCATTTATGGCGTCAGATCTATTCTTTATGAATGAGAATGTAATTCTAGCTCTAGATTGTGCTTCGTTGTTTGCTTTCTACCCTTTGCTTTGTTCTATAATTATTTAGGTTTTGCTAGGCTTGAAAGCCTTTTATGTACCTCCCAATATTATTCTATTATGTGAATGGTATCTTTTTTTCAAAAAAAAAGGGGTTGATCAATAGTTTTGATTCGTGTGCCTTTCCACGAATCTCGCAAGTCCTTTTCATCTAGTTCAGTTGACCAAATCAACAAATATCTTGGATTTTTTAGTGGGAGAAGATGGCCTACCTTGATAAACTTCATTAATCTAACCTGTCTTGAGAACTTCCGCGAGAAATCATACCAAGTAATTAGCAGGCATGAAATCTCTAGCATCAAAGCTTGTTTATGTCATATCCTTCTAAAAGAAGGGTTTCCAAGGAGCCAATGAATGTGAGCGTTCATCTTTTATATAATTTCTCTAGGAGCCATCTTACGAATTATACATCTATAACTATCCTGAGAATCACTTGTCTTTTATGTGAATGATGTGACTTTAATATGATCAATGAAATCGATGCTATCGACACGTGAAAGTTGGCTCGAGCACGGCCTGAAATCATGTAATAAGACGAGATCTCTTCTAGAAGAGGGTGATTAAGACGTCGAAGAATTGTGTTCATATGTAATTTTTCTCAAGAGCCACTTGTATTTATGTGAATGATATTGTATCCAACGTGATCAATGAAATAGATGTTATGTGAAAGTTAAGCTCAAGTACACCCTAAAGCCCACAAGAAGATGAGATCTCTTTCTTAGAGAAAGTAATTGAAAGTGATTGAGATATTTGATGGAACAAAAATTACGAGTCCTTGGCCTCGAGATGACTTTGCAATCCATAGTACCTTAAGGTATCCAAGGAATTCAACTTAGTACATGATCTTGTACTCTCTAATCTTGATCTATTTGGACAATACCAGTCAATAATTCTAAATACACAAAGGTTCACGACTCTCTCAAGAATCAGACATAATCTTGAGACCTCAAAATCACTTGGCTGATGGTGAATAGGGAGACTATCACATCCTAACGAGAAACTAGCAAGTAGCCAATTTAATGCCGAACATCGCAACATCGTGAAAAAAAAATGCAATTATCCTTATGCTAAAAGAAGTGTTGGGGGTCTCCCTCCCTCATTGATTATTGGGCCGAAACCTCGACCCTCCAATCAGCTCCCCGTTTGGGCTTCACTGGGCCACCCATCATCCATTGGGCCCATTACGCAAAGAGGCCGGTCCACTCTCCAATCCACCCACCATTTCATTTGGTTCAGCGCGTGCAAACAAGCGCGCGTGTTGCGTGTTGACCATTTCTTCACCACAACAACCGCGGAATGAAGATAAAGTCATCTGACTCAACCATGGTTAGAATCCAGCTCAACATCCTGACCACAGTTAGTTAAAGGGAATATTACGACCGGCCAAAAGAGCATCTCATGCGCGAACAGCAATGATCCTCCCAACCCAACGGTCGACGCATCGCCACGTGTACGTCCGGATCTCTCCGCAACCGCCTCACGCGTCCTTGTCAGACCTACCCCAAAATTAGGGTTTCGTCCTGGTTGGCTTCCTTCCACATCCCTCTTCTTCCTTCCTCCTCTCTGCAAAATCGCGAGCAAGAGAAGATCCTCATCTCCGTCTTCGTCGAGACTTGTATCTGCTTCGCCCTCGCCTTCGCCTTCGCTCTTTGCGCTTTCTGCTTTTCTCCGTTCGATTTTCTGTTCCTCCGGTTTTAGGGGTTTTCCCAGATCATGGAGATGGAACGCGTGACCGACTTCCCGCACACGCACATGGATCGGCGGCCCAGGAAGAGGGCGCGCCTCGGCTGGGACGTGCCTGAGGCTCCAGAGGTATCGATCCGTTTTCCCTCAGATCGGAGATCAGTCGCTGTTCTTTTTTTGTTCTTTTTTCTTTTTTGGGTGTTTTCTCGACCTGTGTTTGACTGGATCTGAGAGATCTGTTTGCCTCGGTTGTTGTGATTGTCCGATCTGTGTCGATCTGGTTGGGCTAATTCCTTTTACGGTGTTTCTGGTACGAGAATGATGTGGCGATTGTGTTTTTTGTGTTTTCAGAAGCAGATCGGGAACGTATCTCGGTCTGTGTTGGTCTTAGCGTTTCGTAATCGTCATGGGAATGAATTTTTGGAAGAATTTCTTGTGTATCTGTGCAGATAGATGTAGATTTGATAGCACATATGGAAGTTTATCTTTTTTTCGTTGTTCATGTCGACCAATCTTTTCCGGTTATTTTTCTCCCCATGTTGATGTTAAGCATCGAGGAAGGTAGAGCTCAAGATCTGTCTAAAACATGGTTTGACTTAAGAGAATTTCATGTGGTGAAAGTTTGTTTTTTGATTTCTGGATGTTATTGAGATCTGGGTTTTGCCTGGTTAGATGTCTGTATTCTCGGGCTAAATGCTTATGTTCTTATCGGTACAAGGGTGTGTGTTAATTCACTTGCGTTGTTTATTTCTCAGTGATGTTTCCGATTTTCGAATGTCTTAACTAGTTCTGACAGAATTATATTGGTGGTGTGAGGTATGATGATGGAGATTTTGATTTATATTATTGAGTGGTACATGGATGGATGGCTGTGTGTAGGCTCAGGTAGGAATGTTTTGTGGACAAGAGGTTGGCCTTATGACAAGCTTTGCACCATCAACAGCACCCTCAGACTATATTTCTAGCTCTCTATTTGTAAAGGGAGGTGCTCGAAATGGTACTCCTCCATGGAGAGAAGATGACAAAGATGGGCATTACATGTTTGAGCTTGGAGATAATTTAACATCACGCTGTAATTACACTTTCTACTTTCTAGTGAAGTGTTGTTGGATCCAATCTGCATAAAGAAATGTTTTCAGTAATCATTGTTTTACTTGTTTCTTTATCATTTTATAGTTCTCCATTTTGTTTTTAAACAACAATAGCCTTTTCTTTTGCATGGGCGATGTCATTTTAATATTCTAAGTTCACCTATTTAGAAATTTTTTGCTCCTGACTTGATCATGAAATGTACATTTTTGGTACTTCTTGTTAGTGAAGTTCTTCGAGTAATGCAAAGCAGTAACTGAAACTAAAATGGCTCATTCCTTTTGATTGAATTGTTACATTTTGATTAATCATCAAATGTACATTTCTGACTTTCTTTTTAACATTTTGCAGACAGGATTCACAGCAAAATGGGCGAAGGTACTAATATTTTTGTGCTCATCTCATGAGTACTTTTTTCAGTGCTGAACAGCATGTGATGGATGCTGTATTCTTTCTCATAGGAACATTTGGCCAAGTACTAGAATGCTGGGACAGGGAAAAGAAGGAAATGGTTGCTATTAAGATTGTCAGGGGGATTAAGAAGTATCGTGAGGCAGCAATGATCGAAATCGATGTTCTACAGCAGCTGGGAAGGCATGATAAGGGTGGCAATCGGTAAGCGTGCCTCCCTCTTGGTTAGATTTCTCTTACTTTTATGTGTAACATGAGATTTCCTTTTTGTTTTCACATCTAAAACTCTGTCAATGGTTGAATGGGTTTATTCCTTGCAGTTGTGTACAAATACGGAACTGGTTTGACTATCGTAACCATATCTGTATTGTAAGTATATGATTGGTTTGTGATAAATTGATTTCCCCAATTAACCAACAGTTTGGGGGTTGAAGTTTTGGATGAATTTAAATGGTGCTGAACAGGTGTTTGAGAAGCTTGGACCAAGCTTATACGATTTTCTACGGAAAAACAATTATCGCTCATTTCCCGTTGATCTTGTCCGTGAGATTGGAAGACAACTGTTGGAATGTGTAGCATGTGTGTAGTAATCACTAAGCTAGTCTCTTCTACTCACATCTGCTTTATAGTTTGGAATGAAGTTGAATTTCATCTTAATATATTTGTTGTGGGAGAGAGAGAGGCATATTTTTTTTTGGCTTTCTTTTCTTTTTCTTCTGAGAGTGGAAACAGCTTTTGCCTTTTAAAATAATCATTCTTTAAGAAACCAAACAAGAGAGTTTTTATGCTGAATATACTTGATTTCTCACCTCGCTTTTCGGATTTATGTGCAGTTATGCATGATTTGCGCCTCATACACACCGATCTGAAACCTGAGAATATACTTCTCGTTTCTCCAGACTATTTGAAAGTCCCAGATTACAAGGTATTATTACCTGTACTTTGATTTTCATGTGTTTAATAAACATGGTCTTCTATCAGTTATAAAATATAGAATGACTATATTTATCAATATGATGTTTGCAGGGCTCGTCTCGGTCACCAAGGGACAGTTCCTATTTTAAAAGGGTCCCCAAATCAAGTGCCATTAAAGTGATTGATTTTGGCAGCACAACATATGAACGTCAGGACCAGACATACATTGTATCAACACGGCATTATCGGGCTCCTGAGGTCATTCTTGGTAAGGGAATAGTTACTCTGCTTTGGATTTTGTCACTTGAGAGAGAATGTTTTTAATAGATGATGCTGTGCAGGACTTGGATGGAGCTATCCCTGTGATGTGTGGAGTGTTGGTTGCATTATTGTGGAGTTGTGCACGGTATGGGTCACCTTCAAGTATCTTAGTCACACTTGCCACGACGACAAGCAATTTCAAACTCAAGGTGTTTGTTGACTTGCTTAATGACAGGGTGAGGCATTATTCCAAACACACGAGAACTTGGAGCACCTTGCAATGATGGAAAGAGTGCTAGGTCCTCTGCCTCAGCACATGTTGAAGAGAGCAGAGTCAGTGCTCATCTTTTTTGGTGGTTCTGAGGTTATTCTACTGTAGCTTTACTCATACTAATAATTCTTGGATGCATTGGGGGTTTTCAGCCGACATGCGGAGAAGTATGTTAGAAGGGGTAGGTTAGACTGGCCAGAAGGTGCCGCCTCTAGAGAAAGCATCAGAGCAGTTCTTAAGCTTCCGCGTCTTCAGGTGATTCCCCGGTGTGATCACTCTTCTCGGTTTTTAGGCAGTGCCCCTTGAATTGCATTGCTGAGTGATATACTTTGCAACTGCAGAACTTGATAATGCAGCACGTAGACCATTCGGCAGGAGACCTGATACATTTGTTACAAGGGTTACTCCGATACGAACCCTTGGACAGACTGACAGCTCGGGAAGCTCTCAGGCACCCTTTCTTCACCAGGGATCACCTCCGGCGGTAGCCCCCTCCAATCTGCCATGGCAGAGCGGGCAAGACCCCTTGTATATAGCTTAGCGCAGGTGGCCATTGCCGGGCAGCACCACCTGAATAAAATTCTCCTCTGGCGGCTGCTTTGCCAAATGGTCCCCTGCGATGCTATCTAACTTCGGGGTTGTCGCCTACCAAATTCTGATAATGTGTAGTTAACAGCAACAGATGACCTGAATTAGTGATTTATTACTGACTGCAAATCCTTGTATTTAATTTTTGGTTTGGCGATTTCCGCAGCTCAAATTGGAGTATTGTCGCCTGTGAATTTTTCTTCATTTGGTCCCCTTTCCAAATAACTGTTCGAGAGAAGACCCCGAGCCACTAAAAGATTATGAGCGCACTGCAAAGTAGCAAATTTGGTTGTGGACTTATAGGCATCGCCTTTTGTTCCAAATTCCACAAGAAGGGAATAATAAGCATCGGGAAATTGTGTACAGAAATTCAAGCTCATCGGAAATGATTCTTCCTTACCTAATTATTAATAACGAATGATGCCAAGAATATATTCTTGTCTAATGATAATGCCCAAATTCTATTCTAATCTCAAACCTTTCCACATGATAAAAAATAGTCACTATTTATTTATTTTTTAAAAATTATAAGCATCTAGCCAATTAGAGGTTTGTTTGTGGAACATTTGCCTTCATCGTCACCATTATCTTTGTATGGAGCAACAGTAATGCCATGATGTTGGTAATCTTGAATAATAGTAGCTAGCTTTTTAATTTTTTTCGAATCACAAGATGCCGTATTTAAACTTTCCAACCCCATAATGATAGTACTGGTAACGATCACAAATAGTTAGATGGACGATCTTATCATGTGGTATAAATAAAATGGAGATCACATCAGGATTTGGTAATTCATTATATATATTTTCTTTAACTTTCAAAACAATTTTTGCGATTCCCCTTTTACGTTTTACAATGAAAATTAAACTACATGTGAAAACACGTACTCACACATAGATAATATTTTAATGATATTTATGTGAATTGATCCTCGTAACTAGCAAGGCATACGATTTCATTCCACATGGCCTAGTAGAAAAAGTTCTTGGAACGGACTACACTTGCTATGTGAGTTAATCTCATCACATCACCAACCAACTGTACCAACCTCACAAGTACTATTTAATTTCTCGTTAGTCGATTTATAGGGAAAAAATGAAAGTATTTAAAACTCGATTGAACTTTCGTGATAAATTTTAAAATTTAATTACACTTTTTATAAATTTTAAAATTTAATTACATTTTCATGATAAATTTTAAATTTCTAATACATTTATCTTTAAAAAAAAAAAAGAATTGGATGGGCTTGGACAAATTCCAACGGCACTTTTAAATAAAGGCCATGGAAATTACATTGGCACCCCGACACGTGCCTACCGAACACCGACCCCCGAAACTACACCGACACGTTTTTTTTTTTATATTTTCACTTTGGGAACAAATTCCGCGTCGTCATCGTTCGCTCGCGATCGTCCTTTTGTCCTCCGCCAACGGCCAACCCCCCGGACGAACGGCGGAAGAGCACACGCACACGCAGTGCCATCTCCGGCGAGCATCTCCGACGAGGCCTCGATCGCCTTCGTACCGGCACACGTATGTCCCTCGTGGCTCCTCGCTCTTCTCGCCTTCTAGTTCTAAATCCTTGCATCCTACGGAAACTTATGTCGTTCGTCGTTGTTTTTTCTTTTTTGTTCTTTTTTTTTTTAATTCTGTTCCGATGGACCTTCGCCGACCCCTGTGATTCGAATTGCGATTTCCATACTTCAATATGATCTCTCCCTCTCTTTTCGCTTGTGTGGTTTTGTTCTTGATTTAGGTGGGTCCTGGGTTTTCCTTCTGCAAATGGGGAGCGAGGGAGGGAGGCGAATGTGATTATGCTGCCGGTAGATGGGAAACAACAGGGATGTGCAGTTTTGTCTGAGATATAACTCCTGTTAAAACTTGTTGCCGAGGTAGATTCCTAGGAATTTATATTTCGAGTTTTGGTCTGTAGGATCAAGGGTCACACGAGCAGACCTGTGCTGCCACAGTGCGCGCGTTGTGACCGGTGCAGGATTATGGCGACAAATGCTGTAGATAACAGCTTTTTACAACGTTTTGTGTAAGTGGGAAGATTGGTTTTGTTTTTAAGAATTTGGGTGTGGGCTGAGGTTGCATATGAGTCTGTTTTGGACATCTACTCCGGGACCATGGTAGTTCCTTCCTGGCCATTGGTTTTCTAACAAGAAGTGCAGTGATTAGGCCATATATGCATTGTAGGAACTTGATTGAAACAAGGTGAGAACAGATTAAACTCAATGGACTTTCTTTTCTTTTCTTTTAAGGGTTTAACCGTTTCTAATGTTCTATGATTACCAAGTAAATTGGGCCTCGCACTCTATTGAATGATTGTGCTTGGCCAAATTGTATGGGTTGATTTCTAAATAAAGGTAATTGTACTTACATTTTTAGGATTCGGGATGGTTACCTCTGAGATCAACTCGATGTACTAAGATTGCTTCTTCTGCCGAAGAGTGCTAACGGCAAACAACTAGGATTAAAATGCGGCACATTCTAACTAATACGGAAGATAGTAAATAGATCTAGTAATGGAGTGGGCACAAGATGGATGTACATATGTAAATATGCGCATAGTGGAAAAGCATGGTGATCTTAGGGTGGATTATGAGCCAATGCTGGTACTGCTCGGTGCTAGTTAGCTTGCTAAGGGGGTGGTGAAATGTAGTACACTGCATCCATTCTCTGTTAGTTTCGGTCCTAAGGTGGGAGCTCATTGAATAGACATCCCTTCGTGCATTTTTGGATCAGTTCTCTTGTTGTAACTATGCTGCAGATGGTTTCGTAGTCCCTGCTGTCAGTGCTCTTTAACAATGCTCTCTTATTTATTTTTGAGTGAGGGAAGGAATGGGAAGAGAAAGAAAAGCAAAGGGTACTCAAGGGCTGGGGTGATCATAGGTCTTCGTGGAACCTGTAATTGATATTGAACTTGATTATGCAGTAAATTCTGTTTTCCACATGTTTCATGTTTTCTATGGTTGGGTAAATCTTACCACTCAAGTTATTTTTTAACCTCATGTCCGCATTATTGGTCGGTCTACATTTATTTGAGATGATTGGCAATACAATGATTGAAGTGTAGTTATTTACCCTAGTTGTTTTGCTTCATAGTCTTAAATCCAGGGTTGGAGCTCCATCTACAGCATTATGGGCTCGGTCAACGGGTTAACAAGTTTGCAAGGAAAGAAACCCCTCTTCTCTTTTGGGGTCATTTCCGATGTCCAACATGCTGATATTCCTGATGGTCGGTCATTCCTTGGTGTTCCACGATACTATCGGAATAGCATTACCGTATTGCAAAGGGCAGTTATGCAATGGAACCATCATGGGAATCTCAAATTCGCAGTTAATCTTGGGGATATTGTTGACGGATTCTGCCCCAAGGACCGTTCTCTTGATACTGTCTCAAGAGTTGTGAATGAATTTGAGAAATTTAATGGTCCCGTCTATCACATGATTGGCAACCATTGCCTTTACAATCTGCCCCGTAGAAAATTACTTCCATTACTGAGGATTCCAAGCATTGATGGCTGTGCCTACTATGATTTTTCTCCAACATCAGAATACAGATTTGTTGTGCTGGATGGATATGACATAAGTGCCATTGGTTGGCCTCAAGATCATCCCAAGACACAGCAGGCCTTGAAATTTCTTCAGGACAAGAATCCAAATTCGGACAAGAATAGTCCGGTTGGGCTAGTGGGGATTGAGCGACGGTTCCTTATGTTTAATGGAGCTGTTGGGGAAGAACAGCTTCACTGGTTGGATAGTGTTCTTCATGACGCTACAAATTTGAAACAGAAGGTAGTGGTGTGTTGTCATTTGCCTTTAGATCCAGGTGCATCAACTGAAGTAGCACTCTTGTGGAATTTCGATGAAGTAATGGGCGTGATACATAAGTACAACTGCGTGAAGGTCTGCCTTGCTGGACACGATCATAAAGGTGGCCACTCGATCGATTCACATGGAGTACATCACAAAGTGTTTGAAGCTGCATTGGAGTGCCCTCCTGGAACAGATGCTTATGGGTATGTCGATGTCTATGATGACAGGTTATCGCTTTTTGGTACCAGTAAAATGGAGAACTGTGATATGCATTTTAACCATTGAGTTCATGTAAACACATCAGAGTGTATAGAATTTGCATTATTGTCGCCATCATTGTAGAGAATGTCTTTGTGTTGGGATTCTATTGAACTGGGCTTCCTTTACGTAGCCTGGGGAAGTTTTGTCAAAATATGGAGCGCTGATGCAATGCAGCTTGACATGCAATTGTTGATCTATTAAGTGTGGTCATTCAATCTTTCGTGCGACAGCACGAGGCAGTCATTTGCCTGATACAAATCCGAGAATGTTACTGTGGATGTCAGCTGTTATCTAACACAATCGTTGCTTTTCGTTTCTCGTTTGGATATGAAACATTGCTTCCCTTGGAAGGATTTTGAATTTCGTTTCTCACAGCGCACAAAAACGCAACTTTGTATTCATTCCTTATATCTATATAGCTTCTTTGCAAGTATATGATGGATCGAGCTGTACATCTACCTACACATAGGTGTTAAAAAGGGTATCGTGATCCATGTCTCTCTGCAGTATCTCAGCCGGTGGCTTCCAGAATGGAACTCGAAAGGGACCTTGTTGCAGCTAAGCGTCGAGCTTGCCAGAGTTTCGGCTTCATACTAGTGTCTATCCCACACCAAATATGAAAGCAAAACGTTTAACTAGTTTATCTTATGGGGAACAACTTCTGAAGTACCAGTTTGAAGCAGGGGCGAGCTTCGTTCCCAGTTCTAAGGAAGGAGGTTTTGGTTCCCGATTCCTCTTTTTTTGGAACCGGGAATGGGAATCAGATTAGGATTCCTAAACCTATAATCGTTTATGCCTTTTTCTTTTATTTTTGCCTTTTAGCAACATGTTTGGATTCTTATGGGATTTCCATTATCAAATTCACAAAACATGATGCTAATAGACTCCATCCATATGTTTACTTGAGTCGTGCACATTTATGGGTCAATTTAGTGAGCTATAAAGATAACAAGAGATGAATTCGAGTTCATTTCCCATGATTTTTTATGTAATTTAGCGAGATATCCATTGGGTTAAAGAGTGAAATTTGTTTTGTCTTCCCATTGCTTTATTATTCTTCCCAAGCAAGTATATTCTAAATAAGGTATTCATTTTTGTTCTCTTTCCTTTGCTTTTTTCATGATTGTGGCTACAACCTACTTATGGTTTCTCTTAAAAGAATATGGGAAGAATGAAATAATTATAAAGAACTCATATATGAATGATTATCCAAATGTTAGAAAAATTTGAAGTTAACAATCAATAAGGTTTTTATATGTTTCTTTTAGGAAGTTCTTTTGTCACTCTTCCATCGTTTTTAAGAAGCCAAACGTGTTTAAACTCGTTCATTATTGTTGCGTTCATTTCAGCCAAAGAAAAAAAAAAAAAACGAATCTGTTCAATCCTAGAACAAAATTTTGAGCTTGTGACAGGTTCTAAGTTTCAGATTTTGATAGGTCCAAAAAATAAAAAACTTATACTTGAGGATAAATTCCAAGTTCCAAGTAAAACTTTTAAGAAATCTAGAACCGTTCGCCTCTAATTTGAAACATCCAAAAGACTGCAATCCATGTAGTCTATCCTCGCTGTAATTTTTTTTTAAAACATGTGCAATTCGGGCAAGGGGTCATGTTCCTTTTGGCATCGCCTTTCCACTTTTCTGATTTTACAAATGGGTGGTAGTGGGCCAGCAGCAACTGACCCACTTTCAGCGGCTAGTTTATTGCAATTCACGTACATTGCACTACTTTTAGTCAAGTCCTAAGCTTAATCCTACGAACCCACCCACACACGATCATCGCCATTGGCTCGTTCTCGGTGCTTTCCGCAGAATAAGCCACTAATTTTTGTTTTCATCATTCGGTCCTCCTCTCTGGACACATAACCAGCTCCCGAAGATGTTGGATGCGCGACAGAAACCTGCTTCAATCAAGGAAGCTGATGACTAAAACCATTTAGCTAACCCTCGGCATAACCCACGATTTCATTGCGTCTTAACTTTCCAAGTTGAGTGACAAGACAAAAATAAATAAGGGCGTGCATGGTTGTGTTCTTTTTTTCTGTTTATGAACAAAAATTCTATTTTTTTTTCTAAAAAAAAAAAAAAAAACACGTTTGTTTGCGTTTTGTTGCTCCAAATCTTTTTTTTTCTTGAACACATTTGGAACAAAAATAAAAAAAAACAAAAACACTTGTTTATTATTTCTGGAACAATTTTTAAGAATAAATTTTCTCTCTCCTATATTTGTCTTCTTTTCTTCTTTTTTCTTTGGCCGATCACTAGCCTTGGCCATGGCCGTCAAGGGCCGGCGACACCATCGACAACCGGCAACCTCGCCGGAGCGTTGCCGGCCCTCAACGAGGCCAAGCGTCGCTAGCCCCTAGCGAGGCTCAGCCTCGCCTTGGCTAGGCGAGCTTGAGCTGGCCCAAATCTGGCGAGGCCAAGCTCACCCCGGCCACCTATGAGGCTCGGCGTCACCGAACCACCGCCAAGTCGGTGTAACCCAATGGCCTCGCCTCGCTAGTGGCTGGGTGAGCTCGACCTCGCCAGGGGCCGGCAAGCCTCCCTGTGGCTGGGCGAGGCCGTCGACCCACGTCAGCCGGTCGCCGACCATAACTAAGGCTGGCAACCTGCCAAAAGAAGAAAACAAGAAAAAAGAAAAACGGAAAAATTATTTAAAATATTTAAAAATTGAAAGAAACAAAAAAAATATAAATTTACTAAACGTCTTTCGGTTCTTTTTTTTATTTCCTAATAAATTTACTAAACGCGCGTTTTTTTAAATGGAAAATTATTTTCCGAAACATAAATAATTTTTTCTATTTCTATTCCCTAAAACAATTTTTGAAAAAAACACAAATAAACGCACCATAAATAAACTTTCCAAGGAACTTGTCAAGGTTGTGGTGTCTTAAGCCTCACGGCATTGAATCAGTCAGCGAACAAGCCATGTTTGACTATTGGAGTTCATTTCACATCATGGGAGAATTCTGTGTTAATTAGATGTTGACCATGCACCACACATAACCAGCAATTATGGCGCCTTGCATACCTTTCTTACTTTTTCTCCATCACATCAATCTTCCATATTGATAGGTGCGCATCATTAAATAAAAAAAAAAAAAAAAAATATATATATATATACATACTTTTCAAATTTTCATTTTCCTAATTAATCATTTTTAATAAATTACTGAAAGTCCCAAAAATTAATTCCCATATAAAATTTTCACTCAAACAAACACACTATTACAAACCCCAAATTTCTTTATCATGATATCCAGCAAAGAAAGATCATAAACTTCCAATTTCAAAACCATGTGCAACAAACATCCCTTCACTTATGATCATGGAACTCCCTAGTCCATCCCACCCCCAAGTAAAGCCTGACCTCATTCACACTCTAGTGGCCATTATTAGGAGCTCGCATTACATCTTCGACCGTCCAAAACCAAAACCTTAATCGTCCAAATCGAGCCTGCTTTCCATGGACGGCGTAGATACAACTGTAACGTCGACGTACGAAGAGAGCGATATATGACAAACGACGTATTTGTAAAAGTATAGGAAAATAGGACGTGCTCCATATAGACTCTTAGACCATGGAAACACTGAGTCACGTCTAAGTTTGAAGGCGTTGTTAATTGGAAGCCGAACTTGGCTTGGTCTTTCTCTTCTCGGCAATGAAGAAGCCGATCAGCGAGACCACGGAGAAGGCACTGAAGCACGCGGAGGCGATGTCGAGCGAGGCGTGCCGCCCCGTGATGGCCTGGACCTGGAACAGGTCGGTGGTCTTGTTATTGTCCGTGGTCTGGCCGAACCCGACCTGGACGTCCTCGGCATTGAGGGCGTAGGCGCGCACGAAGTAGGTGGCCTCCGGCACGTCCTTCTGGACCAGCCACTCGTAGCTCTGGTCGGCCGGGGAGTAGGGCCTGGCCACGATCTTGTGCTGGCAGGTCTTGTCCTTGTCCAGGATGTCCACGGTCTTGCGCCACGCGCGGTCCACCTGGCTGACGGGGGCGTAGCACAGCTTCACCTGCACCGTCTTGTAGGCCGAGTCCGTCCCCGCCGGGAAGCTCTGGTTGTACCGCCACGTCACCGTGATCTTGTCCTCGCCGGCTTTCAGCACTGACAGTTTCAGTTCAAGCCACGAAATCAGCTCATAAATCTTGACAAAAACAAATCAATCCTGAACTCAAGAATCTCAAAAGCCCCATAACGTGTGAAACATGGGTTTTCCCTAACGAGGTAATCACCAGATTACGAACGAAGAATTCGGTGCAATTTAGAGAGAGAGAGAGAGAGAGAGACCTTGGCCAGGCTGAGACGAAGCCGAGACGATAAGAGTGCTCTGGAGAGAAGAGAAGAGGACGTTGCCATAACAAGCCTGAGCCAAGCAAGCCAGAACCAGCGACGCCAGAATGGTCCTACGTGCTGCCATTGATTCCTTCCTCCCACCTCTCAAGCAGTCGCCACACAAGCAAAGCTCAAGAGGACTGAATCAAGGAGCGAGAGACAGAGATGCCAGAAGGGTTTTTGGATTCCCTTCGATACCTTTTCGATAGTTGAACGAAACCCGCCTCCCCCATTATATAACCCGGCAAATCTCCACCATTAAAATAAGAAGATGCTCCTAATCAAACGGCCAAAGGGTGGGGCAACTACTGTAAGTCGAGCAAGTCAACGGCCCCCGAAAGACGACTTTGAAACGACGGGAAGGGGAGGGATGTGCAGAACGGAAGTGGCCCTATATCATGGCGAAGAGGCACGATCGAGATCTGCAGAAACTCTCCCCCATCCAACTCTTGCGATGCGTTTTGGGTTTTAAGATTATTTGCTTGACCTCGTATCCATACTCCTGTCCTGGATGATGCGTGGAACACAAGGACTCGTGGACGAGGGAGCTGTGCACAGCATCAGCATCGGCAAGATGAGATGAGATGAGATGAGATGGATTCTTTTCTTTGGCTCATCATCTCATTATTCTAAGATTTCACTGTCTTGTCTTGTCCCCTTGTGTCCTGGAAAGAGCAAGCGGGACGAAGCTTGAGCCGTACGGTCGAGCCTAAAGCCAACTTGCGTTGTGTGCAGAGAAACGTCCGTCGTTCCTTCAACTTGGCGTCGATGTCGACTTTAGGACACTTGCTCATTTCTTTTTGTCTCTTGCGAAGATGGTTCGTCTTATTATCGAAAAAATAGCTTCTCGCCGAAAGCCAAAAAGACAAAAAGGAAAAGAGAATTATGTAGCTCGCGGGAATATCCTCTTGAACTGCAGATCCTAATCCGTTGCACGAATTGTAATCACGTGCTGATCGATAAACCGATGCTCTACCGAGATAGAAATTCGATGAACTAACGACTGAAAATTACGGCACTAAACAAAGTGGCTAGAGTTTTTTGTACCTTGGATTTGTCTGGCTTCGCTAACATTCCACCATCACTATACGTTCGATATTTCTTTTTTTTTTTTTTTTCCTTTTTTCTCATTTTAAATTATGGAGCATTGACTTCAGGGAGGAGGCCAGATGGATAGGGTAGACTAGAGGCAAAGGCAAATCGTTGACTTCTGATTTTGCATATGGGGCGGTGATGGAGTGTTCAGCGTATGCGCCCGCCCTTCGCGCGTCATGAAAGCAAAAGTTCGGGTCTATGCAGGATCGTGGGCCGGGCCCGACTTTGAGGCTGCTCGTATATTGGGCTGGCGATTTTGAGGCCCAAACTTGTGAAAGCCCAGCCCAACATCGCTCGCTCGTCTCTTTCTCCTCCTCCTCCACTGCCGTAAACCCCTCCTCCGCTAGGGTTCTGCCGTCTGCCATTCCTATCTGAATTCGTTCGTCGCGGCTTCTGGTTGGAACCCCCGACGATGCAATTCCTCCGTCGCGGGATCGGAGCTCCCCGGTGGCGAGCCGTCGGAGGCGCCGCCGCCGCCGCCGGCTTTCCATCGAGAAATGCCGCGCCCTTCGGCCCTGCGGTGCGTTGTTCGCGTCTCTTCGAGCTGTTTCTTTCTGGAGATTCGTGTCTTGCCGTGTAGTCGTTTCTCGTGCTTCGATGCTCTCTTGCCGCGGTTGGGATCCATTGAGCTGTCTCTACGTTTATGCCTTTGGTCTTAGGAGAGCATTCGCGACTGTGTCTCGGCTGCGCTTTTATAAGATAGTTGTCGCGGGACTTGTCGGTTTGCAATCTTGAATTGCTATGGCCGTCTGAAACTGCTTTGAGTAACATTTCTTTGCTTGCCCGAAATTTAATTCTCCCTAGTGATCTCCTTTTCGATTGCGAACTTTTCTTATCGATATGGGAAGAAGGAAATTGCATGTATTTCGCTAGTATATATCGTTCGTCACGAGCTTAGGTGCAGTGTGAGTTGTGATGGTCATAGGATTTCTTGATTTTGGTTGTAATGTTGATAAAGATCTTGGTTCTATTCACTTGGTAGAATTTGATGAAATGCGACAATGTCTGATGCTTACTTAACAATTTAACAGTCGACAATGGGGTCCCAAACTGCAGCACCAACTATGGCTTGCGATGTCATGATTTCGACACCATCATGGGCTGCGGCATTGCCTTCTCTCTTCAATAGATGGATGACCACAGTGGGAGATTCAGTCAAGGCGCCTTTGCAAGATTCTTCAGTGCATTTGACTGACATGCCTCCTCGCATCAAATTTAAGAGGCTGGACAAAACTGCTAGGAACATAATGAAGGTGTGTATCTAAGCATGGTGGTTTCACTGTAAAGAATGGCAACATATTGATTATTATCAGTTCTTATCTGCAGATTCTAGATAAGGAAGCAGTGGAGGAAGTGAAGGCTCGGAGAGACATGCCTGATATAAAACCTGGTTACATAGTTCGAATGAAAGTGGTATATTAAGTCCTGACCAGGGTGTCTTGTGCTTGTATTCATGGATTTGCTGACTTCTCTCTTGTGAATTTAATTAATGGGATCTCTCTGCACAATGGGCAGGAAGTTCCTGAGAACAAAAGACGTTTATCAACCATAGAGGGGATCGTCATAGCACGACGTAATGCTGGTTTAAATAGTACATTCAGAATAAGGAGACTAGTTGCTGGAGTTGGAACTGAATCTCTTTTCCCACTGTAAGTAAGCTTTAACTTACTTGATTCCCCAATTTGGTTGCTATTCATCATTATTGTATTGGAAAGCAGCCTATTTATTGAACTTATGGATACTACATGCTTATGCTTGGATTGGTGAGTTGGATGCATGGGAGAATTTGTAGGCGTCTGGTTAGTTTTATCTCGAAGCTGTCATTTGCCACATGCTTCTTATTTGACTACTACAGGACGGCATTTGGGCTCAATCCTCTTAACTCATAAATGATAATAAGCAATTAAAGGCAATCCAGTTGTTGTGTTAGTCTTTTCTACAATGTTCTGACAATATGTTTTTCAAAATTCCATTCTTTATTTTATTTTATGCTACTCTCAATTAGAATATGAATGATTTGCTTGCAATTGCATGAACTCTTATGTCTGCGGTAATATGGATTTTGGCTGGTCTTCTGCTAGGATTTTCTTGTTCTCTTTAACAATGGCTGGGTTGACACCTTCAGTGGTCCATTGTGATAGGTATTCACCAAACATAAAGGAGATAAAGGTGCTGGACAAGAGAAAAGTAAGAAGGGCCAAGCTTTATTATCTAAGAGAAAGGCTGAATCCACTTAAGAGGAAATAGCAACCTCTGTAGTTAGTGCGTGACGATCCGCACTTTAGTGCAGAAACGGAGTACGGTTTGTTTTGTTGATGAGAAATGGTGCAATTTATCATGATTATTGTCATCCTTAGGTTAATATGTGGATGCTTATGGAATTCTAGTTCAGGTCTATACTATGATTGTCTGCTGAGCTTCCAGAGGTGTTCTTGTTTTTGCTGTAGCTGCTATGTTATAGTTTCAAGAAACTGTAGCTAATCGATCTGTGGCACACCCAGGAAATATTCCTTCAACCAGGTTCTGAGTTTTCAATAACAGCTGCAATTTTTTTGGTTCGTCGACTAATGATTGTATTGGGATGCAACATCTTTTGTGCCATATGATTGTGCTTATTCTTGTTGTACAGTTCACCTAGCATCTTGAAAAGCTGTCGTAATGGAGAATGTTGACCAGGTTAATTTTCATCTGATTTCTTTACCGATAAGCTAGCCCTAGGAACGGGTAAACCTGTCCCTCTCCGGCCCAAAAGACAAACAGTTACTTCACCCAAAAAAAAATCTGCCTGTCGTCCATGATGTGCCTGCATCCGATCCTTGTCTGCAAGGTGGGAGCATATATTCTTAGCATGGAATGATGGAACTTCGAAATAAGCAGTATTATTGGCAAATTTCATATTGCCCCATAGGACGATTCCCCAAAGATGATGGTAAATCGACCAATTTATGTTTCTAGGATTGTTGTAAATTTTGTAATTTGTCCCTTGAATTTTAGAAATGGGTGCGATGTGTTCCCTGGCATAGAGTATAACCAAATTTTACTAGGAGCTTTGACCATGCAACTTATCACAAAGGGCAAATTTGTCGAGTTTCGGTGAGAATTTGATATGAGTCAACATTAAGCACACGTGGATATATAATTATAAAATATAATTATGAGTAATCCCTATACTTTTACTAACATATATTGATGGTATAAGATTAATTTGCCTTCCGCAACTAGTCACAACATTAGATATATGTGAATAGGTTTTGTTGGAGTCAACAATAGGGGCAAATTACAAGAATTGAAATGACTGTCACACTCTCGAAAACTTGAGGGCCAGTAGTATTATCGTCCATCCAGTATTTTGTATAATATCCGCTCAAGCTCTAGCTATGGTGATTGATTGGTGCCATCCTGGATTCTGAAGTAGATACCTTAAGGTAATTCACGGAATAGTACACCATGTGGTGCCGCCCTCTATTAAATGGCTGTGAATAGATCTTAGTTTAGTTGTGCTGAATCTTAGAAAAGAGAAGCAGCCCTGGATAGTGAAAACTATAGTCGACAGCTACCCTCCTCTTGTTTAAAGAGGAGGATTGGATCTTTAAAGGTCAACCTGAACCATTCATTCAGTAGCAATTCCTGAACTATTGCTCGGCTGGTGAGGTGAGCTGGAAGGCCTAGACAGCAATCCCTCTGTCAACGTGAGCCTCATTCAATACAAATCTCAAACGTGGGTTTGATTTGTCCTGAAGGCATTATAAAGAAATCCCCAGGTTCTAGGGGGATCTCGTGCACGTTAAAGGATGTCAACCAGGTCTAGCACTGCCCTGTCCCGCCAGGTCGAACGAAGAAGTTTTTTTTTCTCCTTTAAAGAGGTTCCCCCTCGTGCCGAGAGTCAACATCAACGTCGTATTTTATTGCAAAAGAAAAGCATTCCTAGTTCCAACCCGGCCGTGCTCAAAATGGTTTTGGTGGGTTCTTGCGAGACTTTGCCTCTGCTTCTGGAGTAGTCCGCCGGTGCGATGTGACGTGACGCTTCGATAGCAATTCGCCTTAATTTGTCCTGGGCCCCCGGCAAAACCGGACGAACTTGTAGACTTTGAGGGCATGTGTGGACGAAATCGGGTTGTTGGCAGGCAGCCGTTTATGGATTTGCATGTTTCGTGAAAAGGAGATTCAAGGCAAGGTGTTGCGTGATCGAAACGACCGTCACTTTCCCATCCTCTCTCGTTAAAAGTTATGCTGGTGCGGAACTTGGAAGGGGATGCCCGATTGTGGTGGTCCCGCTGCTTCTCTGGGCGTCATAATTTCATGCTAGTAGCTTTCCTAGTCAAGGCCGAAAGACATTGTTAACTGGTAAAGCATTTCGGCTATTGAAACTTTTGTGTGTCATCGGCTGTTCATACTTATTGGGGATTGTGGGGTTGTTTGCAAGGTCCATAGGCCCTAACTAAATTAGTTCGTGGAATCCGTAGTGTGATCCATATGCTTTTAATTGGGTATATCTTTACGTTGTCTCTCTAACTTGTGAAAAATGAAAAAGGTGTTAGACATATTTATGATACGGCTCTTCGATTCTGGTTGGTCAACAAGGAACAAATTTCTTGTAATGAATAGTCACGGAAAGAAGATGCCCCACTGACCATTCTCTTCTCGCACCATATCGTGTTGCCCCACTAATCCATATTTTTCATTGACCCTCTAAAAAAGGGATCTGTACATTATTTTCCCCTCGAAAATGAAGAAGAGATTCATTGTAATTTTAAGAAAGTTAATATTGAAATTCGTACTTTCATAACGCAGCACGTGAAATAAAAATGTATAGTTTTGCTCTTCTTTAACATTTTTATGACATGAGTTTTCGTTG
This sequence comes from Eucalyptus cladocalyx, assembly GCA_017140615.1. Classification (NCBI taxonomy): domain Eukaryota; kingdom Viridiplantae; phylum Streptophyta; class Magnoliopsida; order Myrtales; family Myrtaceae; genus Eucalyptus; species Eucalyptus cladocalyx. The sequence goes on from CM029517.1 coordinate 435,565, forward strand.
GAGGGGCTTTTGCTTTTTTCATGTTGTCAAAGAGTTGTAGCAAGTGGAAAGTTCTTCTATTTACGTCTCTCCTAAGAAATCAAAAGCAACTTATCTTCTTTCCCGCTCAACATTAAAATATTCTTCAAATTCTAAAGTTACGAAACTAAAATATATAAATTTACATTTTGATATTTATATATTATGAAAGTTTCAAGTGCATGAAATTGACATAATAAATGTCAAAATACGTACCCTGCAAAATTTTAAAAAGGTATAAAAAGTCACTACAAATTTTTGATGGTAAAATACCCATACGGACATAAAAATACTTCAAGCCCTTTTTACTTATTTTACACCTTTTGATGTGTCAATTAATAATGTAACATGACATATATATATATACATATATATATATATATATATATATATATATATCACATAACCAAGTATTATATCATTTTAATTTTATCATTTAAATGTTACGTGATAATATCAAAAACATGTAATTAGATTAGGTTTATTTTTATGCATTGATTTTATTCATCTATATGTAACACTTCAAACGAGATTTATAAATTGAATCACTATCCCGTCCAGTTTTTTTTTTTTTCATGCACTTTTAAGAAAAATGGCGGCACATATCCATTCACGACACACACTGTTTTAATTTCAATCCCATACATGATTAACAGAGCCATGGGCAGCTATGCACATTCCGAAAAATGTTCTAAATTTGAACAACCCCATCATATGCAATGGGATAAATGAAATGAATTGTTAGTATTTTACTATGCTTTGACATTGCAATGGCAAACACGAAATTTTTGTGGTGGGGGGCAAGATTGGGTTTTGATTAGTAGTATATTGGCTGCTCCACAACCACATGCCCCTCTTTTAAATTCCTTTGTGGGTATGTATGTGGACGGGCCCTACCTTAAAATTTCACAATCGCAGAGGTGACTTCCAACTGTAGCCCAAAGCTCTGTCGGATCAAGATAATCACAAAAGAAAAACGCTCCCCCAGATCAAGAAGATCAAGAATTAATAAATGGTCATGTTGGAGGTAAGGAACGCCAATACACAGTTCAGAAGAAAGCTCAAAGGACATTTAGAATAGGTGGGAAACAACGTTATATCGCAAGTCAATCTGTCTGGGTATTTTGTCTGAGATCGAAGCTCGAGCCTTCTTTCTTGCCTTTGACAAACGACGGGACACCCTGCTTTCGCACGCCGCTCTCCTCTCTTGGGTCAGAATTTTCCTTCGCCATCTTGGAGGTCGGCTTGTCTCTGGGCGGTGGGTCGAGGTCTGCCCACGTTGATGCCAATCATTGTGGCGGCTTCATAGGGCCTTCATATTGCGTGGGATCAGGACAATTTCGTGCCCCACTTTTCCCCCCCGTTTGACCTCGAGGGCTTGGGCCGACGGTTCTTGAAATCGCGTTGGTGCTTGCTCGAGAATGCCGCAGGACGTGTCTTCTGATCAAGAACCCGATGACCCCGATGTCGAGTATGTCGAAATTGATCCCACTGGTCGATATGTTCGGGTCTGTACTTCACCGTAATTGTTTATCTTCTCTAATTTTCTGTTGGGATGCCCTTTTCTTGGGAGGTCTTATTTTGTGATGTGATTCATCGGTGACTAAAATGCGTGATTTTTTTTATGGCTGATTGCTTGCTTTGGCGTGAATTCAAGTCACTGCTCTGTGTGGCATTTCGATTATGGTCGTTTGATGGTTGTTTTGGTTGAATTTGGAAGATGGGATGAATTCGTCCTTCTTGTTTTAGTGTTTGACATTCTCTCGAAAATGGTTTCTTATGGCAGTACAAGGAAGTTCTGGGAAAAGGGGCTTTCAAGAAAGTGTATCCTTTCTCAATTTGCCACTGCAATCCCTATTGTGTTTCTTCGGATAAAAGTTGCTTGATTTTCTTCTAGTTGAAGTGCATTGTAGAAATTCTTGTTGGTGGATTTGAGTTTATCCTTGACGGCACATGGAAATGTAGATATAGAGCATTTGATGAGTTGGAAGGAATTGAAGTGGCCTGGAATCAGATTAAGGTGACAGATCTCTTGAGAAATTCAGAGGATTTGGAGCGTCTCTATTCAGAGGTTCACCTGCTTAAAACTTTGAAGCACAAGAACATAATCAAATTCTACAGTTCTTGGGTCGATACAAAGAAAGAGAATATTAACTTCATCACCGAGATTTTCACGTCAGGAACATTGCGGCAGTGAGTTTTTGTCGATTTTAATGCTCCATCAATCAGAGATAGGCTTGTTGGGATCATTAAATGACCATCTTCCCCAGGTACCGGAAGAAGCACAAACATGTGGATTTGAGGGCGTTGAAGAAATGGTCTAGACAGATTCTTGAGGGGCTGCTGTATCTGCACAGTCACGATCCACCTGTTATTCATCGGGATCTGAAGTGTGACAACATTTTCATTAATGGTAACCAAGGAGAAGTGAAAATCGGTGACTTGGGATTTGCTGCCATTCTGCGTCATGCTCAATCAGCTCACAGTGTCATTGGTGAGGACCCTGTTATATTTGTGTGCTCAATACTCTCGCAGAGAGTATGACATGTAACACGAGTCTCCATGACCCAAGAAAAAATTTCAACGTTTTTTGCACTTGCAGGAACCCCAGAGTTTATGGCGCCTGAGCTTTATGAGGAGGAATACAACGAGCTTGTGGACATTTACGCATTTGGAATGTGCTTGCTGGAGTTGGTGACCTTTGAGTACCCGTATGTCGAATGCTCAAATGCAGCTCAAATATACAAAAAAGTGACATCAGTAAGGCACCATGTATCTCCTCTTTTATTTATTTGTCGTGCTTTTTTTTCCTGCAACATCTTTAAGTTGAGTACCATGAGCTCTTCATCTCTGCTAATACTGACAAATCTCCATGCCGTGGATTCACAACTTCTTTTGTGGGAGCGATTCAAGTCGTGGTCAAATGTCAGTGTACGCTCGGTGTTGATTAGGTTCCTCTCGTTTATAGGAGTTGAGGCTGTGGTAGATACCATTGTTGATTACTAGATAGCCAGCTGAATTAGGGAACGGACTTGGGCACAAGTTGCGGAAATTTCAGGCTCATTGATAGTGTATTCTCTAATGCAAAGTTCAATTTGCACTCAATAAGACCGCGTCATATCCTTTGTTCTGTTTGCAAATCATGCAGCATACATTCAATGAAGCTGCTTAATTCACATTCAGTCTTCTTGTTCAGACTGTGTGTTCTAGTCCTTTCCATCGCTGAAACCTAATCAGTGGAAATATTTGAAGTCTCAAAAGTTTGCCTTCCTGGTTGATTGTTAGTTCCATTTCAAAACCGAGGATTGTGCTTAAATATGATGAGAAAAGTATAAAAATTTTGATATATAAAAGCTTAGAAAGGTTTTATATTTTAACTCTTTGGTCCTTGACATTTACATCCGTTCTTCCACAAAGTGTATTGTGGGAGGATATATTTATCTCCTATGTCACTGTAGGAGATTACGTTATGTTTCTCAGTGCAGATTTGCATATGTGCCCGCATAGTCATGCATGCACACACGTAGAAAATGAGTTAATTTACATATGTCCAGTGGTGGCAGTTAATCCGGTCATATCAGTGGCTGGAATTACACTCTGTTGCACTCTTCAGCTCCTTGATCATGTATGTAATATATATTCTGATTATTGGTAGGGAATAAAACCTGCATCACTGGAAAAGGTGAAAGACGATCGAGTCCGAGAATTCATAGAAAAATGCATTGCAAACGTTTCTGAGCGATTGAGTGCCAAGGAACTTTTGATGGATCCTTTTCTGCATTCGGAGGAAGAAAGTGATAGTGTTAGCAGACTGTTGCCTTCATTGAGACCTCAAGAGCTGGGTAAATTCTAGAACTTTGCTGAGCTTCTTGGCTTCTGCTCTTGTCGTCCTGCCACTTGATGTGCTTTTTTGATTAAATGCAGGTAATCCTCATAATGTCAATGCTGGAAAAGGGGCAAATGATTCTACAGCTGAGACTAGTAGGGACTTTACAGTGCAGGGTCAAAGAAAAGATGTCAACACAATATTTCTGAAATTGAGGATTGCAGATTCTGCAGGTGCAAGCATTTCCTTGCATTTTAGCAATCAATGGTTCCGTTTTACTACAAGTGAGTATTTTCATCTCTGACACACTTCCTCAAACTTGCACAGGTCACTTTCGGAATATCCACTTTCCGTTTGATATTGAGGTAGATACAGCAACTGCAGTTGCCAGTGAAATGGTCGAGGAACTAGACTTGACTGATCAGGATGTTTCGGCAATTGCTGCAATGATCAATCATGAAATTCGTTCTCATATACCAGATTGGACACCGGCAGAGCCTTCTGGGGATGACTTTAGTGAAGAAGTTCAAAACTCTGATGCCTGTGCCTCAGCAAATGTAGACGATACTTCTGCTTCAACAACTGAGCCATCTGCTTCTGGTAATCTTTTGTTGGAAAGAACAAATTCTGGTCGGAAGTACTGGGCCGACTCATCGAAACCAGATGGAATCTCTCCTGCTCGATATAGCCCTTCTAACTTATCTTTTGTGGATTTAGCCTCTATTGAAAGTAGTTTGCTTGAAGAAAACATGCAATCTTCTGTCAGCGAAAGTGATGGAGAGAGGCCAAATGGCATTCCTAAACTTGAACAGCATGAGCATGAATCTGCTTCTGGTGGTGAAAGGAGCGTAGATGGAGAAGATAATGCATCTACAGAACAATGCGATGGCACAGGTAGTGCAACCAAAGATCTGCCTGGTGGCAGTGAGTGTGCTAACTCGCTAGTTGCGGATGGTGTTGGATCTGAAGAGTTAAATATAATTGCTGACAAGCTCGAGCATCTGCTGATAAAGCAGCAGGAGGAACTACAGGAGCTAAGGAGGAAGCATGAAGCCGCCATTTCAGATCTTTTGGATGAACTTTCTCCTGAAACCCGTGAATTGGTTCTAAATCTCTGTAAGAAAAAAATTCCGTGGAGTAAAGAGTGAGGCACCCTGCCAACTCAAGGATACACATTACTTTTAAAATGGGAAACTTCGCTGTCTCGTGACTCTCGTATATGGATGGTCATGGTACGAGAGATTCCAGTTAAAGAATATTCCGCTAAAGAGACTCAGGAATGGAGATAGCCAGTTAAGGGTATACTGATTCAACCTTCGACGCCGTGATTCCGTTAGCTGCTAGGAGGACCTGGTTTGATGGTGGAGATGCACGAGATGACACTCGTAATTACAGTTCGCATGGCGATTGAATATAAAAGTCTGCGTTTGCTTGGAGATGAATACATGTTGGTTTTCATTCATTGTTTGTTTATTCTTGATCTGATCCATCCACTGATTTGTTGGCTTGTATACATGTACAGATGCAAAAAGGTTATTCTAAAGTGTCAAGTGTTGCTCCAATTTGGTTTCCTGTGGTGGTTCTTCTTTGTAAAAAACTGAGGTTTCTGACCAAGATGTCTCAGTTTGGTGCAGACCGCTTCTTGCTCCTTTGAACTCAAATGTGCTCTCATTCTTCGGTTCCAAAGTCATGGGATGTGAATGTCAATTGCTCTTTCTAACTCCAAGAAAAGAAAATTTTCATCTACATTGTTGGATTAAATACCAGCCCATCTATATTTTCTTCGTTTCCTCTATTAAAAAATCATATTTTGTCGAGGATTAATATTGCGAAAAGCCTTAAATTAATATACCAGTAACAAAATGTCCAAATTGATACACTTATAATAAATTTATTCTTCATTAATTTTCGTTAAACTTTATAATCAAATTACTAAGTTGGATAACACGTGACAGTTGAAGGGTGGTGCTATTCTCGTTGTGAAGAACATGATAACTGGGGCGGCGCAAATGGATGGTGCTATTCTTGTGTCGGGAGCTAATGGACCTCTATGCCTTAGACAAAGGAACATATAATATTGGCTAAACAATTGGGTGTTTCCCAGTATGTTGGTTTTCCTTAACAAGCAAGACCAGGTTGATGATGGAGCTCTTACAGCTCATCAAATTGGAGGTCTGGGAGTTACTTTCTTCATATGAATTCCTTGGAGATGATGTTCCCATGGTTTCTGGTTCGACCTTGTTGGCTTTAGAGGCTCTGATCGCTAATCCTAACGTTAAACGCGGTGAGAACCAATGGGACGATAAAATCTATGAATTTATGGACTCTGGGGACAGTTATGTACCAATTCCACAAAGACAAACTGATCTTCCATTTGTACTTGCCGTTGAAGACGTGTTCTCAATCATGGATCACGGTACCGTTGCCACAGGCCATGTTGAGAGGGGCACAATTAAGGTAGGAGAGATGGTCGATACTGTTGGCTTGAGGGAAACTAGGAACACTACTGTTACGGGGGTTGAAATGTTCCAGAAAACTCTTAATGAGGCAATGGCAGGGGATAATGTGGGTTTTTTGCTTAGATGTATTCAGAAGGTCGATATTCAGAGAGGGATGGCGTTGGCAAAGCCTGGAACAATTACACCCCATACTAAGTTTGTTGCCATTGTGTATGTGTTGAAGAAGGAAGAAGGTGGTAAGCATTCACCGTTTTTCGCTGGGTATAGGCCCCAATTGTGTATGAGAACAACTGATGTCACAGGAAGGGTGGTTCCAATGATGAATGATGGAGATGAGGAGTCTAAGATGGTTATGCCAGGTGACCGTGTTAAGATGGCGGTTGAGCTCATTATGCCTTTAGCTTGTGATCAGGGAATGAGGTTTGCTATCAGAGATGATGGGAAGACTGTTGGAGCCGGTGTTATTCAGTCCATTATTGAGTAACAGTGGCACTGGAAGCATCTGGTTTGGATTCGAAGTGCTCTTAATTTTATGAGTTGTGATGAAGTCGTATCTTGTCAACTCCTTCCAATCAGTTTGCTCTCTTTCACAGATATGGCGACCTTTGGTGTAACTGTTTTTTTTCCCATATTTCTTTTTCGTCATTGATTTTCTTTGTGATGATATATAGCATAGTTGGACTATACTCTTCTCTAATTAAGATGTAACTTTTCATCATCTTTTTCTTAATTTTAGATTGCTCGAACAACTTCAGCTGCTTATTACTGGAATGGGGTTTAACGTCTGTTGAAGGTGGCATTTGGCTGTTTGAGAACTCATTAAACTGAAAGACAAAATGACTCACGAACTTGCTTTATAAACAGAAACGGAAGCTCATGCTTTTGCTAATTTTGGATCGAGAAGTTGAGTGTATGTAAAACTTGACCACGTCGACTCTCTGATAATGCTGGGTACCAGCACTATTTCAAAAATTGAAGATCTATGAGGCAACAAAATTGTCTTCAATTACTTTGCTCATTCTTTCCACAATGACAGACCATGCAGATCCATTGTACCAATTGTTAAGTTTATCTTCAGAGCTATATAGCTATTTGTATCTTCCCTGTGGCGTTATTTTCATTATTATCTTATGTGTCTGTTTCTTAGAATATTCTTCTCTCTACTCTTTCCCCCATGGTTGATGGTTATTTATGAAAATTCTTTGCATGGAGTAGGGTTAAATTCATGCTATCAGGGGGTTATTGTGGGGTTAAAAAATGGATGAAATCTGGGGCCCTTACTACAAAAGTTTGTAATCACATGTAAATTACAAATTCTAGACATATTACATATACTAATCACATGAATAATTCATTAACCACAAATTCTTCGCAGACAATCTTCCCTTAGTTTCGGGTTTGGTCTATTTGGCTTTAGACGCTCTGATGGCTAACCTCACATCAAATGAGGCAAGAATCAATGCAATAATCTTTCATTTTACTTGCTATTGAAGACGTGTTCTCAATTACTGGTCGTGGCAACATTGCCACAGGCTGTCATAAGAGGTGCTCAATTAGGGTCAGAGAGATCATGAATATTGTTGGCTTGAAGGAAAACAGAAACGCTATTGTTACTGGTGTTGAAATGTTCCAAAACATTCTCGATAAGGCAATGCTAGGGATATTGTGGGTCTTTTGTTTCGAGGTATTCGTTAGGTTGACATTTTTAGAGGGGTGGTTTCTGAAAGCGCAGAACAATTACACCCATAACTTAATCGTCTGCTACTATGTATGTGTTGAAGAAGAAAGAAGGTGGCAGGCATTCGCCTTTTTTCACAGGTACAGGCCCTAATCCTACATAAGAGCTACTGATGCCAAAGGAAGTGTGACGTCAATCATGATGATGAGGATGAAGAGTCTAGGATGGTTATGCCTCGTGACCGTGCTAAGACGGTACCTGAGCTCATTATGCCTGTGGTTTGTGAGCAAGAAATGAGGTTTGCTATCAGAGAAGGTGGGAAGACCGTTGCAGCCGGTGTTATTCAGTCCATCAATGAGTGACAGAGACATTTAACTCAAACTACTCTTCATATTTTGAGATGCGATGGAAATTGTCTCTTGTCAACTCCATCCCCACCATTCACTCTTTTTCATAGCTATGGTGACATTTGATGTATCTTTCTCCTCCTCCTCCTCTCTCTCTCTCTCTCTCTCTCTCTCTCTCTAGCATTGCATTTGCCATTCTCCATGTAAACAGAGCTTAAGTAGTCATTGATTGATTATCACTAGGAGATTTTTGAATGCATCTCTCTTTTGTTTTCCTGGTTCTTTATGCATTATTCTATTGATTAATTGTCTCTCTGGACTATACTCCTCATAATTCAAATGGAATTGTTTACTATCTTTCTCTTAATACATGTTGTCAAGTACGGCGTTGCTTTGGAATTTATGGGGTTCTTAGGATTTGTACCATTTCTATTCTCATTTTTTATATGGCCTTGCACTCGCCATTCTCTTTTTGATAGAGCTGAAGTACTTTATTGTCACTATGAAAATATTAGTGCTTCTCATTCCTTTCTTTTCTTTTTTCTAGTCCTTTATGCATTATTCATACTAATCACATATGGTGAAAACCATTATATTGCAATAAGGTTTTTAAGTGATTTGCATTTCTCTTAGATAGGACTTATGCGATTGATCTTCACTTGCATTTCATTGTACAATCAGCATTCTCCAATGAACAATTGTAAAATCAGGCCCATTCCTATTAAGCTTATTGTCAGTTCCCATAGTGTTATTTTTGTAACTATCATATGTTGTTGACATATGGTTGTAAATAATGGTACACAAGACATTCACTGAAAACAGAAAGAATCTTCTTATTATGATTTGGGGTTGAGACGACAGGAAATCCATATATTAGATGGATAGCCTGATGAGATTAGCTAGATAGGACAATCATTATCTCTGTAAGTTTGTCTATTGTTTGCTTCAGGTATGTCTTGCCCATTTAGAATATATCATAGGATATTAAGAGTCACAAACCAGTTAAAATTGTTTGGGCCAAAAGAAATCCGATTAAACTTGCTTACACTAAATGAAGTGGAAATTGTCAGTTCCATAGTGTTATCTTCATAATTGTCAGGTGTTGTTGACACATGATTGTAAAATCATGGTACACAAGACTATCACTTAAAACAGAAGGAATCTTCTGATTGTGCTTTGGGGTTAAGATGTCAGGTTAATCCCTATTTTAGATGGATAGCATGATGTAGATTAACTAGATAGGACAGTCAATATCTCTGTAAGTTTGTCTATTATTTACTTCAAGTATGTCTTTTCCAGTTAGCCTAATGTAGGATATTGAGAGTTGCAAACCAGTTAAAATTGTTTGGGCCAAAAGAAATCCAATTAAACTTATTTACATTATGTGAAATGAATTAGAAAGTACTAAATCAAGAATATTTATGCAATTAGCTAGGAATATGGTAAATAGCTGACTAGTAATGCTGAAGTTTGGTTTTTACTTGTTTGCAACAACCGTCTAGTATCAAGATGGCTATGACTTCATTCAATGGGCGGATGGAGTCATGAAGATTTTGAACTCTATTCGGAAGGAAGGGATTGATTTTGATGTCAAATCTTCATAGGAGTTTTATATATGATGCAATTTTGTTTTGTTTGTGTTTCGGAGGCCAAGAATACTTATGGACTGTGTAATTTAACTTGTTATTAGTAGGATAAGGTCTTGGCAATGCACGATAGATAGGATGCTATAGTTTGTGTGTACTTAAGAGTATATGCAATTTATCTAGTGGTATTCGGGTCACGTCTAGAGCATTTTGATTTTTTTTTTTTTATCATTAGGCATTGGTATGGTTTGCTCTCAATGGATGGCAAGTGGAGTGAAGGTTTAGGCATTTTGATAGAGCTTTGGATCCTTTACAGGCATCATGACAGTTGGTGATTGATGAATGGTAAGAAAAGCAACTTTTTTCGACCCATACAATCAGTAGAAATTGATAAATGAGCTTACTTGCTTTAGCTTCAACCTAGGCCCATCGACCTCGGTTAGGAAATTATGCCCAATTGGAGCTTTCTATTTCAACTGTTTCGACCCTTCCAAGCTTCACTATTGGGCCTGTCGGGTGTGCCATTAATGGTCAACCTTTAAAGAGCTTATGTATTAAAACTTACTTGGGTCAAGGAAGACCTATAGCTTAAGTAGGTCCATTTATTGGGCCTAGGACCGCGTAAGCTACAAAAATTTTGCTTAAAAATGCCCAGTTCTATTATTTAGACCCATGAGTTAGGCCAAATAAAAGATGGGCAAAGACCAATATTATGATAATTGGGCCATATTCTCGGTCGAAGATTAGGCCCATGCACCATTAAGGACCTCTCAGCTCGTGGCCGATTAAAAATAAAAGTTGACTTCTTAGGACAAGATCCATATGCCCTAAGAAGACTTGGAACAATTTAATGACCAAGGCCCATATTTTAATGGGCACATGGCCCACTAAAGCCCAATAAGTTGGGCCATGTCCGAGGCCAAGGATCACTAGTTGATTCATGAGCCACTACGACTCAAAATTTGGGTCTACTGGGTCTCAACCCACTTTGGCCCTCAATCCATGGGTCCATTAAAGCCCAAAACTAGATTTCTTGGGCCAAGGTTCATGGGCCGTATATAGCCTATACGGCAAAGCCAAGGTTCCTAGGTTGAGACCCATTAAATTAGTTGAAGCCCATAGAACTCAATCTAGAGAGATAGCATAGCCCAAAACTTGGTTTCTTGGGCCTCAACATATTTCTAGGCTCAGTCATATGACGGCCTAGTAAGGCCCAAAAGCATTTCTAGGATGGAGCCCATTTTTTTAGTGGTCAATATACATAGTGACATTTGGTTTGATGGGTCAGGTCCATTTTTATTGGGTAGAATTTAGGCATTAGGATTGTAAAGCACAATTCTTGGTTTGATGGGTGAAATAAGACTTAATACTAGGATTTCCAAGGCTGAGGCTCATTATTTAGGCCTACACTCCAAACCCAATCGAGATCAATAGGCTGAGATACTCCCAACATACACTGTTGACGTAGTGATTGCTAACCACTAATTTTTATTTTTATTTTTTGGTAAAGGTAAGAATACTAACCACTAAATATTTTCTCATTCATAAAAGTGAATAAAAAATTATCATTGCCAAAACATGAAAGCAAAGCTTAGGATAAGACGATCATGTAATGCCTAAGTTAGGTTTAAGAACATCTTAAACCAACTTAGGCCCACCCAAGGCCCATGTTCTTATCCTAACTTAGCTTTGCTTTCATGTTTTAGCAATGACCATTTTTTATTCACTTTCATGAATGAGAAAATATTTAGTGGTTAGCAATCACTACGTCAACAGTATATGTGGGGAGCATGAGCCTTGGTGGCTCCACTAATAAGTAAACACATGTCGGTTGACATGGATTAAAAAATAGACTGAAAGTTACTTTATTTTGTCTCCTCTACTAGATTAGTTAGCTGCATTTATTGTTACATTTATTGCAATATTTATTGAATTCTCTCTCTCTCTCTCTCTCTCTCTCTCTCTCTCTCTCTCTCTCTCTCTCTCTCTCTCTCTCCTTTTTGCAACCAAACACGCTTCTTCTCCTTCCTACTTCCGCCTCTGTCTTCCTTAAACGTTCCCCTCCTCACCTCTATCTCGAACCTATCCCTCTCACTCACCTCAAGCGGTCCCCTCATCACCTCTATCATTGTTGCCGCCTCCAACTTTCCAATCTCGGCTCCAGAAACCACCAACTATCGACTGGCCTCTTGAACTCTTCTTTGCCTTCTATTTCTTATTTGATTTTGATTTTGGGCTCAAGTACGCTACTAAGGATTTTGAAGAGGTTTGCGAGGTTGGATATACTATGGGCGGCGCTGAGTTTTGGGGTTTTGGCAATGCTCACAACAACCATGAAGCATATTGTGGAAGAGGAGAGAGAGACATATGGGTACCATGAAACCTCTCTTTATTCTATTCTTTTTTTTTTTTTTTTTCATTTTCCATAGACTTTGTTTCAAGTATGCAAGCTTGGTTATAATGGCTACTTTGCCTTCTAGGTCCAACTAAAGTCAGAGAGCTTATCGAGAGGTTGGAGGGAAGAGTTCTTCGTTGGTTGTCGTGGTTCCTGTAAAGCAGGTCGCATCCTTTGCTATTCTCGCCGGAATATTTGTCATTGTGATCTTTGAATTGCTATGAGGAAGAGAGTGTGAGCGATTATTGTCTATGATAAGAAGCTTTTCTTAATTGAAATTGATTAGAACATGATTATTTAAGGTTTGGCATCACACCTTTTGTAGTTAACGCTGCAGGCGAGTGGTCAGAGCCGTGGATTGGAACTCGAGTTCTTAGGCATGCCATGCTCTAGCTACTGCACGCACGGATGAGCCACCATCATAGAATAAACTAACTTTTTTTTAATTATAGAGGCTTGGTGATAGTGGCTACTTTGGCTTTTAAGTCCAACTGAGTTAGAGAACTTAGCGGGAGGCCGAGAGGAAGAGTTTTTCACTAGCCGTTGTGGCTCCCGTGAAGTAGATCCCGTCCTTTGCCATTCCTATCGGAATATTTATCATTTAGCATGTGTTGATTTGTTATGAAGAAGAGAGTATGAGTGATTATTATTTATTATAAGAAGTTTTTCCTAATTGAAATCGATTAGAACATGGTTGTTTAAGGTTTGGCATTGTACCTTAAGAACAACACCAAGTGATATTGTTACTAGGTTTAGGATTGTGCTACATTTCGATTTTTTGTATGTATTTGATTGTCTAAGTGCCCCCAACTTCCGCTTGCTACTTGAAATTCCTTTGTGGTAGAAATTTGGGTGCTTTTACTTTAGAACACGAGCAAAATATCATAGCTTCTATGGGTATAGGAATCTACACTTTAAAGGGTAATGGTGCCTTAATATTTTAATGGGATATTGTCAATTGTCATCAATATTATCTTTTTAGCCAGTAGCTACCTGAATATATCAGTGGTTATTCTCTTATCGACTGAAATTTCAATGGCAAAGCTAGAGGAAGAGTCGAAAACTATAATACTTAGTTGACAACATTTCATCTTTCTTCTATTGAGGTTGAAAGACATTGTGATTCAAGTAGGTTCCTCAGTGTAGGCCTGTTATGTATAAAGATTACTTACCAAGTTTAGTTCAAACTCATGCTATATTGTTTTTCCTTTTCAAGTGATGAGTCTATTCTCTTCTCTATTTTTGTCCTTTGATTTGCAAGAGAAGCCCCATATCCATTGCAACAATTATTATTTACATTACTACTCAGCTCTCCGATGAGAAGAAGCCTCTCCGAGATTTTAGTTTCTCCAATCCTATTCAATTCAAACAACTAAAGACATGTTGGTGCATAAGTAAATGGCATTTGAAATAGCGTGTACATATAAATAACTAAATGTTTATGCAAATATATCACTTGCTAGTGAAGTCACCGAGGGGATGATTAAGATCTCCTACAAGGATCTATATCCTCACATTTTCAAGATAAATACCAAGCCTGTACGCCAAGGAAGAGGATCTATAGAATCTCTACAATTCTTGAGTGTGTACAGATATATAAATGAAATCAACATTAGTTAACTTTCAATCAGTTTTGGAAATTGGAACAATTTCAAGTTTTTAATTCTTGTTATAAAGAATATGGCAATTCTTAACTCTTTCACTCTTTGTATTATTGCAAGATATCTTGAAAATTTTGTTATTCAAAGGTCGAAAGGTGCGTTCAAGTTCTTTTTGGCCCTCGGCTATAGAATACTTGTGTCATACAAAATACACTGCTTAGATTTCACATGATAATGTGGGTAAAAAGACTGAGCATTGTCCAAGTCCACTGTATAATATCTTATCTTAACCGACTTTCCACGCAATTGCACCTCCTGAAGTAATATACTTTTACTAATGGCAATATGAACCAAAGAGGCATTTGCTATTACCATATAACATTTGTTAAACAAGAGTCAGCCCTCTTATTTATTTAAATTTGACAACTATTGCAAACCCAAACATTAGGTTAAATTTTCGCTCTCGTATTTGATATTGAAATCCTATTCATTTGCACAAAAAGATGAAAGTGATTTAACTAAAGAAATACTAAACTGAGTTCTACAACAGTAGCCTTAATCATGCAAAATGGCAAACAATGCCACAATAGATGAAATGAAAACAAAGCATATAAAAATGGCAATTGTATATGCCAAAAGTTTCTTACGTCCACATATCAATAACTAAATCCTTCAAAATAACATGATTATGCCCTAAAAGTTTCTTGCGCCCACATATTAAACAGGCACATAGCTGGTGCTACGTGCTTCCTTGGCGTAGCTTCAATGACCGCATTACCATTAGCTCCATAAATCAGCAAATATGCCAAAAAAAAAAAAAAAAATTCCATCACCAAACGCAAAAAATTAACATAAACTCCAAAGGCAACAAAATAAGTAAGAGTGAATCTCATTACCTTCTCTAAAACCACTCTTGAACCTGTGAGGTTGAGTTTTTCTTCAACAACTCTACTAGTTGTTGTCCCTACTCTAAACCCAATTGATTCACAATGCACGCATGCTTGTTCCAAACCACAATTAGTAATTTAAGGGCAAAAAAAGGTAGATTCCTAAATAAAATTTAACAAAAAATAATAAATAACTAGTAACAAAGATTGTGTAGTCTAAATTAACAAAAAGATGTTTTCTTATCAATGACAAATCCTCTAATGCATCAATTACTTCCATATTGAAATTACTTGATGAAAGAAGATCCAACGATAATGACCGCAGAAAGTCAATCCTGCACAAAAAATGGGAGTATCATAAACTCCATAATTTTAATTAATGAAATCATTCTATCAAATTAACAAGCGTCACACTTTATGTGAGGTGCCTCTAGTGTATGAAAACGTTTTTTTCTTTCACTTTTTACCAGTACTCTTCAACCGAGTATTTAATTTACCTTTTGATCTTCTCCAAAAGGGATCAATTATTTGAATTTCACAATTTTCTACATCTTTGGATTCATCATTTTCCACCACGAAATTAATATGATAATTACCTCTCAAAAATTGCATTTTGTTTGTGATATAAGTGAGAGCGAAGATGCAAGAAAGTTATAGTCGCATGCTCCTCTAAAACATTTCATGATCTGCACTATTCATCACACTGAAAGATAATTGCAGTATGAGAGCTTTGTCCAACATCACAATAAGCCCCTTGTTTTGCAGCTTTTGTCTATCTCTTCAGAATGTATTGTGAAGAATACTTATAACATTTGCAACGTGTGTCAAAATGCATAAAATATGCCTACACTACCATCCTCACATTTCAAACAACTTATAGTTACATGTAATGGTTAAATCACCCGAAGTAAAACAAACAATATGCCTCCTTTTACTATTTTCAGTTGCCATGATATGATTGTGCAATGGCCCATTAGTTTCCAATCTACAAACAAACACAAGTAAAGCATGCAAGAACTCATCCTGAAAATTCCTATAAGTGACATGAGTGTATACATTTGCAACATGTTTCAATATTCCACTATTTTCAACCATTATCTACAACTTCCCTCCAGTGCAATCAAAATCATCAACAACTTCAGAGTTGAGCATTTTTTCTAATTGTTTCTCGTAATGATTGACAAATTTATACAAACTCATGATCTTACATGCTATATCTTGAAAGACATTATTTGTGCTCTCACTTCTTTGTCTAGATCTAATTCTTACAGAAGAAAAAAAAAACATCTCAATCAAATGCAGGACACCATTTATGACACAACTGATATAGGTTATCCAACCACTTGTGGTCCCATAAGCTCCATTCTTGACACATATCGTTTCAAAAAATTTCATTTCCATTTTAAATTCACAATAATATAAAAGATTATGCTAGTATTTATCACAAAAACCCTGTTTTCCAATAAGATATCAAATATGATACATAACATTTTTTTCCCAATATGTCATACACATAAATGATGATTAGTATTTGGAAGAACAATATTAATAGCATTCGCCATGGCATGATCTTGATTAGTAAAAATAGTCTTTGGTGCCTTATTACCATTTGCTTATGAAAATATTGAAATGCCCAAACAAAAGAAACAATGGTTTCATTCAATAAAAATGCACTCAAATAAGACATTCTTCCAATTATGATTTAAGCCAAAGAAAGAAGCACATATCATATTATACTTATTTGTATGGTAAGTTATATCAAATACCAATATATCTCCGATACTTTCATAAACTAGCTTGGATAAACCATTAGATAAAAATTTAAAAAAAAAAGTTGATTAGTCTCTGTTCCTCATACAATTGAAACGTATATAAAAAAAATTGCTTCCATTTGATTGTGAGTAATTAAAATAGTTAATAAGACTTTGACAGTCACCCGCACTAATTAAATTCCTTCTCTTTGATTGTAAATTTTTTTAATAATTACTTAAAGTAAATCCAATATTCTCCTATCTCCCGTCTTCACCACTAAGATAGAAATATGCTTTTGTAGCTCTTATACCAACTTGCAACCATAGAAGTCAAAATACTTTTATTAGTATCCATCATGTGTCGATATGATCATATAAGATATTTATGTTTATCATCAATGAAAGAATGATTATAAAAATCCTTAAACTTGTCCACTATCCATACTCCATTTTCAATTTTGAAATTTATACAAACTTGACATCAAGTTCTCTTCATAATCCTATAAATATTTATTTGTTCATAAGGTGGGATTGGTGGAAAGTATCATTCACCATTATAAAAAAATATGCATGTTCACAATATCCATTTACTACTATTAGCCTTTTATCATTTTCTCACTCCAAACCTCTTGTAAATTACATATGTATTGTATATCTTATATGCTTCATCCTCATCAGCAAATGTCATGCAAATTCTAAATTGAAATTCTTTATCAATATTATGCATGATGATATTATCCTCTACAACCTTTAGAAAATTTTAAAGAAAAAAATCTAATCATTTAAAGAATGTAGATAAAGGGAAAACTAACTTTAATTCTAAAAAGATAAGTCATACCCATTATCTTGAGAATAAGTCAAGCCATTAGTGTAAAAAATAATCTATCGAAAATTTGTACAAACGTAAGTTAATGACTTCAAAAGATTGTCAAATGTGCATATTTCAATCATAATAGAAAATGACATACCCACTTATCCACGAGGCACTTCTGGTTTGTTCTCAATCTTGGTTTTGCAATCAACATAAACTTTACTTTCTTCAACTGCATACTCAACATACCACCATAAACAAATATGCAATTACATAATAAATTGAGCATAAAAGTTTCCAAAGACAACCCACTATAAAAAAAATCAGATTTAGTTTCACATAGTTGAATAGCTTATGCATGAATTGTCAATTGCTTCAACCCCTTATTGAACAATTCGACAAAAAAAAAAAACATCTAGGCAAATGGCCCAACTTTGTCAAAACCCATCAAAGACTTCCAATGGAAGGAAAAGACAAAACTTACAAGATAAGGAGGAAAAATAAAGAAACCGTTAACAATAATTATCACATGAAAACTTAAGATGGACATTGATACAAAAGTATAAATCAAATCCATCATTTTGGTCAATGTGGACACAAACCAGAATAATCCCAACCTTAAAGACCAATGTAGATACCAAAGCATAAAAATGCAGAAGTTTAGAATTAGAGATAATCCGACCTACTTTGATGAGAGTTTGCTACCTTGTCTTAGACTTTTAAAAGTGATGTACCCAATGCCAATACTCAACCCATATGGCAATGCAAAACTAATTTCAAGAAGAATGTGAACTTGAATCAAAGGTAATTGTACATTAAACTTCACAAATTGTAAAGCATGACATCACTGAAAAGAACTATACTTTTCCCATGAAGCAAAAAAAAAAAAAAAAAAGCTCTCTCTTTCCAAGCAACAAACGTGGAAGCCGGGGTACCCAAACAATTAGATACCCATAGAAAATCGAAATGTAGCATAGTCTTAAGCCTACTAATAACATCACCAAACATTGTTCTTTATAGAAGGTGTAACGCCAAACCTTAAACAATCATGTTCTAATTGATTCCAATTAAGAAAAGCTTCTCATCATATACAATAATCACTCACACTTTTTTCATCACATCAAATCAACAATAATGTTAAAACTTTCATACCAAAGCTCACAACAACAAATACTGGCAAATGATGCAACCTACTTCACAGGAGTCACAATAGCTACTGAAGAAATCTTCCCCTCAGCCTCTTGATAAGCTCTCCGACTCCAACTAGACTTAGAAGCTTAAGCAACCACTATCACCAAGCCTCCATAACTGAAAAACCTCGATTTATTCTACGATGGCGGCCCGTCCATGCAAGCAATGCACTACATGTGTAGTAGCTAGAGCACAACACGACAAAGAACTTAAGTTTTTGTCCATGGCTCCAACTACTCGTCCGCAACGTTAATTGTAGAAGGTGTGACGCCAAACCTTGAACAACCACGTTCTAATCGATTCCTATTAAGAAAAACTTATCATCATAGACAATAATCACTCTTACTCTCATCCTCACGGCAAATCAACAATAATGTTAAAACTTTCATATCAAAAGTCACGATGACAAAAATTCTAGCAAGAACGGCAAATGACGCAAGTTGCTTCACCGAGCCACCACAACTAGCAAAGAACTCTCCCCCTCAATCTCTCAATAAGCTCTTTGACTCCGATTGGACTTAGAAATCAAAGTAGCCACTATCACCAAGCCTCCAAAATAAAGTTGATGGAAAAGGGAAAAAAAAAATAAAAAAGGAACGAGAGATAGAGAGGTCTCATGGTACCCATATGCTACTCTCTCCTCCATCACAGTATCCCTCGCGACTGTCATGTGCGTCGCTGGAACTACAAAACTCAACACCGCCACCAATACATCCAACCTTGCAAACCTCTTCCACTTCAAAATCCTTAGCAACATACTCGAGCTCAAAATCGAGATCAAATAAGAGGTAGAAAACATAAAAGAGTTCAAGAGGATAGTCAATGGTTGGCAATTTCTAAAGCCAAGGCTGGAAAGTTGACAACAGCAATAAGAACAGAGGCAAGGAATGGAGCACTTGAGGTGAGTGAAAGGATAGGTTTGAAACAAAGGTAAGGAGGAGAGCACTTGGGGAAGAGAGGCGAAAGAGAAACGGGGGAGCACTTGGGGAAGAGAGAGGCAAAAGCAGAAGGAAAAGAAACATGTTTTGTTACAAAAATGAGAGAATGCAATAAATGTTTGTAATAAATGTAATAGTAAATGCAACCAGGAGAGAGAAAAAAGTGGCTTTCAATCTTTTTTAATCCATGTCAACTACCATGTGTCAACCACGTGTCGACCTATTAGTGGAGCCACCTCGAGAGGACGCGTAAGTATGAGAGTGAGTTCACGCTCATGCGGTCACATAGGCTACCTACCATGTGTCAACCTATTAGTGGAACCACCTAGATTTTGCTAAGCCCATAAAAGCCCAATTTAAAGATATGGCATAACCCAAAACTTGGTTTCCTAGGCCTCAACCTAATAAGGCCCAATATGTTTTCTTGGATTGAGCCCATTCATTGTGGGCAATATACATACCCACATTTGGTTTGATGAGGCAAGGTCCATTTTTCTTGAGCCAAATTTGGGAAATGGAATCATAAAGCACAATTCTCAGTTTAATGAGCCAAATAAGACCTAATACTAGGATTTCGAGGGCTAAGGCCCATTATTTAACCCTATGCTCAGGACCCAATCAAGGTCAATAGGCTAAGATACACATTATACCCATCCCAAGCCCATGTTCTTGAACCTAACTAAAGCATCCCATGCTTGTCTTGTCCTAAGCTTTGCTTTCATATTTCAGCAATGACCATTTTTTATTCACCTTCATGAACAGTTTTGTTAACCGAGGGTTAAGATTTATCAGTTTAACTTTTGGCCATAAGCAAGTCATTGCTCAATAAGAACTTTCTCGAACAAACTATATCACTAGATTCCCAATGCTATATCACAATGCCTAATCATCCTCTAGTCTTCTCAGAGGTATAGCGAATACATCTAGATGCAGATTCTGATTCAAGGATTAATGCACGTACAACATAGGAAAACGATAGAATACATGAGAAACCAAGAAATGGAAAAGCTGCTATTTTCTCTACAAAAGTGGAGGAACATTGTGCAGCTTGCGGATTAGCCGATTGAATAATTGGATAGGTGCTTCTCGTGCTACATGCTCCCTTATCCTCCCATCGCTGTAGCGCCTGCCATAAAACTTGATTGATATTTTAGTAAATCTGCTGAAATCGACTGAATACTCTGTAGAAAGAGGCCGCAGCTTTGATTTTAGAAAAGGCTACATGGGGACATAATACTTATGCCATCTTTGATCAGTAAATGCTTATCCACGCGGATTAGCTTGTCCCTCTACTGCATGGTGCACCTTCTCGTGACAGCAGAAGGCATGAGGAATTGCGAAAACTGTCACTTTACCCAGTAAGCTTAGGCATGACATCTCTTGTACACCAAGGTTACTTCAATCAGGTAGCTCAGTCTGCTCCTTTTTCGCCGTGTCTCTCATAGTACACAAGAATTTGGCTAGATCACAAGAATAAGCATCTGCAAGAGACGCATGTGTCAAGAACGGGAGCCTCCTTAATGATCTTCCGCTCAATCCCTAGACAAGGACATACAAGCATGGTCAATATATAAAATCTTACATATTGCATGATCTCCTCCAGCTGTAAACTTGCAAAGCTAACACAATGAAGAAGAATGGAACTCTCTGACCTCGCATGTCTCTGCAACTTCAAGCAACATTTTGCAAAGTTCTTCCATCTCTGGTCCCTGGGCAACCTGCCTTTCTTGAGCAGTTGCATAATTTGGAAGAGTGGACTTAACCAGCTCCTGAAACAATTCCACTTGGCACTTAGTGCTGGTGAGAGTTGACCCAATCTCAGTACCATAGCCAAAGAAAAGTCCAAGTATCAAGCCAGACAGGTGATGGCATAAGGCATCGCAGCATATGAATCCAAGACTTGATAGACAGCAGCAGAAAAAATGAACACAATTCTTTCATGGCAAAACAATCTTCCAGAAAAGTATAATCGTGGCTGTATCTATACCTGTGTATCTGACAGTATTCCTGCTCTCATAAGTTCCTGCACACAAGAACGTAAGATTTCGTATCGAGCATGAAGAGTCGGGGGACCAATATATGCTTTGATGTCAGCTCTATCAACAAATGCAACATCTGCAACACAGCAAGGCATAATCTTTAAGTTAATACTTTTCAACCCTACTCTTACATAAGAACTCTATGAGATCACACAAGCAATAACAAGAATAAACCCCGCAAGTAACAATGAACTAAAATGAGGGACTCCACTGAACTTGGTGATTAATTTCCAAGAAAATCTCTTCAAATCGACAGAATAATTCGCAGAAAAAAGAAGCTGCAAAGACTGAATTCAGAAAACGCTAAATAAGGACATAATATTATGAATGTAGAAAAGTGCAATCAAAGATATGAACGTATTACATAGAAAAAATCAACAAAAAGGTCCAACATAGCATGCAGCATCCTGTACAGATGGAAATCACAGGATATAAAGTTGATATAAATCAGTCTTACCAATAGCAGCTGTAATGTTTGATGTTGTCATAATTATTACATTTGGCGATGACTTCAACTTGTCCATCTGAGTCAGCAGTGCATTCACAACCTGAGGAAACATTTCATGGTGAATTTACACTCATTCTTGTACAATGCATTCAGAGAATATTAGATTAGTCTCTCATTCCTCGATACTCTATTCTCTCAGGTCTCAGGCAGGTGCTTGAAGAAAGAGCAAAATAGATGTAAATTTGCTGCTGTTTGGAAAGTCAGAGAATTGCACTAGTACCCGAATTGAATCTGAAGGTTCAGAACCAGACAAAGCAGCTTTTCGGGCCGCTGCAAGACTTTCCACTTCATCTGCATCATCACCATGTAACATTAGTCTAAAGGAAGAGGAAAGAGAGCTAAACTGCAAAAACGCTGCAATTATAATCTCACCAATCAAAACAAATACCAGATTGTTTTCTTCCTCCACCATCTCTTGAATTTTTTCAAAAAGCCTTGCAACCTAAAATAAAAAATCATGAGCAACACACTCCATACCTCCCAACTTATGGAAGAAACTCTTATTGGTGGAAATTTTAATCATATGTATACATGATATGAGGATGATGCATATCTGCTCGAGATCTCCATAGTGAAGTTAAAATTACTACTGCAGCATGGCTACATGCACTAATTATTGTTCTTGCCCATGTGAAGAGTATCAAACAAACTATTTCCACTGAAGAAAAAATGGCACATTGAGCACACTTAGGGCGCATTTGTTTCACGGAAATTGAATGGTTTAACAAACATTTTCCAAAAAATGATCATTTATATAGTTTAAAATTATACTCAAAGAATCTTTTCATTACTTTATGTCAAAACATTTTCTTGGACAATTGAAATGTTTTTTGTTCATTCATTCTGTAAGCAATACAAGCAATCATTTTTAGAAAAATATTTTCCAAATCAATCATTTTCTATGAAACAAATAGAACCTAATTCATGAATTATTTAAGGAAGAGAGTAGAAATTTCAAGGCAAAGGAAGGCTCATTATTTTTTGGACTAGCAAGAAGCAATATCAGTCACAATTTGGCCATTCTTTTCAAAAGAAAAGTAGAAGAAAAAGAGGTAATCTTTTGTCCATGAGCACAGCATGTTGATTAAGAGGCGATTTCTCACAGGCAGAATTCAAGTCATCACATGCTTAGATGATTTAAATCACTATCCTCATATTAATATTTCTTCTGAGATTTAATTAATTAATAAAAAAACTAAACGTAGACTTTATGAAAGAGAAGAGAAGGCATCAGATAATTTATCTTGAGATGAATTAGGCACATACCAACTTGCCACTTTCGGAGAACCATTTACTGAACAAAGAGTGTGCATTAACTTCAATTAGTTGGCACTGTGGATATCTGAGGGAAGAGAAAGTGGAAAATTCAAAAGACCAATACCAGACTTTACATAGATTCCACCAAAAACATACAGGACATAGAAATCTTAAAGTCGCATGCCAACCTTGAATTAAAACGTATAGACAACTTCTGTGCTAGAGCTTTGCATAATGATGTCTTTCCTGTCCCTGGAGGTCCATGTAAAAGAATGATGCTGCAAAAATAGGACAAATCATTCACAAAAAGCTCACAACACCTCAATTGGGGGAAGTAAGTGACTAATGTTATAGATATAATGATTAACTACCTTGTGCCAGTATCAGTGTAAATTAATGCACTAGAGATTATTAACAATAGATGTTGTTACTGGTTTCTTATTTCCATGTAATACGTTAATGACTGCACATTTACATAGCTATCCATTGATCCTAGACAAATGCTGACAAGATCATGACTATCTGAAGCAACATTTCTGTTCAATACATTGGGAACCATGCTATAAATACTGAACAAAAAACAAACAAATGTGCAAATGCCACTGACCGGTTCCAAGACACTAAAAAGGGATCCACACCCTTTTCAGTGAAAAGTAGTGCACTTTGAGCATACCGCAACAGCCTTTGCTTCAAACCCGGTTCATAAATTAAGCTGCATTTGGATATACAACAGTTATGACCAACAAACTTCCTGTGGTTTCCAGGAAAAAAGTCCCAAACACACCTTTCCCACATCCCATCAAATTCCTTTGCAGGGAGTATCCACTCATGGAAACTAGATAGTTGGCCATCAGCACTTGATTCTTCACATGGTCCTTCCTCGCTAAGCTGCCAAGAACCATTTGAGCAGTGAGTTTAATGGGTTTGCTGATATGCAGTATTTTGGAGTATCAGCTTAAGTCCCACACCAAGCAGTGCAAAGAAGCAGACATTAATACCAATGGAAAATGAAGACATTAATACCGATGGAAAATGAAGTGACTGAGTATATTTGGGAGAACTGCACATTAGTAAGGGGAAGGGAAGAGGGAGAATAAGTATATCCTATATGCTTGGGCAAAAGTTACCTGGAAAACATGCACGACAGGCTTGACTTGCCAGAACAAAAGAACACCATGATCTTTGACACCCTCATCTACAAGGAAAAAATTCGAATAAACAGAGCTCGTGTGTAAAAAATTTTCTCCCATTTGACAAAGAAAGTTCCTGAAAACAAGAAGAAAGATTCCTATATAATCAACTTAAACATTGTCCACTACACAAATCCACCCAGCCTAAACCACAAAACCACAAAGCATAGCATCAGGGATGTCATCAGGTTTTGTTTCTCAATCTGCTATATCTTCTCAATAAGAAACCTGAAAATTTTTTCCCTCGAGAGTCAGAACATACCGGTCTCGCAAATACGAATTCTCTGAACATTATCCACAAGAAATACGTCATCAATCGGCACAGGAACGGGGCCATCGCTGTAGCTCAAACTGCGCTTTTCAAGCATCCTGAACATTAAAAAGGTGTAAATTATTTCTGAGCTCTCACCTGCAAGGCAACCTACTCTCTCAAATCACAGGGCTGGAAATGGTACAAAAACACACGAGGATATACAACCAAAATTTCGCCTCGGCTTCCTCATTTATCAGTCTAACCTTTTAACAAACAGAGCATCTCATGCTTCGTTCATCAACAAGCTAATAGTCGAACGAACCATGGCCACCGATCGCATGCGTCGTGTCAACATTAAAAACAAGTAATTCGGAGAGTTTCTCGGATTTACCTCTCGACGGCAGATCTGACATCGTCTAGGCGAGCCGTGCTGGAGGGTTTCAAGCAGACCTCGACTGCATCAACCAACACACGCAAAGCTCCGCTTGAGAAAAATCAACACGGATCGCCGCGGCCTCGAACCGCGAGCTCGGAAAACCGAAGCTACGGGGGCGGGGACTCGAAGAGGAAAGATCGGGGAGCAGAGGGAGAGCTTACCGGGGACGAGGATCTTGTCGTCGGAGACCGGCAGCGGCGGCGGCGGAGATGGAGGCGGAGGGGCGGCGCCGTTCTGGTCGCGGATGGCCAGATCGGTGACCGAGATGTCCATCGGAACGCTCATCGTCGTCTCCGTCGCGAACCCTAGAGGAGGAGAGGGGTCTTCCGTCTTCGGTCTGTTTTTGAAATTTGGGAGGGAAAATGAATCGAAGCTCTGAAGCGGATATACGTGGCTGCCGAAGGAGTGGCACTATGGTAATTACGATTGGGCCGGCCTTCTTGATGGGCCGTTGAGATAATTGGGCCGAAACTTGGTCGAGCTATACGCGAGTAGCTCGGGCCCGGCTCGATAGTTGCTCGAGATCGACTCACCTAAATTCGAGCCGAGCTTGGGGCTCGACAAGATTATTCGGGTCGGGTCGGGTATCATGAAAGCCCGGCCTGACCCCCACCCGTTGACATCCTGAGCTCGAGCTCGAGCTCGAGCTACTAAAGTATTTGGTCAAGTCGAATTCGAACTCATTAATACTTCACTCGACTAGCTCGTTAGCCTGATCGAGTTTTTCATTTTTTTTATATCTCTTTTTCATAATTACGAAAAAAACGTGTGAATTGCTAAATCAAAAGAAAATAAAATGACCAAAATAAGGTTGAAAACAATGTACTCCTTATTCACCGAATCACCAATCTAATGTTAAAATGAGGGCCATGGTTATTATTGTGAATGCATCATGGGGTCCATAAAAACATATTGTCATGTAAAACTGATATATACCATTTGAAATAGCACTTAACTCATTCTCATTAATGCTAAAAATATTCAAATTGGTCTGTTAAATTGGAAAATTCCTACGTAAGTTGTAGATGGGCCTTTAAATAAATAGGATAAATCCATCGCTCCATAAAATCCTACAGCATAGCATTATTCTTTTTTTTTTCTATTTTTAAGTTCATTCCTTAAATTCCACACTTGCAACCAAAGTTCCTAGGCAGAGACAGAGACAAAAGCCTGGTCCTACACAGATTTCCTGTGGAACAGCAGCATCTCACATCCACACAACCAAAACATCCTGCTCCATCAGATTAGATGTACTGGGATTAGGACAATCAGACAAATCATTCATCTCCATCTTTTATCCTGTACTGGGATTCCGCTATTCTCTCAGAAAAAAACCAGATATGGGTGCAAACCAACCTTTCCCATCTCATAATAGCAACAAAGTAATGTGAGGCTATGATTCTCTTCCACCATGGCTCATACCAGAAGCCAACCTCATGCCAACCCTGAATGCTGATGAAGAAGCAGCAGCAGCCAGAGAAGCATGAACCCGAGCACGAGCTTGAGATCCTCAAGGCGGTGGCGCAAGCCTGGCACAGCCACTCCAGCGGCTCCAGAGTAGCCGCCAGCAGCGAGTTCGACACCCGCCGGCTTAACTTCAAGAGCAGGCCTTCCCGGTTCAAGATGGAGGCAATAAGTGGTAAGTCGGTGGTGCCTTCCAAGGGCAAGGGCAGTCTCAGCGGCGGTCCCTGGGACTTCAGGGAATCCCTGTGGGATTCGTACGAGATCGTGACGGTCGCCAAGAAGCTCGAGGCAAAGTTGAATTTGGACGACCCATTCGGGGAGTTGCCCGGGGCCGGTAAATTCATTAGGAGGAAGCTGGAGAGTAGGAATAGCTTGAGGAATCTGTTCAATCTGATGTCATCAAGAAGATATAATGAGCCCGATGCTCCGAGTCCGAGTTTACTAGACAATCAATTTTGATCAGATTCACCTTACATTAGTCCCACAGCTTTTGGCTGTTGTCAATTCAATTACATTTCTTGTATAGGCTTCTGTAAATTTCCATTGCTGAGATCTACTATTCCTTCTATCGATGTTGATTTCCGCAAATGCTTATCGTTGTAACACTTTGAATCTGCCGGTTTAGTCTGATTAGAAATGTGATTTTGTTGGCGAGCATAGCATAAGAAGGCATCAAGCAAGCATGATTAAAAGAAACTGAGATGACAGCAAAGACAGGCCTTTTATTTATATCAAGGTTGCTAGTAACGCCCTTACGAGAAGGGAGGTTATTTTGCCTGCCAAATTAAGTGTGGACATTCATAGCTCGACGGGCCTAATGCGCTTTTCAGGTGTCCCACTTGCACAGTTCAAATCCTCGGTGCTTCTGTGGAACGTAGCCATCAGACCTCACGTCGACGACTTCTTCAACCATTACAACCTCATCATCCCTGTTACGCCCGAACCTCTCCTCCTCAAACTTCATCACTTCGACCTTCTCCTGGAACTGAGGGGGGTGATGCTGGTGCTGGTGCTGGTGCTGGTGCTGGTGCTGGTTGTGGAGAGATTCACTCTCCTCTTCATAAGTGACTTTTTGGTGGAACGCAGGGTGCACATTCGGGTATTGAGGGACGTTCGGATGGATACTGGGCGACCTCGCTATTCTTGTGAGGTGTTCATGGTATTCTTGGGATGAGGTGTCCCAGCCATTCTGCTGCCACGAATGGCAATCACCGCTCTTATACATCTCTTCAGGCGTTTTGTTCTCACACTTCAAAGTTCAGTTTCTGAAGTGAATTTATAGGCGAATTGCTGGCTTTTTCTAGGGATTCCAAGTGATAAAGTGTGCATCTAATTCCTGGTGCCTCGATTCATTTTCTTGCAAAAGGCGAATAAACCTGGATAAATTCCTGGCAAGTGGCAAAATAATTCACGGGGGCATCCTGCAAAGGCGAATAAACCTGGATAAATTCCTAAAGTTATACATAAAATGTACAAAGAATCTTATCAGAGTATCCTGTGAGGACTATCTTGCCTTCATAGCAGTTTCACCGCATACGTCGCTATATCGAATCCGACCAGAAGTCTAGATTAGCCCTCTTGCGATCTATGTCGATCGAATACAGTACATGAGATCAGAGGTGAAAATGCATACAAAAAACTTGCTTCTGATGAAAATTTCATCTGATTCAGGCATATATCTGTTTCTGCCACTCTACATCTTGTTATAAGCAATTAATGGTCTTTTACTTTTCCTCAACGCGACCAATGTCCATTAGGGGGAAGTCGATCGGGAGTTTCCCGGCAAAGAAATTCCCAGAAAATCGGGTCTTCGACGAGATTTACCTACATAAATGCTAAGGCTTAAATGAGCATGAGCATTCATTTTGACAGAAAAAGTAATGCCCGTTCATGACAAATAGGACACGCTGGTTCATACATAAGAGCTTGACTTTCATGTTAGCCGTTGCAAGAAACTATGGCTTCTGCAACTCCAGCAACACCCGCCAAAAACATCAACTTCTTGACTGCCATACCTCAATTTCCAGAGAACCCCAAAACCCTCATCCTTCAACAATGCAAGAACGTCAGAGACCTGAACCAAATTCACGCCCACCTCATCAAGACCCGCCTCCTCTTCAACCCCTCCATAGCCGAGAACCTCCTCGAGTCGGCGGCCCTCATCGTCCCCAACGCCATGGACTATGCAGCCTCCATTTTTAATGAAATTGACAGACCCGATACGTCGGCTTATAACGTAATGATCAGAGGTTTCACTATGAATCAGTCCCCTCTCGAAGCCGTGCTTTTGTACCGGGATATGGTTGAACACTCGGTCCCGCCGGATGAATTCACTTTTCCTTGTGCTTTGAAGGCTTGCTCTAGGTTAGGAGCTGTAGATCAAGGTGAACAGATCCATGCCCAGGTTTTGAAAATAGGGATTAGATTAACTGGGTTCGTTGGCAACACTCTGATTCATATGTATGCAAACTGTGGCAAAATCAAGATTGCCCGTAAAGTGTTCGATGGATTGACTGAAAGGAACATTATGGCTTGGAATTCGATGTTTGCAGGTTACAGTAAGGGTGGGCATTGGGAGCAGATCGTGAAGTTGTTTATGAGGATGCGAGAATCGGGTGTTGGATTTGATGAAGTTACACTGATCAGTGTATTGACTGCTTGTGGGAGGTTAGCTGATTTGGAGCTAGGAAAGTGGATTGCAGACTATATAGAGGTCAATGGGATGCAGAAAAACGCTACTTTGATCACTTGTCTTGTTGATATGTATGCAAAATGTGGTTGTTTGGATGTTGCAAGGAGATTGTTTGATCGGATGGGACCAAAAGATGTTGTTGCTTGGAGCGCCATGATATCTGGTTACACCCAAGCAAGGGAATGCAAGGAGGCGCTCGATCTTTTCCATGAGATGCAGGCTGCAAATGTAGAACCCAATGAGATCACAGTAGTTAGTGTTCTTTCTTCATGTGCAGTCCTTGGAGCCCTAGAAACTGGCAAGTGGGTTCACTTCTTCATAAAGAAGAGAGGGTTGAAACTCACTGTTTCTCTTGGAACTGCATTAGTTGATTTTTATGCGAAATGTGGATCAATTGTTAGCGCCATCGATGTGTTTATGAAGATGCCAGTGCAGAATGTGTATTCTTGGACGGTGCTCATTCAAGGTCTCGCTAGCAATGGACAAGGCGAGAGGGCCCTTGAGTTCTTCAACATGATGCAGGACAAAAAAGTTCCACCGAATGATGTGACTTTTATCGCTGTGCTCTCTGCTTGTAGTCATGTGGGTCTGGTTGATGAGGCTCGGTGTCTCTTTGCCAGTATGAGTAGAGACTTTGACATCGAGCCCAGGATGGAACACTACGGCTGCATGGTTGACATTCTTGGACGAGCCGGGTTGATCGAGGAGGCGTACCAGTTAATACAAAACATGCCCATTAAACCGAATGCCGTTATTTGGAGAACATTGCTAGCTTCATGCAGGGTTCATAAGAATGTGGAACTCGGGGAAGAATCATTGAAGCATCTAGTCAAATTGGAACCCATGCATAGTGGGGATTACATACTTCTCTCGAACTTATATGCATCTGTTGGGAGATTGGAAGATGCAATGACAGTGAGGAGTCGGATGAAGAGGAGAGGAATTAGGAAGACACCTGGCTGCAGCCTGATTGAAGTCGATGGAGTCGTTCACGAATTTCTTTCTGAAGATGATGCGCATACTCACTCAAAGGAGATATACAGGGCAACTGAGGACATGCTAGGGGAGATTAAATCTGCTGGCTATGTGCCCAACACAGCGGAGGCTAGATTTGATGCAGAGGAAGAAGATAAGGAGGTCTCGGTTTCTCACCACAGCGAGAAGCTGGCAATTGCTTTTGCTCTTATCAGGACCCTTCCGGGAACGGCTATCAGAATAACGAAAAACCTTAGAGTATGCTTGGACTGCCATAATGCCACAAAGATGATTTCAAAGGTATTTAATAGAGAGATCATTGTCAGAGACAGGAACAGGTTCCACCATTTCAGAGATGGGCAATGTTCCTGCAACGACTACTGGTGAACACTTGGGTAGGTTAAGTGTTCGAGCTGCATGATGTTCGGTCTCAAATTCAACTACAAAATTCTCTGACCCTGTCCCCCAGTTGGCTATACGAATATTTACTCATTTCTTTAGCAATGGGGGGCCGATAACATAGCTTTCTTTGGGCTGCCTCCTTTGCAAAAAAGGAGTGTATGGTTCAGTACAAACTCCATCTCCTGAAAACATTTGAGAACCTCCGTGTACAATTACCATTTCCATCATACATGCTCTCATCATGTAAAGTCCTGGAATGAATTGTCCGGCATCTTCTTAAACATCTGATTTCGAAAAACATTTTTTATCAGGAAAAGCCACCTACTCGGATGATTCCCTCAAATGATTAAAAACTCAAGATTCACAGTCATTACAAATCTGAAATCGTGAGTGCAAATTATTGTTGCATCGGACATGTAGAACCCTTTCATGTCGGGAAACTCCCAGAATCATGCGGACATTTTAACGTTTGTGCACGCATTGCACTGAAAGGAGAAGTTTATTTATCTGAACTCATGAAGTATTAAAGATAGTGCCACTCGCCATTCGGTCAATAGTTTTGTCAATACAAGCATATCTCAGCTTCAGAATATTGCAGATGCTACTTTTATTCTTCCTATTCAGCATTAGTTAAGATCTGTTCAGTTGCATGTCTAGATAGTCACTCACTTTGACAGACTTAATTAATAAAACTTCCCTCTTCTCCATAGACTTCAACTATCCGTATACTCAGCGTATCATGGATGGAATGAAATTTTATATCCCTGTTTCGATGATGAACTTGCTGACAGAATTATGTCTAGGCAAACTGTCTAGTCAATCACTAGTTTTTCAGGAAAATAAATAAATATTAAACTTTATTTGCCAGATTGAAGCTAATAAAAATTAAAACCACGGGACATACAGATCAACATGGACAATGGTTTTCTCCCAAATGTGAAAACCGCAAAATGCATCTTTGTATTTCTAGACTTGTTTACACGCAAAGATTTCAAGGAGAGGCAGGGTTTTCCCTATCCATCTCGCAGAACTTCTCCGGATAATGTTGAACAATTTCCCATTTAGCTTGAAGCATCATACAATACCCAAAACTAAATACTCGAGTTTCTTCCATGACATAGCTAGATAATCAACTAGGATCCTGTAAATTGAGAAAATGTATCAGATGGAGTAAAATGCATGAGCTACACGAATTTTGATGCAGGGACGATGACCTGAAACTTGCTAAGCTTCACTGAAATACATTCTCGGACACATAGAGAAAAGGAAATATAGCATTTGAGGTTCGTAGCACATTTTGGATAGTGTGAAACAAGTGCGCATTTTTATCCTTTTCATTTGGAATGTGCAATGAACGGACATAGATAAGCCTTTCTGGGTACAAAGTGAACAGATGGGGCAAGACCAAACTTACCTTTCTTTTACAGGTGTCTTGACTCGATGAAGGACCAGACTCTTATCCATTCTATCTTTATCTAGTGCAGTTAGTAACATTGGTCAAAGCAGAAGAAGCAGCCCTTTGGCTTGTTTTCCCTTGCTTTAGGCGTTTCTCCCGAGGCATCGCGTCTTGCCATCAAGGAGCTTGTACCAGGTGATTCCGGTGGCAAGACTCTGTTCTCAGAAGTGAAGATTCGCGAAGGAATGGCTGGTTCGGGAGGAGATACAGTGTATAGATAATTGAGGAGCATTTGGATTATTTCACTGAAGTGGGGGCGATCATTAGGATCCTCTTTCCAGCACGAAGTGAGAATAGTAGCCATTTCCTCAGGAAGATTATCAGCACTGGGCCTCACATTCTGAAATTTCAGGACAACACTGCACACCATTAGACCTAAGCCAAACTGGAAATACCACTTCTTTATGAGGATTCTTGTTATCCTCGAGACATTTGTTAAGCATACTTGTATGGAATAGTTCAAAGCATTGCATACCACAATGGCAATGCTTTGAAATTGTCAAAACATTATAATAGGTTGTCTAACAAGTGGCCCTGTCCACCAGTTAACAGGATCATTTTATGAGAGCCTGAGAATGTCTATTACCTTGAACGCAGCTGCATAAGCTGCCTGAAGATTTGACATGCCTTCAAAAGGCAATTTGTTGTGTAGAAGTTCCCACAACACTATCGCAAAGCTATAAGCATCCACTTTATGGTTGTAATGCTTCTTCTCTCCCTGCCTTAATGTAACAGTGCTGTATAGCTGCCCCAACAGTAACAAAAACAAAAAGTAAGAGCTTACATCAAAATCATGCTTGTGCTCACACTATGGCGAATCCATTATCCAACACATGTGATTGTGTGTGTCCATGTATCAAGTACCTCTGGAGCCATCCAACGATAAGTCCCTGTTTCAGCAGTCATCATCTCCGTTAATGACTCCTCTCTGGCTAAACCAAAATCTGCTAATTTTATTGTTTTCTGGTCAGCAGTCAATAGCAAGTTTTCTGCAGAGAAATCCAGTAAGGGGTACTTGAGCATGTTGTCAAGCATAATCAAGCATCCAAGACTTGAAAACGTGAAGATTACCGGGTTTGAGATCTCTATGTATAATCCCATGAGAGTGCAAGCATTCCATTCCACGTGCAATGTCAAGGGCAAAACCAATTGCAACCCATGTCTCTAAGCATCTTGGGCGGATATTTAGCAAATATTTACGTAAAGTCCCTCCTGATAAAAGCTCAGTGACTATCACCATTATTGGTTCCTTGCAGGCTCCAATAAACTGGCCATACAAAAGGTTTAGCAAAGTGTCAGCAAAAGGGTCTTTACATTCACAAGCTACCAATCTCTTCCATAAGCATATAATGATGAAGATACAAAAGAAAACAACAAGAGTAACTTCTCAATCCTACCTTGACCAAATTTTTGTGCTGAACTCTAGACAACATGGCCACCTCCCTTGCAAATCGTGCTTCTCTCTTGGCAATTTCCTCTGGAGTCTCCCCTTTATGGATGATTTTAATGGCAACCGTCTGGTTTTTATATCTGAAAAACACCAACAACGCGAATTTCTCATTAATTCAACACCCTTTATCAGAATGCCTGGAAAAACACAAGAACATCCTTGGAATTTTCAGATGACAATTTTCAGCCGGAATAAAAACCAAAAAGTGTAACATCCTTGACATTTCAGAAGATTGCTGCACATAGCCATTGAAACGAAGTACAGTCTAACTGAGTTCCAAAATGCACTTTTTCCTGGTCACTCAATCAAGAGATGTCTTCGAACAACAACCAAAAATAAAAAAATAAAAAAAATCGAGTGATGTCAGATCCCGTAACCATCACAATAGCAAAGTTGCGGCGCATCTGCGCAAAATCAAATCAAACAGAATTGTCCAAAAGAGAACAGACCCATATCAGCAACGCTCCACAGCCTGAACCAAGATCTGAAGCAACGTCACATGCAAACGAACAAAATGCGAAAGCAGAACACAAGTTCAATGACTTGAGAGTCCAGGAAAGAAACTTGAATCAACAAGAGGTTAAAAAAAAAAGCTTACTTTCCCTCGTAGACTTTGGCGTGCGCTCCTTCTCCAATTCTTGGCCCAACAAACAGATTCTTCGCGTCAATAAGCCATTTAGCATCCATCCGGAAATCGTCATTTGAGTAAATTCTACTCCCAGATTCCATCTCTCTCTCTCTCTCTTAAGCAAAAAAGAATATGATAACTATCTGAAGCACGTCATTCCAGTAGCTCCATGCCATTTCGGACTAAATTTGCAAAACGCACTTCAAAAACAGCGGGAAAAGGTTCGTTCAGCATTACCAACGGATAAGACATGTCCTGCAATTTACTGCATTTTTCATAAATGCACTGTCCCCAAAATCAAGAATCTTTTTTTTTTCTTATTTTCGAAAAGACCAGACAACCTTCAAACCTTGAAGGCGTGGCAAAAAGAAATGGGTACCCCAAACGTTTCAGACACAGAGATGGAGCACTGAAGCAGGAGGTGAAGAGAGTGCAGTTCTTGATAAGGACAGAACAAGAGAAAACAAGACAGCTCGGAGACCCAAAAAAATAAAAAGATGCTTCCGAGTTCATCGGGGAAAGAGAAGAATCCCCAAAAAGTGCAACAGGGGAAGAGAAGCAATCAACATGATTTCTCGCGGAAAGATCCAATCTTTCATCAGCGAACACAACGGAGATGGAAAGCTACTAAAAGGGTCGATAGCCTTTTGGGAGTCTTGATTTGATTATAAATCCTTGTGGTGTGTGCAGGGCTCCACCCTTGATCTGCAGACAGAATCACGGAAAAAAGATAAGAGAGCGTGTTCAATAAACAAAGCAGAGAGAGAGAGAGAGAGAGAGTGAATAATGTAACATGGATTGGAAGACATAAACTAATGAAAGAGCACATGGGGACTGATCGTCAAACATGGGGGGCATGAAGCATGAACGGGAGAAAGAAGATGGTACCTTCCGTAAAAAATTTGAGGTACCGATGGATAACAGTAAAAGAGTCGGATGTGGCAAGAGAGGGCAGGACTGCAGAGATGAGGCAGACAGGTTTGTCTAGTGAGTGACTCCACATTGCCTGTCTTGCATTTAGTTCTACCCACTCCCTGATTTCTTGTCCAGTGTTAAGACAAATTGAGCACTTTATCTTAAGCATCGACAGTCGATAAACACAAAATCCAGAGAATTAAGTACCATCAACCCGGGGAGTTGATGACAGAGACAGTACTAATTCCTACATCATTAATCCCACACCATTCCTCTGTTCTTTTGTGTCACAAATTCCAGGATGATGGTTAGTGTAGCAATCCAAGATCACAAGATGGTAGTCACGAAAACGGTTTCCGGGCTTGTATTACGCACGCCTGAGGGGAATCATGTACATAGAGATGACGACCTACTGTATCTGTCCAAAATACTTTGCCTTTCGAATTCCTCCTACTAACACGACACATGGGCCGCAAAGTAACGACGACAATGATGATGATGTTGCTGGTGAGGATGATGAATGTTGAAGACAAGGGATGTTGTATGTGTCCACTGTCCAGTATAACTGAAATTGCGGGCATTTGGTTCATGGAATGGGCTAAAGTACCATCCAAGTACACACGCAGACTCCAAAAGATCGAAAAGTTTATCATAATTTGAAATGGCACTTGTACTTCTTTTTCCCTTCTCATCCAATAATTAACAAATGGCGCCTGCCCCCACATATTGATTTCGGGAGGGACACAGCTTTGATCATTATAAAAATGGTCCACGTGATTGCCTCTGCTTTCATGGGACGGCATGAATAAGAAAAAGAATCTCTCTTTCCTCACAAGCATCAAAATTTGCTGAGACTAATAAAAAAACAAAGAGTAAATCTCACGCGGGGCGGGTCGTTTCGTATGCTCACGTGCGAGCTTTATTCTGTAATATAAATTTCATGGGTACTTTGAAAACTCTCCAATCTTAACAAATCTCTAAGTCTTGCGCAAATTTTGGTAATAATTCTCTGATCCATGTACAAGAAACTATAGAGCTATGCATGGTGATAAATAACAATGATTATGTGTGTGCATATAGATTCTATTTAGATGAATGATCGAAGATTTATGGCAAGTTAAAGGGTGGCACTATTTCCACCCCCATTTTAGCTAAGACTCTTTTTTTTTTTTCCAATTAACTTACTAAAATACCCTCCTCTCTCATTTCAAATACGTCTGTATATTTTCATGCTCCCCCGTGATTTCCAATAAATCTTTAATGTTTCTTTTTTTTTTCTTCTATTAGGCTAATGCACAAAATTGCCTTTATTTTTATCATCTCTCTCATTAGTTTGATAATATCAATGCTACATTACACATAATAAAATATCACTTTACCATGCATCTTTTTATCAATGTATCAAATAGTACAAGTGAAAGTATAATTAAAGTCAAAATTAAAATTCAATTTAATTATCTAGCCGATCTTGAACAAAAAAGGAAAAGAAAAATTGACCAAAATATGAAAAAAAAAAAAAGTTAAATTGTCAGAAGCATGATCAAATGTAAAAAAAAAAAAAAAAATTATCTTTAGATCATATCTAAATATTAGCAAAAGAAATCGCATAAAGGAAAAAAAAAAAACGAAGGAAGAAACTTCTTGCTATTCCACTCCTAATGTGAAGAAAGTAATTAGCATTGATTGTAGATTCAATATTATATCAAGTAGATCAAAACTTTAAAATATGCTTAAAGCTTTCCTATGAGAACATTTGATGCGAGTTTGAAGTTGTAAATAAATTTTCTACCCCCATTTTAATATATGCACAAAACAACAATGTTTAACTTTAAAAACCTACAAACTCATTCCAGAAGAACACCTGCGATGTCAAAATCCATTAGGTAATTAGACTGAATTTTAATTTTCAACTTTAAAATAAATTTTCCCTCAAACTATTTGATAAAAATAGACAATTAATCATATGTTCACAAGCCATTATGACTAAAAATTTATATTCTCTGTGTAACTTTTGTGATTAAAAATATGAGATCATAAATTAAATCTAATAACCTTCTCTATACAAAGTGATGATAGGATACATGATATTGTTAGGTGTAATTTGACATTTATATTGTGAAAGCTATTAAGATAAGAGAGAGAGAGAAGGATTTGATAAGTTAATTAGAAAATAGTAGTGTCTTAGCCAAAATGAAGGTGGAAATATTAGCAAATGAGTTCCATTTAGGACACTTAATATATCAAATCAAAGCTTAAGATGTGTAGATTAGATGTCTGCCACCCTAGGTTAAATTCTATTTTATCCTCATATCTTTGTTCCTGAATTTAAAATGTATCATATGATACTTGTTATCACTAAAAATAGAACAAATTCTTGCATGGAGGTTTTATGACAAAATAATTATTGTCACTATTAATAAGACTCATTTATGTGATATTGAAATTATTATCATGAAAACAAGACCTAAAGAAATGATATAAATTTATAAAATTACTCGGTGACTGTTGTCAATTTTAATAAAGCTCATTGTACAGTACTACAATCAATTTCACAACTAAAATCAAATACTTGAATTCACATCCCTTATAACTGCTAAATAAAGGACTAAGATAAGTTCTCAAGTGACAATTTTCAATAATTACAAAAGTTCATGCAAGTAAAAATAAATATCCGCGCATACCTCAAACTAGATGTTTAAAGATAAAAATTTTATAGCTCTTGACTTAAGGACCTTTTAAATTTCTAATCAGTACGAAAAGTTTATAAAAAGGAAAGTATGGATTAAAAATTTGTGTTTCCTGACTGCGTATATTTCCCCAAATAATTATGCAGACAGGATAAAATAAGTGTTGGAATTTTCTCTGTACTGGTGTAGATGACAAATGGAGTTGGACCCTTGAATGCCACCTTCACTTTGATCTAAAGACTAGCATCTGGAGGGTCCACGTGGGTCGAATGCATGCATGATGCAGTACCAGCTTCCTCGAACCGTGGTTTCAGCCGGTCTTTCTTTGCTGAACTTCAAGCCACCTCCTGATCACCAGCATTTTTGTTTGGTTTTGAGGTCCTCACGACACGTTGCCATGCACCAAGTCCCGAGTCCTTTCCTTTGCCTCACGATCGCCTGTTCCTGCTGGGTGCTGGCAGTTCCCCGAAAGAGGAGGAAGCAAGAAAGCAGTAACCGTGGAAACCCGATCGGTGGTCTTTTGTACCTTTATGATGGGTAAAAGCAGAGTCTTGTTCCAGCCGCTAGAATGTCCAGGTGAGTTCATTTCTTTCATCTTTATCTTTCATGTAACGGAGCGGCTGCTATAAAACCCTCCACCTCTTCATGTTCACTCTGCCCAATTCTTGTGCTGTTTCTTGTTTGAAAACGATCGTCTCTAGGAATTGTAGGAAAGCGATGGCTACTTCTGCTGCTGCTGCTGCTGGTAGTCCATGGCAGATCAGAGATGGGTGTCTCAAGGTGGGAGATGAGGTCGTCTTGAGCAGAGTCGCTCCCAATATCACCCTCACAACGTTGAAAGATGGGGCTGCTTTTGTTGGAGCAACTTCGAGGAGCTCAAGCAGCCGCCACGTCTTCAACATTGGAGTTCTCAGGTGGGGTATCTTCTTTTTCCACTATTCTTTATGGTCATTGTATGATGAAAGTAGATTATTAAGGATATCTTGGGACACAAAGAAGCGAGTCAATTACTTCTCGTTAGTTCACTTCTTCACTTTGCATAGCATTGATCGTGTTGTGTGTTACCATAAGTAGTGAAATCTCCAAATGATTGTTTGTGATACTTAAGCCTCTGTAACAGTTTTAAGCTTAATTGCAGGGGATACAGGTTCCTGAGTCTCTTCAGGTTCAAGCTCTGGTGGATGATCCCAACTTTTGGAGATGCTGCGAGCAAAGTACCTGTGGACACTCAAATGCTTCTCTTGGAGGCGAGAGAAGCCTCTGCCCCAGCCAGTGGGACAAACGTCACAGGGGACGAGGATGCCGACGAAATCTTCTATGTTTTAATTTTGCCCGTGTTGGATGGACCATTCAGGACTAGTCTGCAGGGAACAGATGTCGATACACTTCAGTTTTGTGCTGAGAGTGGTTTGTTCGAGTTTAAAGCAACCACGATTTTTTTTGTACTGTCATCAATGTTATTCTGTTCTGCAGCACGATTATAATTATGTCTGTATTAGGGGATCCGAATGTCCAGACTTCCAAATTTTCAGAAGCTGTATTGATTAACACGGATACCAACCCATTTGATCTAATCAAGAAATCTATCAGGTTTGTCACCGAATTTCAGCGTAGATCTTGATTTGGGAACCTCTGAAAATGATCTATTTCTGAAGGGTCTTGTGACGAGCTTTTTCCTCCAGGATATTGGAGAAGCATAAAGGTACCTTCAGCTGCATAGAACACAAGAAGGTACAAAAGAAGACATCTTTTGTCTAAAAGATTGCAAGTTTTTTCATTTTCATAATCTTGTATACAACTTATAAACATTTAGTGAAGAATTTCGTTGGATCTTCATCCATAGCTCCCTGCACAAATAGACTTGTTTGGATGGAGCACTTGGGATGCCTTCTACGACACAGTTGACCGCATCGGAATTGAAGAGGGTCTCAAAAGGTATTTTATGAATGTATTTTTATTGGTTGTAAAGCAGGTGCTTATTCGGTCTAATTTTTCCTTTTGGAGTAGTCTGTTGAAAGGAGGATTCCCGCCTAAATGGTTGATCATAGATGATGGTTGGCAAAACATTTTACATGACACTATGGACAACCATAAACTAGCCGATGTGGAAGGATTAAAGTGAGTCTTCTCTTCATCGAATTTAGTCATCTGCAGATATAGCAGGGATCTTGTAGCATCAATTTGTTTTATCAGCTAGTAGGCTCTCACTTGTTGCTTTGCAGATATGTGTCGAGACAAGTGAATTTCGATGCCAATCCAAAGTTCAAGGGTTCTGGACAGGGAAAGCCAATCGAACTCCAGGAGTTTTGCAAAAGCATCAAGGAAAAATATGGGGTGAAGTGAGATTTTCCATTTGATTATGATCACTGTTGATATAATTATGACCCATATATTGAGAACCCACACCCCCTTTGTTGTTTTCAAGATCGGTAATATAATTGTGAAAAGAAAATGCAGATATGTCTATGCCTGGCATACGGCGCTAGGTTACTGGGGAGGGGTAAGTCCAACGTCAGAGGGGATGAAGAAATACATGGCCAAGATAATTTATCCAGTTCAGTCACCCGGTAACTTGAGCCATGTTGTTTGTGGCACCATCCTGTGTGTAGAGGATGAAGGGGTCGCATTCATTGAGCCCTCGAGAATTCGTGACTTTTATGAAGATTTCCACCACTACCTTGCAAGTTGTGGTGTCAATGGAGTGAAGGTAGATGATCAGAATCTATTAGAACTTCTTGGTTCTGGTTATGGAGGTCGTGTTGCCTTGACCAGAGAATTCTTAGGAGCTCTCGAGGAATCAGTGATCAATAATTTCAAGGATATCAGCTTGATCAGTTCTATGTGCATGAGTACAGATTACTTATACAGGTTTGTCTTCTCTTTATGAGAAGCAACATGTAGCAGACAACATGAGTTAAAATGACTCCTATCTTGTACAGTGCAAAGAAGGTTGCTGTTGCTAGAGTATCCGAGGATTTCATGCCAACAGAGCCAACATTTCAGACGATGCACATTGCTGGTGTTGCCTACACATGTCTTCTAGCAGGAGAAATAATTGTGCCAGATTGGGACATGTTTCATGTGAGATGGCTTCTGCTTGTAACATTGAAATATCCCCAGCATTTGACATATATAAGTTTTGCTATTGCGGATCTAAGCTAACTTTCTGCATTTGTCTCAGAGCAATCACCACACAGCCAAATTCCATGCTGCGGCAAGAGCAATAGGCGGATGCGCAGTATATGTCAGGTGGCTATTGAACATCCATGTCAATGATATTCTTCATAAATAAATTTTCGCCTGAAAAGAAGGTCATACCTTTCTTTCTTGAAACTGGTAAAACAGTGACAAGCCAGGTGAACATGACTTTGATGTCATCAAGAGATTAGTACTGCCTGATGGATCTATCTTAAGAGCGAGATATGCTGGTCGACCTACCCGAGATTGCTTATTCAGTGACCCCATAACAGATGGGATGAGGTGAAAATCATCCAGAAAAATAAACAATTTTTTGATTTATTCCATTTTAAAATTGACTATTTGCCATCTATTAAATACCTTGAATTGGGCGATTGCAGTTTGATGAAGATATGGAACTTGAACAAAATAACGGGTGTCCTGGGTGTTTTCAATTGCCAAAGAGGTGGAATTTGGCCACCTATAAGAGGTGCTCCATACAATCCACCTTCAGAATCTGAACCCTTCATCATATCGGGCATTGTTAGTCCTAGAGATGTCGAATTTCTTGGTGAGGTTGCAGGAGAAGACTGGCTTGGAGACTGCGCAGTCTACTCATATACTTCAGGTTCCACTTATAAGTTGAGATTCAGATACTGTTAGATAAGTTTATTTTCCCATGAATTAGTTTTCTGACAGTCTGCTATATTGTAATGTAGGGGAACTGTCAAGAATGCCAAAGAAAGGAAGGCTTGAAGTGACTTTAGGATTTCTAGGATTTGAAGTATTTACGGTGTCTCCTATAAGGGTTGGTGATTCTTGCAGGGCTTCCCTTAAAAGCAAAATATTTTGCATATTCACATGAGATCTTAATCATAGGAGTAGGGATAATTCAGCCTGAGTTATGTGATATCCATTTTCTGCAAAACAGGTATTTGATGAGAAATATCAATTCGCTCCACTCGGGTTACTGGACATGTACAACTCTGGAGGAGCAGTTGAATTAATGAACAGCTCCCTCGACTCCTCTGGACGTAAGATCGAGATTCAGGTGCGAGGGTGTGGACGGTTCGGTGCCTACTCCAATTCAAAACCGAGGTCTTGTAGCATCAGTGGGAAGGAAGAAGATCTGGGTACAATGCCGAGAACGGGATGCTAACCATAACTCTTCCACAGGAATGCACCTTGAGAACCGTGGCTTTTGTGTATTAGTCAGCTTTTGCAAATGTGTGGTTTTGGACAATGCAGAACATGTTTTATCATGAATCTGTTGCAATGTGAATGAAAATGGCTGGCTTGGAAGTCTTGGAGAAATTAGTATCAGAAAAGATGAAATCTGCCCATAGACAAAATTATACGGTGGAAAGATACACATCTAAAACGAGCTCAATCATGATCGGATTGATTTTGAAGTTTTACAACAGTCGTATGACTTATCATCTCAGCTTACAACAGTCCATCAAAGAGCCAAAGAACGTTTCTTGAGATTTTTCGTTTTCCAATTGGGGAAGGAAAGAATGCAAGGGGACATCATGAGTATATTGATTGTGTCTAGTTTGTATTGAAGGCTTGAAGCTGCAATCAGAAAAGCAAAACTTAAGGGGCTTCCTCAGGATCAGCAATTCAGCATAAGCCTCCAATTGACTATCACCGAGCTATGATGAGTAGGCAGCTGAGGAAGGTTGCACAAACCAAAGCAACAAGTCCCTTCCCCCGGAAAGCAACCTCAACAACGTACATGGCGACATCGGTGGTGATCTTCCTTCCTCGGAGAGCAAGGAACCGGCGACGCTTCCCTGAGAAGGCAAGCAGCACTAGGACGGTGATCCACATCATCAGCGTGGCCCGAGCTGCAACGACCAGCAACATGGCTGTTAACAAGACCCCTGCGACTGGGAGGATGGAGGCGCACAGGGCTAACCAGCCGGTGTTGATGGAGATGGAGTACAAGAGAGCGTGGAAGAATATGAAGAACGAGAAGAGCAACGTTGTCCTTGTCATCCTTGTCTCGTGGAAGTCGATGTTCATCGAGTTCATGTTGAAATGGACGTGACGGCGGTGGTTGCGGTGGTTGCAGTGGTGGTGGTGGTGGTGGAGGAGGAGGAGCTCCGTGCGGTGTTTATGATTTGTAAAGGAAGAGATTAAGGATTGCCATTGAGTTTTGATTAAGTCTGAGACATGATTGAGGTGAGTGGGAAGGAATGGGGAGACATGTGCGCACATGGGGAGGTTGGCGACCAGCTTCTTTTCTCTTTTATAAAATGCCTCTCGCCTTCCATCCTTCCATGGCAGATGCGTGAGTCCTTCACTGTAAAGTTTCCTTTTTTCGCCCATATTCAACGTTCCCTTTCCCTCTCGTGTCACGGCCTTCCTCTGCTCGCGACGGTCAGGCGGGCAACTTAGGTCTCGTGCTTTACTTCACCTCAAGAAGCATAAGGCACGGGATGAGATCGGGCCGGGGAGGTCAACTTCGACATGTGCTAAACTTACTCTAAACCTCAGCAGCAGGTCGGCAGTGCAAAATGGGTACGCAAGATTATCGTATGAAGAAGAGGGTTTTAGCCTAGAACCTCGCCGACATTTCACGACTCGGAATATATTTTCAACAACCGACAGGGCCAGACCTTATGAATCACTCCACAGCATTTCCCGCTAGGGATAAGCTTTTAAATGAGGTCATAACATTTCGTATGAATTGCTTCTTTTTTTCTGATATAAACATCGATCGGTTTCACCAACCACCATCGCTTGTGTTCCTTGAGAAAATCAGGAACAATCTGAAATACAAAATCGAGAAACCCGAAAAAACAGTAGAGGTCATCAGCCATCAGAGAAAATTTCATTACAAAAGACTCACTCTTATGTGAAAAAAAAAACAAAAACAAAACAAAAAACAAAAAAAAAAAACGCTAGGAAAAGTATCTGCACTAAAGCAGCCTGAAACTTCCTGGCGACTTCGATTTACATCAATGAAACAAGAACATGCAAATCGAATCATGCAGCGGCTGTTTGCGACCATTTGTTTTCTGCATAACCCCTATTAAAATGTAACCCAAGGAAAGCAAAACTTCTGACCTTTATCCATTTCTAAAGCTTAGAGATATTAGAATGATCTGCAGTTTACATCTGACCATTTCACTCTTTCATCAGATGTCAATGCCATCACAACAAGGCGCACAGACTTGGAGGAATTTTTCAA
The DNA here is from genome assembly GCA_017140615.1 of Eucalyptus cladocalyx. Taxonomy (NCBI): domain Eukaryota; kingdom Viridiplantae; phylum Streptophyta; class Magnoliopsida; order Myrtales; family Myrtaceae; genus Eucalyptus; species Eucalyptus cladocalyx. Next base: position 479,781 of record CM029517.1, read on the forward strand.
TCCCCCTAATCATAGTTGCTGATCAAGATAGGGGTCCCTTGGAGTCCTGGGGGAGCTCAGATATCCAGAAACGCCCCCCGAAACACCCGAGACAAAGTTATTCAACCAAGAGGTGCTGCGTGTCAACCAACCAGTTTGTGCCGGTTCTTTCACTTCAAGCATGCTCCTCCTCTCTTCCTCCATCAGTATGTCAAGCCATCTCTTAGCCACGAATAGCTTCACAGCTTCGACCCCCTGTTTGACAACTTCCACCGGGGGTATTACTAGGGGATTCTCTTCCAGATTAAGCTTGGCCAAGTTGTCAAGCCGACCAAAGGTGTCCGGAAGAGCATGAATCTGGTTGTTGCTTAGATCAAGCTCCTTGAGGTTTATCAAGTCCCCAAACGTGTCAGGAAGTTCTGTCAGGTCACTAAAATTACTGCTCAGATTAAGATACTCAAGGTTTGTCAGTTTCCCAATAGCAGTTGGCAGTCCACGAAGCTCGTTGAAGTGAGCATCCAAATGCCGCAAAGAGTACATTTCACAGACAGAAGTTGGTAACGAACGGATCTTGTTATATTGGATAGAAAGCCTCTGTAGATTGGGCAACTCATAACCAATGTTGGTTGGCAAGTAAGTGAGATTGTTGAAACTCACATCCAGCTCAACAAATGATCTAAGGCAGGCAAGACAAAAATCAGATATTATGGCCAATACAATCACGAACAATGTCAAGTTTCATGCTGAAAGTTGACATTACCTGCAGTGACAGATACTGTCTGGTAAGGAAGTAAGTTTGTTGCTTGATACGTTGAGAATTTTAAGCTTCTGCAGCAGTCCAATTGAGTCTGGCAGAGACTCCAAGAGATTTGAGGAAGCATTAAGCTCCTCCAGATTTGCTAACCCAGCTATGGAGTCAGGAATGGTCTGCAGGCAATGGAGAAGTCAGAAATATCATCTAGAAAAAACAAAACCTAACACACTAAATGCAAAATATTCAAAAGCTCATCTTTCTAGAATTTTCTTCCTTCCAAGCAGGAATTCCAGAGCTGTAGTTAATGTCTTAGCATTGCTTGGTCATAAGAGACGTGTTACACACAATATATTCTCATGGATGCATTATGCAATCATAAATTGATTATGCAATCATAAATTGATGGTCTCTGTGTGTGGAGACCATGGAAATTCCTCTTTAAGTAGCAAAAGAATTGGGAATATTATGATATGGTAAAAAAAGATGGTTCCTCTACTTATTAAGGCAAAAGCAAGCATACAAAGGAGGAAGGTAGAAAAGATGTACCTAGATGTGCCTAGTGCAAATTATGAGCATTAAGGTGGATTTTATTGCTACAACAGAATACATGAAGTCATCAATTGCTATTGAACATTCTTGCTAGAACCTCAATAATTTGGATCGATCTTCTGCAGCTCACTCTTGCCTTAAGCAGTTAAGGGGCCAATGACTCAATGCATGTCGAATTCTTAGTACATAACTAGGCCTTATCTTTGCAAGTGAATAAAAACAACATGCACCAGATATCATAGGATAAAGACCGTAAGAGGCATAACAAAATAGGATGTCTTCATTGGTCAGCCATCCATTCAACAAGGCAATTCTGGCACACAATTCACACAATATCTGATTAAGGAAAGAAAGTACCAATCAGCTGATCTACAAGGATCTTACCCCCGGTAAACAAAATCTACACATTCATAAAAACAAAACCAATTTTGGCTTTAACCACAGTAACCACCAAAGAAGTACTCCACTACCAACACAAGCAGTTGGCTATTGATTCATTATTAGATTAGATATCCAATGATATACAATAGGACAAAGCAGCAAGCAAACCCAGCTATGCAGACAACAGATTTTACAAATTAACATCTAACAAATTCATTATGGCTACATTACTTTCCTCTAAACTCCCAAGTCCCAAACAACCTTCCAATAAACTTTTCTCGAGAGAGAAATGATACTACTACTTGTATGCCAGAATTCAATCTCAAATTTGCACACAATGGTGCCTAAACAAGAATAGTAACTTCCGAAAGAAATAGAACAGACTCAATCCACAGTTTCCACTCAAGAAACATGTGTGATGTCCTTTCAAGCGGAATCAGAAAGAGGGTGTAAGGATGAGTAAAGGCCGCATCTTTAATTTAGCACACAGCAGCCATGATAAGTACAAAGCCAATGAATCAGAATCACCCATTCACTGTACGAACCTCGAGCTGATTATTTGACAAATTGAGCACGAGCAATCCAAAAATCTGCCCGAACGCCTCCGGCAAGATCCGCAACCTCCTCCCGGACAAATCAACCCGGTCCAAGCCCCCGTTCCCCGTCCCCTCCTGCAATATCCCCACCACCTCTTCGTTCACCTCCTCCCCGACGCCCAAATCGCACTCCCCGTCGTTCTCCCCGGCGACGACGGAGGAGGAATCGTACATCCTCACCAGCCTCTCCTCCGCCTCCCTCAGCATGCTCGCGTACGCCTCGTGCATCTCGTCGAGCGAGATCACCGCCCGGTACGCGCGCTTCTCCCTCTCCGCGGCCTCGCGGCACTCCCTCTCCTTCTCCGCGAGGAGCGCCCGCCACTCCAGCCGTTCCACCTCGGGCGGCCGCGGGGAGCGCACGATCTCCTCGAGCTTCTTCGACAGGGCGGCCTCGACGTCGGCCAGCTTGGCCCGGGCATTGTCGACGACCTCGTGGTCGGGGCGTTCGCCGAGGGTCCGGAGCACGGATCGGGTCTGGGCGACGTCGGTGACGGCGTTGGCCATGGAGGCCAGGAGCTTGGGGTGCGCGAGGTGGGGCATCTGGTCGGTGATCTGGGGCGGCCGCGACGGCGACGAGGAGGACGCGGACGACGAGGGGTCGGGGGCGGCGGCGGGGAGGGGGAGGGGGCTGCTCGATGTCGATGGCGGAGAAGGCGGCGTCGGAGGGGCCGGCGGAGGCGGCGGGGGAAGGAGGGGGTGAAGCGGGGGCCCATGGAGGGGAGGCGGGCCATGACGTAGGAGAGGACCGGGTGGGTCTTCGGGTTCGGGTCCATCGCCGGAGGCGGGTCGAGCTCGTTTGGAACGAGGGTTTCGGGCGGCGGCGGCGGCGGCGGGCGGCGAACTGGCGGAGGTGCGAGAGCGGCTGGCTATGGAGGAAGATGAAGAGAGAGAGAGAGAGAGAGAGAGAGGGTTTAAAGTACGAGAAGTTAGAAGAAGGCGTGGATAGCCGAAAAGAGCGTTACCGGATTTCTAAACCGACGACTTTACCGTATGCGAAGCGCCATGTCAGCTTTCTGAAGGCTATCCTCTTTCTTGAGTTCCAAAAGTCGAGGTCAATTAGGCCCTGTTTGTTTGTTAACGTTCTTTTTTTTTTTTCTATTTATGAACAAAAATCCTTTTTTTTTTTTTGTTTCAAGAAATAAAAAATAATAAAAATGCTTTTGTGTTTTTATTTCAAATCTATTTTTTTGTTTCCAGAAACATATTTAGAACATAAATAAAAAACATATTTCTTGAACAATTTTTAATAACAATTTTCTCTCTCCTCTCTTTTTCTTCTTTTTTTTTTCTTATTTTATTTTTCTTTTTTCTTTGGCCTTAACCATGGCCGGCGATCGACCGCGAGGGGCCGACGATCGACCGTCGAGGCTCGCCGATGCTCCAAGGCGAGGCGAGCTCGCTCACCCGGCCACCCGCCGAGGCTCGCACGGCCCGGGGCCCGTGAGGCCGAGCCTCACCTAGCCAAGGCGAGGTCGAGCCTCACCGCGTGAGGTAAGGCTAGGGCGAGCTCGGGCTCACCGGATCTGGGCGAGGCAAGTCTCACCCGCCAAAGCGAGGCCACCAGCCAAAAGAAGAAAAAAATTAAAAAATTAAAAGAAATAAAAATAAAAAAAATTAAAAGAAACAAAAAAAGAACAAAATTTACCAAATATGTTTACATTCATTTTTTATTCCGAAATAAGTTTACTAAACGCTTATTCTGCTTCAAAAATTGTTTCTGAAGCGAAAATAATTTTTCTATTTATGTTCTCTAAACAATTTTTGAACGGAAACATTACCAAATGCACCTTTAATCACGACCAAATTGTGATTCTTTGATCTTTGTTGCTTCCTCATTATAAGCTTCCTTAATTTTCCTTTATTTTTTGCACAGTGATTTCAAATGAAAATCCGAAGGGGAGTGAACTTTCTCAAACAAAGGCTAGCTGGACCAACTTTTGGTGACCTATTTCGATAAATAAAGCGAGGACAATTTTGTTTGGAAATTGCGACTTGACAAGAAAATGGATTTAAAATCATGGAAATCAAAAACTTGAATAGAATGTTAATCAAGGTTTTTTATAAAAAAAAAATTATCTTCTTATGTGGCTCCATGTATGATTGTATATGAATTTCACTTTATTTTCATAAATTTATGACCCAATAAGAAAATGAATTTACAATCATGAAAATCGAAAATCCTGAGTAGAATTCTGATCAGGGTTCTTCCTAAATTTCTTTATCTTCTTACAATCTCTTTGTCATGAACTCGTGTGGGACTCTCCTTCCATACATGCCACATATGGTATCTCCAATCTATTCTCCAACAGGGATGGGCCACCTCTGCCTGTGGGAAAAACGAAAGTACTTGAACTTCTGACAATGGCCGATGGTCGTTTTTTTACCGTTTATGTAATGCTGTTCATCAATCGTCAAGTGAAGTGAAGGATTGGCTGACTGGGATTCCTCATGGTCCCACTCTGAGAAGAAGACCATAAAACGTCACTTCCGTTGCCCTTTCCCTCAGCCAATCTCTCAGCTGATGATGGTTTCTGATCTTGAAGAAGATGGACCCCTTTGGCAATGGAGGGATCTCTCTTTCCTGTCCGAAGTTGACAGATTCCTGTCCTTGCTTTTTCTATTATTGGGTAGAGATCATGGCCGCCAAGTTGCTACCAAGATAAGACGAGTGATAAGGCGCCAGTGCATACGAGGAGCACGACATGCTTATCTTATCACATCGACCTTGTCTCGGTCAAACCCCAGAGGACATCTCATCACGCAACGTTCGTAGTCTTTGGAAGCTTGTGTACCTAGTCGCCGTTATCCTATGTGCGCCACGCTCTTAAGGCTGGCATGCACACGGAATTTTCGGAACATGGTACAAAATGATTCGGATCTTTCCGCTCCTCTTGATTTGGATCGAATGGAACTGTTCAATTCATCAAATGGACACATTGAACGAACCAGACAGACGCTAGCAAGTCGACGGTACAACAGGGACTGCAGTCCAGGAAAATAGTCCTACTCATCGAGACAAAACTGGACCAGCCAGTGCAACATTCGAATGCATTCAATGTGAGTATAGGATCAGAGCAGAGCGAAACGACAATCACCATAACGCCTCCTGGTAAATGGTGAAGAACAGACATATCGCAACATGCCGAGTTAGAGCATGATGCAGTCAGCAGTTTCGGTTCATTCTGTCACACTTAACAGCCAATCACTGAGGAAAAAAAAAGAAGAAACAGGACTATGACAACACGTGTGATATCTCTCATTGACTTGTTGATACAGTGATAATTTTCATTGACTTGTTGATACAGTGATAATTTTAAGAGTCGGGGTACCTGAGACTTAAGAAGACGTGTCGCTAAGAGAGTCTCTCTACTAGCTCAAAAATGTCCTTTAATCTCTGGGACAATTTACTGGTTATGTTGCGAGTAATCCTGTGCTGGAACTTGGTGCTTTTGAGCCAGTTGATGTGAATATAGACATCGCATTTGCAGGAGCTGTGATTTTGGCCTGATTTCTCGATCTTATATTTTAACTGCACCTGCAAATACAACGAAGAAAAACTTTTCAGGCTTGTGAGGCAAGATGTTAGGTAAGCCAGGCAGCTCAAGGAAAAGCAATGGCAGGAGACTTTGACAGAGAAATTGAATGAAAAAGGCTTTGAGTGTCCAGAAGAATGGAAAAAATAGAACCTAAGACGTACTTGATAATACTCTTCAAATGGGACATTGTGGAGGGCCATGACCTCGTCGACTGTCCACCCATCATCAGTAGAAACTTTCTGCTGCGTGATGGTGACTTCCCCTCCAAATATCGAAATGTGGCGATTGAATTTGTATGACACCGAGCGCTCGAAGGTACCAGGCTTCACAGGTTCCCATTCAGTAGCTGAATAATTAAGGCAACCGGATTTTTCCATGATTTGATGCTCCTTCTTCCCTCCACCAAAGAGTTCCATCAAGGAGCTCATCTGCACATCGCTCGAAATGTCATCCCATGCAGTCATCCAAGCAGCCAGCAATGCATCAGGAAAAAAAATGTTCTCGACCTCTCCATTGGTTGGCGAGTGAATTTACTGACTGGTTTGGTTTGACTTGAAAAGGACATGAAATGAGGCAGGGAACCAGGAACAGATTATTCCAGATTCCACTTTTGCAGAATTATGTGTACTTTATGGGGAAAATTATAAAAAGAAAAGAAGAAAAAAGATGTTGGTCACAGGCACTAGAAACACACTGCATGGCCAGCATTTCCATCCGGAATAACAAGTCGCAGTCAACTATTCAACAAAGGAGAAACAACCAGTACGGATAGAACACCTAATTAGTCGATTCTACATCATATACAGCCTTACGAATTTCATAGGAATTCACTTTTTGTTGCCCAAGCCCCAAGATACAAGGTTCGAACAATTTGACATCTCTTGGTTCCTAAAAGGAGAAGTTGCAAGGCAACATTACCAAGCAGAATTGGGAAAGATTTGTCTGCTTACCTCAATAGGGAGTTCGGCAGAAAAGATTTTGGACATGTCTGCATCTTTTTTATCCAGAATGGTCGCTTCATCAACCAACACAGTAGAGTTTTCTTGATCATACTGCTCTTTGGCAATCTGCTCTGTCTGCTCAGGTATCAGAGCTCGGGTCCTCCACAGGGCCACAATTGTCCTATCCACCAAAAATCATGATCGATCACCTTCCACTTCCAGTAATCGCATTCATTTAGGGAAGTACAATGTAACACCTATACCTGCTTGCTGAATTAAACGAAACAAATGATTGAAAATGGAACCTAAGCCTGCCTTCTTCATCTTGAGACTTTGCGCCGTGCATTGCATCCATACCTCGACCCTTACGCAAAATGATGACAAGGGATGGACTACCCACAGAAATGAATGAGGGTGGAAGCTCTTGAATATCTTCAATGTCTTCCCAAAGAAAGAAAAACCTGGTTTTATGACCAAACAAATTGGCGTAAAACCCGACAATTCTTGAAGATAGGAAAAGGCGGCCCTACATCAATCAGTTGTACAAGATCTAAGCTAGCCATACTTGTTTGAAGGATAAATGTCATGCAAGAAGAAAATGATAAGCAAATTGAACATACTGGCACCCAATTAAAAAGAGAACATACTGGCCACCAAATCAGATAAACTAACACATAACAACATCATGCATATAAGCCCACCTCATTCAGGCCTAACATTAGTCACAAAGCAATGTTCAAAAAGTCCCTTATGTTTGGTAATTATAGCTCTTTTCTTGACTAGCATTTATGTCTAGTTTCTTGGTCAAGCAAAAAATTCACCTTGAGATTCTAATTATCTGTGTTGCTTTACAAATCTTTTCTGCTCTTTTGGCATATTGCCATACAATTGCAACTTCCAAGAATCCAAACCTAAAAAGGGTTAGAAGCCACATCAAGAGTAACCCTTACGCACAAAAGAACCAATTGCAGCAAAGGGTACAGCCACGAACGGGAGATGTGATTAAACCTGTAAAGGCAATTTTCTCCTGAGCGAACAGGCAAAATCACTGATGAGAAACTCGTCCGGTGGCAACTTGAACAGTTTCTGGAATGTAGAATTTCTGTGAGGTGACCTCATACTCAACTGCACATGCCACAAATCGAATTAATGACATGTCATTATCATCAAACTGAACAAACAATTGTCAAAACTAGAGTCTCAACAATGCCTACCTTCTTTCCCACTTCCTTCTCCATCTTTGTTAGATACTCCTTAATTGTTTCCACTCCATTGTTGTTGTCCAAAAAGATTCTCAGGTGCAACTTCGACTGAGCAGACTGAGCCAGCTTCCCCTCAAGGAAGATCCACATATCCGCAAGATCAGTGGATGTATGTTTCAAAAAATTGATCTCAGCATGCCCTAGAGAAGTGGCCTGATCAAATGGACCATCGAAATCAAAAACCTCCACATCTAAAATTGAAGGCGGTTCTTCCATAGCATCAAACTCCACTATTTCTGCAAAATATGCATCCAAAAAACTTATTGTTAGCCCATGATATGATGGAAACACAAACGGACCTGTACAATATAGGGTATCACCATTCCATTGAGGATCACAAGTTTGGAGCTTAACAGAACTCGTCTTTGTTCTACCATTGCATGTGAAAACCACATATGGATCAGAATATCCGGTTGAAGACAAGGATACCAGGTTCGTCCCTTCTATCAAAGCTATAGTAAGAATCCATCCATCACCTTGGGCTTTGACGCCATGGTCGCTGCCTAACAAAAACACATGGCCATGCTAGTTAAGATGGCTTAATCACTCAGAGTCAAAACGGAGGTTAAAGTGTGCTTGAAATGTCATGAAGCACATACCTCTCTGCAACCTGGCTTGCACAAAATGTGAGGCCATGTAGAAAACACGTTGCACCTGAATGGTTATTATTCCGCATGCAACGAGCTCTCCAAGGCTATCTGGCAAATCAATACCTAGGAATTCCAAACCCCGTGGTTCACTAGGCTTGCAAAGTAGAATGTGTATAATGACATACACAACCATACAAATGGTGGAAAGCATGGTGAAATTGCAGAAGTATTTGATGGCCAATTGCCAATCTGACTGCTGTTCATTTTCCAGGGATGCAATGATCTGACCTTTGTCCGACAACTCTGCAGAATCCAGTGTCCTAAAACTTTGAGCCAGTAAGTTCTCAAAATGATAAAAACTGTCCTTTAGACCTTGACGAGCACCTCCTTCGATCATACCTCTCATCACGGTTTTCTGGTGGAAATTCACCCTCCAAGAGATTATTAGACGCGCAGACTCTTCTCCTGATCCTTCTTCTGGTCCAGGCATGATCTTGTAAAGCAACTCCACTTTGAATGCATTCCCATAAGGAACCTCGGGAGTACTTACCTCTACAAAGATAGCAAAGTGTTTTCCATCAGCTTTGAGGTAAGATTGTTGCTCAGTCGCTTTCACGGCCTTCACTAACTTTGTGGCAGCCTTAGTAGAGGTAACAGTTCGTGTTAAAAGTGGCGGATCTTCTTGTTTCAACGTCCACGGCTCCTCTTCTAAATCTGTTGTTCCCTCCAGGTTAGCCAGGTCTCTCCTGAACTTAGAGTCTGGTGCAAAGAGAAAAATGTTCAAATCATATGGTCGTACAACATAGATCTGATCACACAGAATGCCTCCTTGAAGGTCTTCAGGCATTTCTCTTTGGCAATCCCTTGACTGCATCATTGAAAGAGCTTCTTCAAAGCTGTAATCAGACTGTTGTTTTTCCACACAATCCTCATAATCTGATGGAGTACCAGATACTTCTGATGAGGCACAAGTTTCTGACACATCCTCATGTTTGGCAAAGATTTTCTCCAAACGATTTGCGATAGCCTTCATCCAATGTTTCCCATCTTGTATCTTCTGGGCTTGAGATTTAGCTAAAGCCATCTCTTCTTCAGCCTGATTGGATTTGATATTTGAACTGGGAAAGAGTGGACTGTCGGAAGACGTGTCCTGGAGACTTCCATGCAAGGAAATCGATACAAGTATCTTCCCTGCATTGTGTGGTGCATCAAATTTTAGAATTACTTTTCCCCCTGGCAGACAACTTTATAAGTTTGAATGGACAATGCCACTAAATCTTAAGTGACGAATATGTCCAAGGATCAAAGATAAATCTCGCATTTAAAATGGAAGCCGGGAGATAAAAACAAAAGGATTCCAATGGCAGCATTCCACAAAGCGTGGTTCCCAGATTTAGCACCTTATAAAGATAGTGTTGATGTGTGAAAGGAAATTCTCGTCATGGGTTATATAATGATTTCAGATGCTTGGTAAATTGATAAAATGACTTGTGCCATCACATGTATGATCTATATCCAAATGCCCAGTAGAATTAAATATGCAAGATCAACATAGGTAATCTGGACTGCTGGCCCACCATGGGATCCAAAAAAAACCAACCCAAGTTGGACAAATCCATGAGGGGACATTTTAGCAGTAAAATTTAGATATCTCCAGAAAGGTTCCCCATAGTTTTCACGGGGAGAGAAATTAGTTGCTGCAGGTTCAAATGCTGTATAGAGGGACGCAGACCCAGTTGCTCAATCTTACATAACCTGACCAACAAGCTCATCAAGTTCCTAGTTCCCTATTGTCTGAAAAATTTGTCTTCTTGAAGAACCATCATCACAAAAACTAGCTCTAGTCCTTGACGATCGGTCATTTGCTAGTTTAATAAATTATCTTTCTCAGTCAGGACAACTGTAATGCGCCGTAATTTTCCTCTAATCACCACAGACCCATTGCTCTCCTCAACATCCGCATCAACACAAATTACTTGAAGAACAGCTCTACAATTTGACCAAAGACGAATAACAATATGAAATATTTGCACATCTAGGACCTGATCCCGGATAGACAGCTCACAACATATGCAAGCAAGATAAATGGTCATGGCGTGAACATTACTAATTAACTACCCAATTCACGTCCCACCGCTTTGATCAAACACGACAGGACATGGAACACACTGACCGCAATCCTTTCGTATGAACTTCCCCGCCTTAGGCTTCCCGACGGCGAACCACGTCGGCGGCAATATCCGGTTCTCCTCATCGGCGACGGACCAAACCGGAATCTTGACCCGACCCAGCAATTCCCCGGACGAGCCGAAGAGCCCCCCGCGGCCATCCTCATGGTGGTAAACGGACAGGACCACCTCCTCCTCGCAGTCGTGCACCCTGAACACGAACTCCTCGTTCCACCGCGGGTTCTCGGCGCGCTCCACGACCCTAGTCTTGGACTTGAGCTTCCCGACCTGGACCTTCACGTACGAGTCCCTCACGGGCAACCCCTTCGCCTCCAGCACGTACACGTACACCCTCATGGCTGAAGCAAACGACCTCGGACGAGTCCTAGAGATCTCAAGTGGGTCTGCTATCGGTTTCGGATACGGAATGCGGGCGTGCGTTCCTGGTGGCGGTGGATGAGAGAGAAGGAGAGGAGTCGAAGTGGAGCCACGGGGGGAAGGAACGTGGAGGCGAGAGAGGGGGACGCGTAGGAGATGGAGAGAGAAAACATCGAAGAGTGCAATGGAGGGGAGAGTAGAGGCGGTTCGGAGACGTCGAGGTGAGGACGACAACTTCTCGAAGACGGTTTTTTTTTATCTCGAAGCTTTTAATGTTTCGGTTTCTTGGAATTCTTCACGTCCTCTTCTAGGAAAAGTGTGAAAGTAAAAGGTGATTTTTCGTGGGCATGGAAAAGAAGAGGTTTAGACCAGCCGGTGCTTTCGCTGTTTCCTATATATTTCTAGGAGATTTCCATTTACAATTGTCAGAGAAAAACGAGGTTCGGTGGTTGAACGCAGCCTTTGTCATAGAATATATAGACTAGAGTGGCTTTGATTTGATTTGATCTTCACGAGTATTGATGGGGCAGTCCTAAATTGCTGTGATTATTCAAAGTAGAGTAGAGTGGCTCTTTGTGTTCTGCGGTGTTACGCCATGTTATGGAAATGACACGAATTTCCACGAGGGGGTGGCGTTTTTCCCTTCGTCTGGATGAGATGACGAAAGTCGACACCAACATTAAATTAACGTTCGAAGTCAACGCCGTATGTTGATTTTTGGTTGTTGAGAAAGGTAAGGAGGGATGCATTGCAACATGATACGTTCATGGGCATCCGACTCTATTAAGCCAGCGATCTTATCGTTATCCTTACTCATTCGTAATGAAAAGTTACCAAATGATGCTCAAATATTCGCGTTGGACCGTTTCATGTAAAGCCTTTTCATGAAAGTTATATAGCGATTTCTCGATTCAGGTTTAGGGTTCAATTATTTGCATTGAGTATTTTCCATTTAAAAGTCTTTCCTTAGAATGCCCGCACTTGGCCAAGGTTGTTATTATGCCCATGCTCTCTAGCCAATGCCCACATATAACTTTTACGCCCCTCGGGCCAAGGTTGTTATTACGCCCATGCTCTAGTCTATGGACATCCTTCTACCAACGTGACCGCGTATAGTATTGTTTTTTGTCCAATGCTTCCTTACTATGATCTAGAGAGGAAAAAAAAGGTGTATAAAAGTTTTATTACCTCTTATATCATACATTTTCTTTCGAAATTGAATTGGATAAGGACTTGCAGATCAAATTGTCCTTTTACTAGGTGAAATATGGTGGCCCTCGCGTTCACAAGGAGTAGAAAAATCTCTCATTTTTGGGTGAAATATAGTAACACCTTGGATAAATTCCTTTATCTTTGAAGGCCTGCTATTTTTTAATCTTTGCGAGTTGCTTTCGTACTTCTTTTTGTTCAATCAATGGAAACGGCGGGAAATGGCAATTGAACGTCCGCAATTCCTCTCGACTGTCGCTGTAGGAGTTCCACGTGAGTTTGTTTTTCATTTCAATTTATAATTAACATTCAATGTATGGAGAAAACAAGGACCGGCCTCGCCGAGGCCGGCGATGCTCGTGAGGTCACCGGCCAAAAAAATAGGAGAAAAAGGAAAAAATGAAAAGAAAAAATGAAAAAAGAAAAGGAAAAAAGGTAAAAAAAAAAAGTAGAAAAAATTATTTAAAAATAAAAAAATAAATTGGAACAGAATCGAACATATCAAACGCAATTCATTCCAATAAAAAATTTTAGACGATTACAATTCAAAATAATCATTTCTTTGTCGGAATCGGTAAACGTGAGTTTGTTTTTCATTTCAATTTATAATTAACATCAATGTATGGAGAAAAGTCGGATCAATTTAATCATCAATTTAATCTAGATATTTTTACATTTGTACCAATTCAATCAATTTGGCCAATTTAAGTCGAAAATCAGTAACGTGGAAGTCGGCGATCTTATATGACATCGTCAACCAAGATCACCAACTTAGGATCGTCAACGCTAACGTAGACATCTTAAGATAATTCTTTACTAATTTTTCAATTTTTTATTTTGTATTTATTTTTTATTTGTTCCCCCTTTTCTTTGGATTGTAGCTGGTATCGGCCATGGGCGGGGGCCAATGAGGGCCCTTGTCTAGGCCGTGAGGGTCTCACCCTCACTGGCCCCTACCTATGGCCAATCACCGACAATGGCTAGTACCGGCCACAATCCAAAAAAAAAAAGACAAAAAAAGAAGGAAATTTAAAAAAAGTTGAAATTTTAGTAAAAAAATATTTTAAAATATCTACATCAATGCAAGCGGTGCCATGTGAGATTGCCAACGTTCACGTGACTAATTTCCGATCTAAATTGCCAAATGGACTGAACTAATATTAATGTGAAAAATTTAAGATTAAATTGATCCAATTAAAACGTTTACAAATGAATTAATATCAATGTAATAGGTTTAGAACTTTTTTTTGTTACTTTTCTCTCAATTTATGTATAGATTCTCATTTAGCATGCACTTAAGAATGTACTCTAGAATAGGCAAATCAAACCATACGCAGCGGAATGGATAGAGCTAGTTTCCGTTTTCCCCTTTCTTCTTTTCCCCACCAGCAATGTAAGAAAGATTATCTAGGTCTCCGGATTATTCGATCTATACGAGTACAATCACCGTATCCGTATGTATCAGTACGAGGCCCAGGCCTAGTCAATACGAGAACCCAATCCCGCTCCAAAAAAAAAAAAAAACAGAACAAAGATAGCGTATTGCAGAAGGTGGACAAAACCGAGCAAGGTGGCAGTCACTTACGCGCGTTTCGTTCGGCGAGGGGCCGAAAGCCACGAGCCCCTTCCACACGGCATCGGAACGCGCACCGGAGCTTTCGAGGATCGTGCACCGGCGATTCGGCACGAAAGGAAGCGCTCCCGCGAGGGACGGGAACGAGCGAGGATCGAGAGAGATCGAACCGATACGGCTTAGTACGGTCGCTCGAAATTTGAGGAAGATGATGTGAAAAAGACAACGGAAATTTTCTCTCCCTCGCGAATCGGAAATCCAGGAAGAAAGATAAGTCTCTATAAAGCACGGAGGCTTTCGAAAAAACCAAAGCTCGAGAGTCTATCGTCGTCATCCTTTTTCTGTACCTATACTGTAACATTCTAATTTCCTACTGCTGCTATTTGAACTGAAACTGTATAGTTTTCTCGATTCTCATGGCCCTACTACTGCTACGAGATCCGACCTGGCCTTTGCTATTGGCAGTAATTGCGGCAGCAGTGAGCAGCGGCGCACGCGACTCCGGGCTGTCCGGGACCGTAGAACTTGCCGTAGCGGCAGATCGTCGGAGATCCGACGCCGCCGCCGCCGCCGCCGCCGCCGCACCCGACGCCGGCGGCGATCCTCGGCGAGAAGCTCCGGCGGGGGCTCCAGCCGCCGGCCCCGAGCCGCGGCGACTCGCGAGGGGAAGAGCCGGAGCTCGACGCGGCGGACGGCGACAGGGAGAGCGGCGGCGGGGACGCTCGCTCGCGCGGCCTCGGCTCGAAGAGGACGGCTCTGATCTGGAGGCGCGCGCCGGGAGGGGAAGAAGAAGCAGAAGATCTCGATCTCCGCGAAGCCTCATCGTATTCCTCGATCAGGTTGGCCAGATCCTCGTCGGACTTGACGGAGACCAGGGTCTCCAGGTCGCCGCCGGGCAGCTCGCACTTGAGCGCCGCGACGGGGGAGCCGCAGAACTCCGCGAGCTTCGCCATCAGCTCTGCAACCGCACATATCTCTCAGCGTCTCACTAAACCAAACCATCGATCAAAACAGAAACAGAACTGAAAGCAAGAGAGTGGTACGCACCAGCGAAAGAGACGGAGCGGTCGACGGCGAGGATTCGGGTGACGCCGCCGACGTAGCGGAGCTTGCCGTCGGGCCGGCGAGGGAGGATCTTGCCGCCGTAGCTGCAGAGGAACTTCAGCGCGGCGGCGGAGCTCCGGTGCAGCGCGGTGTCCTGATTCGCCGCCGTCGCCGCCACCATCTTTTCCTTCGCGGGGAGGAAGCTCGCTCGCTGCTGGCGGTGGCGGTGGCGGTGGCGGTGGCGAGTGGCGTTCGTCCGGGGGTAGAGAGAGAGGCGGTTATTTATAGGGAGGAGGGGAGGAGAGGGATTTTGGAAGTTTCCGTTTTTGAGCGAGCATCTTTGACGAACCCGAGAAAATATTGGTTACACAGTAGGGGCCAGCACAACAAATAAAAAGAGCCTTGAGGATGTGACACGTGGCAAAGTGGGGTCCAAATTTCTCTCTCTCTCTCTCTCTGGACAAGCCTGGCTTTTTTTCACTAACCATCCAACTAATTTCCTTGCGTTTCTGCGGAATTCTCTTTTTGGGATTTGCAAAATCTCAATCCCGAGCCTAGCCATAAACTTTTTAATTTTGTGAGTTTAATCTAGTGTGATGTCCCAATTTAGTTCTTTCGATGAGCGACAATGTCTCGTGAAGGATGACTAGTAATTTTTTGGTGAAAAATTGATCGGAATAACTATATTTGATGTTATTGTGAATGTTCAATATTAAATTGATCAAATTAAAAAGTTTAAAATCAAGTTGATATTTATATAATGTGTTTTGGACTAATTGAATAATTTTTTTCTTATAATTTTAATATGTCACTTGACATTAAGTTCACTCGTGTTTTAAGTAACATTTCATATAATAGGTTTTTGCACATATTTATTACGCATAACGTCACCAAATTTCTTTATAAATTCTCGTTGGAAAGTACCGTAACCGTAAGTTTCTTTTTTAATGTTAAATAGAATCATTGTACATATATATTTATATATTAGCTTTTTACTTCAATCTAAGTGGCATGTAACGTGGAGATTACCATCAATGCGAGAATTTTATCTTTATCTATAGAGGAAACAAAATCCTTCTTTTACAAGTTACGATTATGGGGCAAAAAGTCTTGAGTTCTACTACTAATTCCTGCCTCTTTTCCAAAAAAAAAAAAGAGAAGGAAGAAGAAGAAAACAAAAAGAGAAAAGTTCTGGTGCATGCTGTACTTTTGATCTTAAAACGCCACGTGGAGCTATGACACGTCACCCGCCTTCCCCTGCAAGTTCCTAAAAATCTCTTTGCTGACCAGAATCTCATGCTGCCAAATTATAGGTCATGATTATTTATGTTTTTAAAAAAAAATTAGCCCATATAAAATATTTTCATTATTGATAATTCTAAGTACTTTTGTAGATGGTAAAAAAATTCTTTCATATTTTTTTGCAAGCGATATAATTAGTAAAATAATTTCTAAATTAATAATTTTTTGCCAAATAAATAGAGGATATTACTCCAATCATTGTCCCTTTCGTCACGTCACTTTATCTTCTGACTAGACGCCACTCTTAATTGTCTTCATGTTGGGATTAGTCAAATTCTGGTTGATTTTCTAATTTGGAATTTTCAAGGTTTTGAATTTTATTTGACATCCGAAAATGAAGGATGGTGAAGGATAATAAGGACCAGAGAGAGGGACGGATAAAGCGAAATGTCTAAATTTCTCTTAGGCTAGTTGATAACAAGGGCACGGCTCTTGGTCACAGAGTGAAAAATGGCAAATTTGCACTCAATGATTGTTGCGTCACGTTTGTAACTATGTAGCTAGTTTTAAACCTTTCGAGTTGCCGACAGACAAGTACCTTGATCCAAAGCAACGACTCTGTTCTCGCATTGCAATTCTCAAAAGTGAGAGGATTTGAAGAAAAAATGAAGAAAAATTTGAGTTCTTGCCTCATTTATCTTGCAAAAATTAAATCATTCGAAGATGTTTGGACAATTTAAAATAAGTTAATCAAAAGTATATTCCCATTCAACAACCCTATTCATCATTCCCATAATCCTTGGTGTCCAAAACCTAATCAAGCACCTGATTTCAAATTTATTGAGACCGGATCGATCCCAATACTATGCTCAGGTCATAGGCATATGCCTAGGACTCTAGTTCGGGTCCATAAAAGTCGTGCCTAGGTCAATAAAGGCTGTGTCCGAGTCCTTAGCGTTCTAATAGAAATACAAGAAATTGTATCAACGCATTAGCTATTGATTTATATTTGTAATTAACGTCAAAGATGCTATAATTCATTGGTTTACTTCCCCGGAACCTAAAAAAAAAAAAAGAAAAAAAGAAGTCCTATGGCAAAAAAGTTGAGTGTTGCCTTGTCCAGAGGGGTCGCTTCCGGTGGCGGGAGAGGACGTGGAGGTGGACACGCGGAGGCGCGTGAATCAGCGAAGGGACACGCGGAGCATGCTCGGGATGGACACTTCGCCGTTACGTCGATTTCAGATTCCTGGTGAGGAATCTTCTGAGCTTTCAGTTGAAAATGTTTTCTGTTTTATGGCCAAAGGACAAAGGGAGGAGGAGGGATCGGGCTGACGTCATCCCACCACTCGGCATTGTCCTTGGGGAACCACGACGAGGATTTCGTTCCTTGTCGTCTTCTTCCCGGGGAGAATGGCAACATCCCAAAGAAAATTACTTTATTTCAAAATAAATCACAATGAGGAGATAAAAACTATTTCTTTTTAACTAATCATAAGAAAAAAACAATAAAATAAGAAGGAGCTTCGGCGGCCTCTCCACACCCACAAGATTTGATACGAGCCATAATAATAAATCACTCAATTTTTGATAGTTCGAATTTGAAACGTTCTTTAAACTGAAATTTGAAAGAAGAGATGGAATAATTAGTATTGAATAAATGACTTTTTTTCAAATAACTTAAAATCAAGCTATTTCTTGTTCAAATTTGCGATTTTTTAGCGATCTTGAACAAATTGTAACCATTATTCAAGTTCGCACCCCATGAGTAAGGGTAGCAAATTCCCGATTTGTTGGAATTTGATGTTAGAAGCCGAGGTCTTAAAATCAGCAATCATCTTGCAAGGCTTCCTAATTTTGCTACCCTGTCTATAGCGACGACGACATGTGATGGATTGCAGACCTCTCAAGGGGGAAGGTGAAGTTGGTGATGGAGAGAGGCTGGAGATCTTCGATATAGTCAACAACTCGTACATCAATAATTGTGGACACGACGGTGGTGGTTGTCTTGAAATTCTCTCACCTCCTCTCTATCTTAGTCTCAAATCTATAGATTCGTGTCACCATGTAGAGGCAATGTTGGTGGTAGCCGTCTTTGATGGCAACCATCGGTGGTAGCTATCTTTGATGGCAACCATCGGCCACAATCATAACACCCAGGGTTTTTCAACTTTTTTTTTTCTATTTTTGATCTAATTGGTTTTAATTAATTTATTTATTTTTCAATCTTATTTTGAAGTGTGTCGAACAATCGAAAGGATTAAATATGTCTACATTTACTATCTAGAGGGTAATCCTGTTTTATCCTATCCCATTACAATTCTTTGAAAGATTAGCCACCCATGGATTTTAAATGATTTGGATGTGGGCTCGTGATTTTTTTTTTTTTTTTTACTTTTTGTGAAAGTTCAAAATTTTATTCAAGTATAAAGAGAATATGAGCAAATTATGTTGTACCTAGCTTACTTATTATGAAATTTTCAAGCAATCCGAATTAATTAAAAAAAGAAAAAAGAAAAACTAAAGTCGGGAGTAAGCGGTCAATTCATACGCACGCCCTTCTTTGGTAATTTGGTAGAAACGGATGGCTCATGGAAATATCTGTTCTATGAAGGCGACAGAGAGCTCAGGAGAGTCGCTGGTCTGGCTTCATTCAAAACCACTTGATTTTGGGAGCCTTTTGCTAAGATTAATTTGATCGGTCCACACATGTCAATTCTTCATTGATTGGTTGGAAGGTGCTCACTTCAATGCCAAAATTTTTCGCGAGATCATTAAATTATTACCTTTTGTAAATAAAAAAAAAATCAATTGCTATTTGAGTAGTCAAAAAAATCTATCTTTGTCATCATTTCAAAATAAATAGTCCGACATGGCTTAGGGGATGATGTGATGATGAAGACGAGGAAGGCAATGAAGACATGGATGCATAAGTTGATGTAGAAGAAGAAGAAGAAGAAGAAATTTTAAAAGGTAAACGCTTGCCGACATTTATTTGCCTTATATCAACAAATCGAGGGTAAATTCGTTTTGTTTTTTAAACCCTAATCCCTCAATCTCTCTCTCTCTCTCTCTCTCTCTCTCTCTCGTCCGTCTTCAGTCACTGCCGGCCTATAACTGGTTGATCCTTGACTCCACGAGATCTTGCTTCCTACACAAAGTGACCCCATTAAGGTTGGAGTCACAGTACCTGAAAGCTGGGGGATTGCTTGTTCAGGTCAATCTGCAAGACGAAATAGATTTGTCTTCGCGATTCAAGTAGTCTTGGGTTAGGCCGTCGACTTCAATCAAGTGCTCTCGACTGGGGGTTTCTTTGAGGGTCGAGTTAGGGTTCGAAATTACTCTGCAGATTTGGCTCCATCAAAGTGGAGGCGATGCTTGGATCGAGGGATTTGGGTGCACTTGGTTCGGTTGAAATGTCCGTGAAAATATACAAATATTTTTGGGGTAAAAGGGTTTTCCGAATGTAAATAACATATGGTAAATTGTAATTTTTAAAGTACATTGACAAACAATTTTAGCTTAAATACCGTTTCGTAAAAATTATATTTTGTAAATGACTTTTGCTATTTTTTTTAAAAAAAGGTTTAAACACTTTTTGATGGAGCTCAACTATAACATTTGCGATTTTCAACCATATGAGAAATAGTTATGAGTCCGGTGTACTAGTGGTAAGGATTGGCCATGGACCAATCGGCCCGATCGAAAGAATAATTGAGGGATTAATCATGTTCCAATCAAAGAATTATCCACGGATTGGTAAGGGATCAGCCATAGACTAATCTAATGACCACGTAAGTGCACCCAAGCTGTTCGGTTAATGGATGATTGCCTAACCATAAGAGTTGATTGAGGGATGGTCATGTATTATCACGGATCGATGGGCGATCATGAATCGATCCCGAGCGATCATGTTTTGGTCACAAGTTATTCCGCTCGATCATGTACCAACCATAGACAATCATGAGTTGACCTGGTGCGACCGTGTGTCAGTTGTGGATTGACCGATCTCGCACAACCACATGACAATCGGGAGTCGCCTTGGACAAAGCCTGAGGCTAGTCTAGAGCTGATCTAATCAACTAGTGCTAACCCAAGGGTCGGTCATTAAGCCCATGCCCTAGGCCACTGACTTAGCCGAGAATACAATTTTTGCCCAAGACGACCACACCAAAGGTGACTTTGCCACGAACTTCAAATGTGTTGAAATGGTCAATAGGGAAGGTACACAAAAAGTCCTTGCCCGGTTCGATGCACTTCTAATGGTCTATTTCCCATATTTGCCTTATTCTTCGAAGATTGACATAATAAAATATTCTAGAACCCCTTGAATCATTTAATGAAAGGGGTGATTCACCACCTTAAGTGGCATAAGGACAATTTGGTAATCATTATTCAAGATTTGCCTTGGGGATTAAGTAAGAGACTCTTGGACAAATATACTGTTGACACCTAATTTTGGCAACCTGATTAGTTGTTTATCGCATTAAAAATAAGGGATTAATTTTTAACCCTTAAACAAACATATTAGAATTAAATTGCATAACATATAGTAATTAGGAGCATATTTCATTTAATTGCATATTTGTAGGACTGGCGGTGAATGGATTTAGGTGAATGGCTTTGAATATTGAAGCTCACAAGAGCATTAAACTTTGGCTAAGTAGATAATTCTTCCATGGTGATTTTATATTACATTTACATGGGTGTCCTAAATTGTTAAAAGTCGATTAGAAAATTTCCAGCACATTGGCACTGATATATTCGTGCATGCTCACCTATTAGAGGGAACAAATGCAATGCAAAGAAAGGACAACATGTGAGCGCCACCGATTTGTACATGGAGAAGCCCATCCACGTGAGGGAAAATTATGCACTTGGCCATAATTCGGTCAAGACCGGGGGCAAGAAATTGACCGACATTATTTTAAGAGGAAAAAAATTATGCATGATTCTCTCGTCATATTCACGCAATATTGGCAAAGTAATAAAGAATGGAAAGAAGCGAAAAGTGAATCTCACTTGATGAGAGGGAATGAAAGAATATATTTCTTTTTCTTGTCCAAAGTTTGATATCCTGGCCACGTTGAATACATCTCTTCTGACCGACGACAAGGCTCTCCCGTTGATTTTCTTCATTGACCGTCGCCTCTCCATCGCCTGCACTTGCGCCAATTCCTGTTGCAGTTCTTGACGAAGTCAATGTCCGAGTTTCATTATTCCTAATCGCAACACTCGACAAAAGATTCAACACTGACTAGCTCTCTTCTTGCTTGGTCTATCTCGGTAGTTTATAAATTTGTCTTCGCAGGCGTCCAAGTGGCTAGCTAATTTTTAAAGGTGGTCCTCCAGTAGCTTCCAATACGTTCATATAGAGAAGGAACAAAAGAAGACCAAGTGAGAAGACATTCGACCACCGTTCTCCTCAGGATTACTGAATACTGTCATTGACCATCCTCCCTTTGAGCACCACGAACCATCACCGACCACGGTTCGCGACCCATCGTCGAAGCTCCTTGTTTGCTGGTTCCAATTTGGGAAGCTTATCTGTACGATAATTTGAATTAGGTAATTATCTCGTTTGCCCTTAATTTGAATATTCTACGATTCAATCTGATTGGGAATATTATATTATTTCTGAATTTGAGTGATAAGTGCATCCCCAATTAAGATTTATTTCCTAACTCGCAACTGCATATAATCTTTGATTCCATCTATAAGGCTTTAGATGGAATTATTGATTCCGCGGGAATCTTTAAAATTGATGTTTTGATCTTCAAGGCTTATGATCAACTCATCGATTTTATTTGTAAAATTTCAAGTTAGTTGGATATTATTTTCTTATTCACATTGATCGGATGATATATGATCTTGAGTGATTTGGTGCTTATCTTGCTTTAATTGCTTTATTTTGCTGAAAATACAAAAAAAATTGCATATTGTGTATATTAGAATTAATTTCCTGGATATAATTGCATGATAGAATAGTTAGATTCCTTTCTAATTATATTAGAATGCATGTTTAGATGATATTTAGGTTGGATAATATCTTGGAATTAAATTGCATGTTGAGATAAATTTCTAAGTTAAGATAGGATTCATATTAGTCTATATCCTAACTCAAAATAGATAATATCTCACTTTAATTAGTTTTTATTATTAGTAATTTTTAATTGCAAATTTTTATAAAAAAATACAAAAATATCATGCACATGTCAAATAAAATTAGGTTCATGAAATGCATGTCATTTAGTAATTGTTACTAAGTCCATTTAATTAGAAAATGCCTGTCATTAGAATTAGGCCATTTAGTTAAATTGCATAACATGTAGCCTAAATTTCATTAAATAAGAGAAAATCCTTTAAAAAAATTGAGTAATAGCGTGTTAATAAAAAATCATATGTAAGGTTGTTGATGTGAATTTTGACATAACATTGCAGATACTTTTGTTGTTATGAGGTAAGTTCTGTAATTTATTTATTGCTTTCTTGGGTGTTAAATTGGTAATTTGTACATCCGCACATGAAATGCATGTCATTTAGTAATTGTTACTAAGTCCATTTAATTAGAAAATGCCTGTCATTAGAATTAGGCCATTTAGTTAAATTGCATAACATTAGCTTAAATTTCATTAAATAAGAGAAAATCCTTTAAAAAAAATTGAGTAATAGCGTGTTAATAAAAAATCATATGTAAGGTTGTTGATGTGAATTTTGACATAACATTGCAGATACTTTTTGTTGTTATGAGGTAAGTTATGTAATTTATTTATTGCTTTCTTGGGTGTTAAATTGGTAATTTGTACATCCGCACATGAAATGCATGTCATTTAGTAATTGTTACTAAGTCCATTTAATTAGAAAATGCCTGTCATTAGAATTAGGCCATTTAGTTAAATTGCATAACATGTAGCTTAAATTTCATTAAATAAGAGAAAATCCTTTAAAAAAATTGAGTAATAGCGTGTTAATAAAAAATCATATGTAAGGTTGTTGATGTGAATTTTGACATAACATTGCAGATACTTTTGTTGTTATGAGGTAAGTTCTGTAATTTATTTATTGCTTTCTTGGGTGTTAAATTGGTAATTTGTATATCCGCACGGTCACTTCATATGTTAGGAAAGTAAATTAAAATCAATCTAGATTGCCTACAAATATATATATATAAATAAACAATAATGGTACCAAAAGGGCATCAGAGAAATTTAATGTAACCAAGTTCCCAAACTCACAATCTCTAATTCGCATAAGTAAAATAAATCTCCCGTTACTTTACTTTGGTTTCTAATCGACTCACCAAAGAATAGATTAGTGGTGACTTTTAGCTAATAATCTTTTGCATGCTAAATCTTGAACCTAAGTCACGATTTGGTATGGGTTTGGGAGAGCCTAAGCTAAGTTTAGACTTAATAATCCATTAGCCAAACCCTAGGTGGTTCACCAGAAGTTAGGTTGCGACATATACCAATAAAAATGTGACACAATGGGCAATTATTACTATCCTAAGGCTTGAGTGCGACATTACCCTCTTTAGAGTGCCACTTATTCATAGTGATTTGTTCTCCAAGAATAAATCAAGAGCTTATGTGGACCAATAAAAGGGAGACAAACCATGCCTCCAATCATTTCATTAGGCTATTAGATTGCCACTTCATAAGCTTAGGTGTGTCGCCTTTCCAAATACGTGTGCCACCTTGCAACTCAAACTTGCCACATCGACTTTGTAGCTATGCCACTCCAAGAAAGGTGATTAGGCCATTTAGATAAGTAATGATGAGGATGATGCCTATAAATAAGAAGAGCCCTTCATTCATTCCCACCTTTTGAGTTTTCTTGCCCTTTGCATGCTACTCTTCCCTTTCTCTCAGCCTTGCACCATCGCCCCTCATCAAGTCGCTCGCTCTAGCTTTCTTGAGATCCATCCAAGTAAGTAAGATCCATAATTATCCTCCAAGGCGGTAGACTCCATCGTTGAGTCTAGTTAGGTGCTCATCCATTCAAGCTATGGGTAGGATGTAAAATCTTTTTTTATGGTTTGCTCATGTTTGTCCTTGAATGTGTGCTTAACTTGTTCATGCTCGGAATAAGATCGAGGTTTGCTCGGGTTGAGTTCAATGTGAGGCAAGGTTGCCTAAGCCATAAAGCCCTAGATCAACATTGAAGCGTGCCGATTCTATGTCTTGATTAGTGTAGGGACTCTATGCTAGGCAATTGAATCAAGTCACGAACCAAGGGTCATTCATATAGTGTCTTAAGGTGCTTGAAGTATGTTCATGCCAGGTCAAAGTCAAGGTCCATCGAGCTTAGAATCTTCACAAGGAAGGGTTTGCCCAAGCCTCAAGGTTTTGGATCGGCATCGAGGTGTGTTGGTTTCAAGCCTTGTTCAGTGTGGGAATCGATGCTAAGTGTTCGATTCAAGTCACAAATCAAGGATCATTCTTGACATGTTGTATAATGCAATATAAGAATTCATGACATACATGTATGAATGAACACACCTTCAGGCTATGTATGAGTCGACTAAAGGAAAAGATAAGACCTGTTTGTATGATGCACTCATGTGCACTTAAAGAGAATCGTGCTCGTCACCATATAGAATGAGCAGCAATGTCTCATTCATTGAACGGAATGTCCTGATTGAGCCAAGATGCTTGGGTTTGAGCCCGGATGCCTTCGGTAAGCTAGCCCTGAGATGCGCTGATTGAGTTGATGCCTAGCAAGAAACTAGATGCCTTGATTGAGCTGAAGGGCCTGGTTGAGCCAGGACAGTGATAAATGAATTTGCATAAATGCTAGTTATGCATAAGTATGATATGTTGATGTGTTCATTGTTAAGTCGAGGGTAGTTTTACATTGACATCATGTACTTAGTTAAGGTATGGCAAGTAATTTGCTAGTGATCTGCCATCGATCTTATTTACAAGTGTTGTATTTGCTAGGCTTTGATGATGAGATACTTTCCTAATAGAGAATTAATAATTTTACTTATTGAGTTCCCAAAACTCACTTCTTATACTTTTTAAGGTTTGTAAGTATGGCTAACCCATTACCCGAACATTTTCGTATGCTCGTGAACTTGGAGATGTCAATCACCGAAATAGTGGACGTAGAGGAGGAAACTACATACACATATCGTAGATGCACTACTACTGTATGGGTCAAGGAGGGGCTACATGAGTTGGTCCCTTACCATTATATAGCTTGGTATGTATGGTTCTCGTCGGCCCCCTTCATGGGTTCAATGGGCCAACTGGATCAAATGATGAAGCATCATCCGATAAGACAAGAAATTAGTCCCTAATATGGGCTAGTAATGGAGGGATTCCTAATTTTGGAGACTACTAGGACACCCCGACCTTTTGCTATTATGTAAAAAATAAAGTAGCCGAAGAAGTGCATGTAATGTATTGCTAGAATATATATACAAAAGTAGTGTGTTTGTATGAGAATATCCTGTCTTCTAGATGTTGTTTATCTAGGGGAAAAGTTTTAAGTATGTGAATCTGCATGTGCATATCAAAGAAATGGGGCGACTACGAGCTTGAGATGTCGCAACAATAACTTGGAAGTGAGGATGTCACATTAGCCATTAACGGCCAAAACAACCATTGGTTGGCTGCCAAACAGCCTCGTTAGAGATCACGTGACCTTAGGGGTTGCCTAAGTCGCGTGACTCAAGTGAGCAATGCCAAGGTCGACAATTAGGTTGTGGGAACCCATGCAATGCATGAGGTCGCACGACCTTAAGCAGTGGTCATGGGGTCAAGCGACTCCTCTGGCGGCGGTCGCCGACATGCACGATCACTATCGGCCTCCGTTCGATTTCTTCATGCAAACCATGAAGAACATGAATAGTGAATGAACAATTTTGATGGGGTAAAGACTTGCACTTCAAAAATGTTATTTCCTAAAGGACCTTCAAACCTGCTTTGGGCTAAAAGCCCTTAAGGTGCATTTGGTTCAGGTTTGCAAATGGGCTTTAAGAGAATGCAAATATTGAAAAGTCAAAGCCCTTTGGGGGAGTGCAAATTGTATTTGGTACAAACTCTTTGCAAATGGGCTTTGAGTTCAAATGGTGTTGGGCAAAAAAACTTTTGTAATTGACTTTGGTTTTTATTTTCATAATTTTTTTATTAAAAAAGAACATAAGCCCTTCCTTGGAGTTGCCAAAGGGCTACGGCCATTAGCGAGCCAAATCTAGTGCTGGTGGCCATCGACTGAGGTTACTCGGCAAAGGTCGCGTGACCCAAACGAGGATTGCCTGAGGTTGCATGAACTGGGGTGACGTAGGTGTCGCGCAACCCAAGCAAGGTTGCTAAGGCCACGAGAGACCCCGAATGAAGATTGCTTAAGGTCATGCGACCTAGGTGACCACTGTGTAAGTCTCACCACCTCAGGCTACCCTTGCCTGGGTGTCATGTGACCTCAGGCAAGGTCGCTAGAGGTCGTGAGAATTAGGCAACGGTCACTTGAGGTCATGCAACCTCCAATAGAGATCACCTGGGTTCGGTGACCCTCACCAACCAGATCTAGCCTTGTCGACCTTTCGCCAACCGCCGTCACACGAAAAAGATGAATAGTTACACAAAATTGCAAAAGTGAAAAATTAAAGAATTGGTGAGAGTAATTTCAGAAGGAAGAAATTATTTTAATTTTAGTTTTGGTATTCCACAAATGCTACTTCGGAAGGCTAAGTAGAAATAACATTAGATTTTCAGCATTTCCAAGTCCAGTATTTGGCCGAAAAACTACTTTTAAATGCTTGCTAAAGATCCAACATTTATGCAAGGGGCTTTAGGGGTTGAAAGCCCACTTGGGAAAGTTGAGCCAAATATACACTTAGGGTGTGTTTGTTTTACTAAAAGCATTTTACCAAAAACTATTTTCCAAATTTTCAACAGTTTGGTTTTCTAAAAAAGATTTGGTCAACGGAAAATACTTTCCAGTTAACACAAATATTATGTATTATTTGAGGAAAGTGAATTCCTCCATGTGAGAAGGTGAAAACACTTTCCCTTTTTATCTTATTCTCTCTAACCTTTCACTTTTCCTCTTCAAACTCTCTTGCTTTTTCTAAGGTATGCTGTTTGCTCTCCCTTCACTCTTTTGCTTGTTTTTTTTTTTTTTTTTGTTCTTCTTCACCGACGCTCATCTTCTTTGCCATTGAAGGTCCAAATCTTCTTCTTCATCCTTGAAGGTTTGGCTCTTCTCTAACGACGCTCAACACAATTCCGGGTTCTCTCGCTTTTTTTGAGGTACGTCTTTTGCTCTTCCCTTGCTCTTTCACTCACCCTTCTTCTTCAATTCTTCTTCATCAACGCTCATCTTCTTCGCCATTGAAGGTCTATCTCTTCTTCTTCATTCTTGAAAGTCTAGCTCTATTTCAATGATGCTCAACATAGTTCCAATTTCTCTCTCCTCTTCGATTTGAGAATAATCTCAAAAAATTTGATCGATGCTTTACATCATTGAGTTGATGTTGATTCTCTGTGTTATAGTTGTTTAATTTTTGTTTCCAAGAGATAATTGTTTTCTAATAGTCAAAATAAAATAGGGTTACAAATATATATATGCTCATATGTGCTTAACTCTACTTATAACTAAGTTACTATTTTACCCTTATTACTCACAATATTTCTCAACACTCCCTCTCACGTTGGGATATAGACATCAAATAATCCCAACTTGTTATATAAGATGCTCACTTTATTCCCCCATAGAAATTTCATAAAAATGTCTGCAAGTTGATCCTCGATTTTGTGTGTTGAAGAATAATGTCACTTTTCTGAACTTTTTCTCGCACAAAATGACAATCAACCTCAATGTGCTTAGTTTGCTCGTGGAAGACTAGATTAGATGCAATATGAATAGTGGATTGATTATCACAATACAACAGTGATGGATTTGACGGTGACATTCCAATCTCTGATAGTAACATTCTTAACCATAGTAATTCACTTGTCACATGTGCCATACCACGATATTCAACTTCAATGCTTGATCGAGAAACTACATGCCATTTCTTGCTTTTCCATGCAACTAAATTACCCCCAAGAAACACACAATAGCCTGAAGCAGATCTCCTATACACAGGACATCCAGCCCAGTTGGCATCAGAAAAGCCTACAGTGTTTAGATGGCCATAATTCTTGAACTGTAGTCCTTTACCTGGCACTCCCTTCGAATATTTGACAATCCAAAGTACAGTATCCTAATGAGTGGTACAAGGAGAACTCATGAACTGACTTACTACACTAACCGCGAAGGATATATTAGGTCTTGTAATGTAAGATATTTTAACTTACCAACTAATCTTCGATATTTGCTGGATCATATAGTAATTCTCCATGATCTGCATCAAGTTTCATATTGGGATCCATAGGGGTATCGATTGGCTTTACTCCAAGAAATCCAACCTCACCAAGGATGTCTAGTACATACTTTCGTTGTGATATATTGATATCAACATGTAAATATGATACTTTAATACCAAGAAAGTATCGAAGATGTCCTAAATCTTTAGTGCTGAATTCTTTATGCATAAATTGCTTAAGTTTTCGAATACCACCTGAATCACTGCCAGCAATGATGATATCATCCACATATACAACTAGAAGGATACAACCAGTCGAAGACACGGAGCTGAAAATTGAATGATCTACTTGACACCATTTTAATCCAAATTTGATAACCACATCACTAAATCTACCAAACCAAGCATGATGAGATTGTTTAAGTCCATACAAGGCTTTGTATAAACAACATACCACATTCTCCCCTTGAGCAATAAACCCAGGTGGTTGCTTCATGTAGACCTCCTTAGCTAGATCACCATGTAAAAAGGCATTTTTTACATCCAATTGATGAAGGATCCAGCCAATTGCATAGCTAATGAAATGAAGACACATATAGAGGGAATTTTGGCCACGGGAGAAAAGGTGTCATTATAGTCAACACCATAAGTTTGAGTATACCCCTTCACAATTAATCGTGCCTTCAATCGATCAAGAGTACCATCCGGGTGAATTTTAATAGTGAAAACCCAATGACAACCAAAAAGGTTGCTTATCAATAGGTAAGGAAGTAAGCTGCCAAGTTTTGTTTTGAATTAGTGCCTGCATTTCATCTTCCATGGCATGACGCCAACCCGGATGAGCAAGAGCTTCAGCAACACTGCTAGGCATAGAAATAGAAGACAATGACGAGACAAAGGCAGAGAAGGTAGGAGATAAACGATCATAGAACAAAAATTTTGAAATAGGATGATGCGTACTAACACAATCAGAAAGAGTAGAATAACGATCAACAAGACAACCAACACAAGAACGTGTACCTTTTCAAGAAGCAATGGGCGGATCGGGATCAGAGGCTGGCACTGCAACTAATGGGGGAACAGATGAATCGGGTGCTGATGAAGGCTATACTGTCATAATTGGAACTATACTTTGTCAATGATAGGTGCGGTCAACAAACAGAAATTTTTGGAGGTAGCTGGAGTGATGGAAGGCAGTGGAAGCATTGGTAGTACACAATCATCACTATCACCATGTGTATGTAGAACATTTTGAGAAGAAAAATATGACTGATCTTCAAAGAACTACACATCTGTAGACACGAACATATGACAACAAGTAGGACTGTAACATTTGTATCCCTTATGAGTTCGAGAGTGTCCCACAAAAAACACATTTTTCAACACGAGAATCCAATTTATCAAGACCTGGAGTAAGACTATGAACAAAACAAACACACCCAAAAACTCGAAGAGGTAAGGAAAAGAGAGGACGATTTGGATGTAAAATTGAAAATGGTGTCTTCCTTTGAAGAATA
Source organism: Eucalyptus cladocalyx (assembly GCA_017140615.1). Taxonomy (NCBI): domain Eukaryota; kingdom Viridiplantae; phylum Streptophyta; class Magnoliopsida; order Myrtales; family Myrtaceae; genus Eucalyptus; species Eucalyptus cladocalyx. Next base: position 509,813 of record CM029517.1, read on the forward strand.
GAAGTTGGAAGCCTATTGATTAAATAACATGCCGTAAGAACAGCATGGCCCCAAAAATGTTTAGGTAGATGCATATGAAACATGAGGCAGTGGGCGACATCAAGAAGATGGCGATTTTTACGTTCAGCTATGCCATTTTGTTGTGGAGTATATGAGCATGATGTTTGATGAATAATACCATGAGATTCCATAAAGGGTTGGAAATCCATAAGTTGTAGCAAGGTATTCTCTAGCATTATCTGACCGTAAATGTTTAATAGAGATATTATATTGATTCAACACTTTGAAATAAAACAATTGAAAATAACAAAAAATCCTTGTACAATCTTTTATTAAAAATAACCAAGTCATTCGGGAAAAATCATCCATGAATGTAACACAATATCTGAATCCCGAGACATCAGACACACGATATGGACCTCATACATCTGAGTGAACCAACTCAAATGGACTAGACACATGATTCTGAATACGGGAAGGAAAAGAAGCTCTATAATATTTACCAAACTGACAAGCTTCACACTGAAAGGAACTCACGGACTTAGACTCAGGAAATAGACGTCGAAATAGGTTTGGTGGTGGATGACTAGCACAACAATGTATCCGATATACATCAGTGGATGTCTGTTTCACAGTTGTGATAGCTAACACCTTCTTATCAAGGTAGTACAAGCCATTTGATTCATGTCCCCCACCAATCATTTGTCCAATCCTCAGATCTTGAAAAACACAATGGGAAGAGGAAAAGGTCACAAAACAATTTAGTTCTTTGGTTAACGAGCTAACAAAATTCAAATTATAAGGAGATTTTGATAGGTGAAGGACATATGACAAAGAAAGAGAGGGGGTCAAAGGAGCAACTCCCATACCAGTAACTTGAGACCGTGAACCATTTGCTAATGTAACTGAATTCGATAATGAAGGAGATGTGGAGTGAAAAGAAGACAATAAGTTAGAGTTACCAGTCATGTGATTGGTAGCTCCAAAGTCTATAACCCAAGAATTAGACGATGCAGAAAACAAACACGATGAACTACCTTTAGAGGTTTGTGCCAGAGTTGTAGTAGGAGCTGAAGATCCTATCACTTGTCGGGAGCGAACCAATGTATCATACTTAGCATGTGTTAATGTAATTGAATCACCTGTCTTCAGAACTTGAGTTGAACTTGAGTTGAACTTGGTGAAGCCATTGAGGGAGGACCAAGAGAATCCTCAACCTCTGCATATGCAGCAAGAGGTGGTTTGAGTTCTGGGTGAAGTGTATAGCAATAAGCTTCTGTATGTCTAGCTCTTTAACAATGATGGCAATAGCGGGAACCACGACTATTTCCAGAATTAATGGTACCATGAGTCTCAATCCCCCTTCACGGCCTCCATGACTTCCACTGCGTCCATGACCTCAATAATCGTGACCTTGACCTCTACGCCCACTAGAACCATGGGAAAGCATAGCACTAATCTCTACTGCCGGCATGGAAGAACTCTTCTTAGGACTTGTAGAATGGAGAGCTTGGGAGAAGACTTCATCTATTGTAGGAAGAGAACTCTGGGATGTAATATGCCGACAAAGAGATGAATACTCAGGCCCCAATGACTTGAGATATAATATTACCCTCAAATCTTCTTGGCATTTAGCCAAAACATTTGGATCATTCGAGGCAGGAAGATAACTATCCAATCATTGGTAGAGAGTGGTGAACCAAGCATAATGATCAGACAAAGATTGATCTCCACGCTAAATATCAAATATTTCCCATGTGTCACATACTCGCATCATATTATTTTGCCCCGAATAGAGTAATGCGCACTTATCCCAAACTGCTTTAGCGGAGTCACATTGAATAAAGTGAGGACTGACCTTAGCGTCCATGCTATTCCACAAGAGGATTCGAATCATCGCATCTCCTACAATCCAATTGGCAGTTTTACTCTTGTTAGACGGTATTGTAGACGTGAGATAGTCCAATTGTTTGGTGGCAGTAAGATAGACCTCGACCGCTTTAGACCGGGATGGATAATTAGTTCCATCTAACTTGACAGATGTTAATTGAAAATGACCAAAAGGAGATCCATAAGTCGATCCATTAGTTGCCATTAATGAATAATGATTGAACCCAAGAAATGAACTTCACAATTGCCAATACTTAATTCCAATAATTTAGTCAAAAAAAAAAAAAAAACATAAAGGCCTCACTCGAATCACCATACGAATCACCAAAGCATTGGTATACTTATTCTCAATATCTCCATTGATTCAATGCAACATCACTTTCAAGTGCGAAACAACAACTCTATCCTTTGTAATAGCCACTTCTAAAATTTTGTGTAGTACAAATAATAAAGTAGGTTACTGTCCACCACAAAAAAATCCCATCATTTGCTATTTCTAGAAGCCTTTCCAACACCCCACAACCGACACCAAAGTTGAGATTTTGGTATGATAACAATATGAATGTAAGCCTTTCCAGCTTCCTTTATAAGGTGGCCTAGTACTTCAGATGTGACAACTTGCGATCAAGTGAAATACTGATCCACAAAAAACTAAAAGGTGCTGAAAACTCCAAATTCAGAAGCCTACCATTTGAGGTCTGCTAAGATGCATAACTATAATGATCACCATGCACAAGCCCCACCCATAGAGAACGACAAAAATTCCAAGCTCAATGTGCAACCTTTAGGTCAGTGCATTTAGAATGTCCATATTCATGTTTGGGTCACCAAAGTTGGAAGAACCACTTTAACATTAATAATTAAGTGACAAAGTAACTCACCACTGTTCAAGTTCCACAATTTCAGAAGTCATGCCAGAATGAAATCACAATGAAGACAAAGGAATCCAACATATGCAAAACTTCACCCTACTGTCGACGCCAGATGGTTCCCTTGGATCTTCCCCACCATTTAATTGGGATTCCTTCTCAAAAAGAAAGAGAGTTCATGTTAGATCCGTCAAGGCTGAAAATTTCACTAGTGTCACAAGGCTAGCTAGGAAATCTTGATGATTACAATAGGGTTGAGCACGACTGATCTACAATGTTGGGACTGTCAATAGAGGCTCTAGAGGTGGAGGAAGTTTGCTCGATGAAGTCTAGTGCGGCTTAGGTTGCTGGTCAATGCGTTCCCAAGGCGGGACTTGAATGATGACAGCTGGGGTCGGCGTCATGGGTCACAGCACGCAGGATTTGAACGGTTACAACTGAGGGTATCGTCTCTAAAGCGTAGAACCAGAAGGAGAGAGGATGATCACTAGAACATGGATCAAGAAGCATCGATCAAGGAGTTCGTGGGTCATCGGCTGGAGATGCGACCTTTTCCGGTGACGGATCAGTGTCGCCGGCAGGAGGCACAACTTTTTCCGGTGACGAAGTAGTGGTCTCCGGTAATCTAGCTGCTAGGGTTTTTATTTTTTTAAAGTGCGGCTCTGATACCATGTGAAGAGATAATTATTTTCTAATAATCAAAATAAAATAGAGTTACAAATATATATATATATGTATGTATGCTCATATGTGCTTAACCCCACTCATAACTAAGTTACTATTTTACCCTTATTACTCACAATATTTTTTAACACCATTCATCTTCGTCAAGCAAAATTTTGGAAATCAGATCCTAGAGATTCCATTTATCACAAGGTCAATTGGAGATTTTACCTTACCACAAGGGATATAAGGTAATATGTTTAAGCGTTTGACCTTTTTATTTGATTTGTTGTTGATTTGCTTGAAATTGTTAGTGATGTTTTTTTATGAAAACACATATCAAAGGCAATCTATTGAGATGAGTAAACTCAGTTGGTGTTTCCTGGTTTGACGAGCCAATTTTATCACTAGTTAGGGTTTTTATCTTGAGATACATGCTTTTATGTGTAACATATTGTAACCTGTTAGGCATAGTGATTGGTTTACACATTCCTTCAAGAGCTGATTATGTTCTTGCTGAAATTGCAATTCTGTTTTTACCTTCCTTAAAGCTAAATCTCTTTTGCGAAGTTGTTTAATTTTCTTTTGTTTGTTAAAATGTCAAGAGGTAAAGAAAATAATTGATTATAATTTATTGCAATACCTCATTGAAATCAATTATAAGCCTTGTTGTCTAAAATCCATCATCGTGCACATGTGATGTTGCTGCACTAGCCTTCTCGATCCTTTTAGCGATTTCTTCTTCTTCTTCTTCTTCTTCTTTGAATGTTTGCTATTGGGTTTGCTTTGAGATAAAACATCTGTCTTGACTAGCTCAAGTGAAAATTCTTATTATTGCTTGTAGATGGAAAATAATGATGTTAAGGGAGCAATAATGGGTATAATTGCGTCAATAATGGCAGTTGGTATGTTAGTAATGGAAGATGAAGTTTTTAATAGTAAGATAACTAGAGTTCCATGGGGGAAAAGAGATTTTGAGAGGGAGTTATTCATCAATCACATTTTATATTAGGGAGATACTAATTGTGTTAATCAAATACACATGAGATCACAAGTTTTCTTTGAATTATGTATAGTTCTTGGGTCAAATAATTTGTTGCACGAAATGGTAAATATGTCAATCAAAGAGCAACTGCTAGTCTTTTGCCTTATTTTAGGGTATAATGTGAGGTTGAGAGTAATAGGGTCAAGGTTCAATAGGTCTATTGAAACCATTCATCAATACTTTAGAATGTCTTATAAGCAATTCTAAAATTATACAAGCATGTTATAAGACCACCGGATGGCACTACGCCCCCGACAATATCCAAAAATAGAAGATTTTATCCATACTTTAAGGTATGTAATATGACAAATGTCACGAACTTCATTTTAACAGTATGTTGTTACATTTACTTTCTTACTGAGTATATTAGGATTTTATTGGAGCTCTTGAAGGTACTAATGTTTGTGCATCGGTTCCCCTGAAATTCAAGGAAAATCTCATGGTCAAAAAACGAAAACAATGCAAAATGTTCTTCTAGCTGTTACTTTTGATTTAAAATTCATTTATGTGTTGGCCGGTTGGGAAGGCACGGCATATTACTCTTGTATTCTTACAAATGCACTTTCAAGGCCTTGAGGAATGAAAATTCCTAAAGGTATAGACTATTCCATATTTTCTATAAAATTTATACCTCATTATCCTAAAACATGTTGTTGAAACTTTACATAAATTAGTAAGTACTATCTTGCTGATGCCATATATGGTATCCAACCGAGAATAATTTCTTCATATTGTGGAGTTCGATATCATAGGAGAGAGTTTAGTGACTGCTCACTTGAGAATGAAAAGAGTTGGTCAATCATCGTCATTTATCTTTACGAACTATAGTGGAAAGGGCATTCAAGGTCCTAAAAAGGTGTTTTCATGTATTGGATGCTGAACCCTTTTGGTCTTTTGATACTTAAGTTGATGTGGTATTAGCATGTTGTATTGTACATAACTTTATTATGGGTGTTGACTCTTATAATCTCTTTATGCAAGAACTAAATGTAGAGGTCGAATCTCAAAGTCAAGAAATAAGACATCAACAAACACAAAGAGAGGAGAGGGAGGAAAACACAGGGGCAGCAAAAAGAGATAGTATCCCACATTTAATGTGGGATGACTATAGTAGGTATATAATGAATGTTTAGTATTTGTATCTTCTCAGAAGTTGTCTAATTTTTTTGATGTGAAGTGAATATCTTGTGATTGGAGTTCTTATAAATGTGAACTTGATTTACTACGCTATATTATTGTGATGTTTCCTTGTCTCAATAGTCAAATGACGTCCATTTTTGTGTTATTCTTTGATTTTCATAATTTCTTGTGTGGGATGTGTCCAATAATGTAACAATGGGCAAGACAAGAGAAGGGAAGACTAAGCATTTTAGATGGTCAAGATCTATGGAGCGTATGTTTTTAGAGATACTAGTTGATAAGGCCTCCAAAGGGAACAAACCTTTAGCCAACTTTAAACCACCTTTCTTTGTTCGAGTTGTTCAAGCTATAAATGAGAAATTTGGGACTGAATGTGAGCGTGATCATGTGGACAATCATCTTAGAACTATTAAAAACAATTGGGCTACCATTCAAAAATTGCGAGTTAAGAGTGGATTTCAGTGGAACCATAACTTGAAGATGATCAAGGTATGATGAAGAAATAACGGTAATATGTTTTTTAGATTTCAATATAATTTAATACTCTTAGCACTTGACATCCAAAAATTATGGGCTAAGTTTATGTAGACACGTGGACCCCTAGAGTGTCATAACTTAGCAGAAATGGACACTTAAGTGCCATAACTTACAAAAGGTACACTTAAGTGCTAAAATCGGAGCAAAATGAATCACTTGAGTGTCAATCTGGCCAAAATCTAGGGGTGTGCATGGTCCGGGCGGGCGGTTCCCGACCTAGAACCGGGAACCGCCCGCTAAGGACCGGTTCCGAAAAATCGGAACCGGGATCCACCCGTTTGTTGCGTGGATCCACCCGGGAACCGGACCGCCGGTCCGGTCCGGTTCTCGGGTGGATCCATGGAACCGATTTTGACGCCAAAAATTCTAGTTTTCAACAGCAAAACATTTTTGGTTTCCCGGACCGCCGGTCCGGAAGTTTTGAGCTCTAAAATTCCAAGTTCCAATCTCCAAAAACTAAAACAATAATTAATAGACGAAGCGGTGTTTTCGTTGAAGCAAAGCTCCTTTCGACGCTTGAGAGAGCGCTTGGAGGGAGAAGCAAATCAACAGGTACTACAATTGCAAGTCTTTCATTACTATACAAGGCCGTAGACAAATAAATCACCCGCACAAATGCGAAGGGCGGACAACGGTGCGAGATGAGCAATAGCGGCGGCGCCGAGGCTCGAGGAGGAATCAAAGACGAAGGAGTCGGGACCGAGTGTCGCGAGGGGGCGGACAAACGAGAGCGGAGGAGCAGCGGTTGTGGCGAGTGGCGACCGGCGCGAGAGGGCGGACGATGGCGGCGGCGTGGATGCTTGGTGAGGAATCGAAGACGAGGAGAAGAGATTAAGGAAGAAACATAGAGATAATCAAAGACGAGGAAGAAATCGAAGAGAATCAAGAGATGAGACGCAAATTAGGGCTTCGTACCTTGTTGAGTGACGGAAAAGGGGCTCGCCGGCTCGGTCGAGAGTTCTTGCGGAGGGCGGAGGAGCGCGGTTGTGGTGAGTGGTGATCGGCGCGAGGGGCGGACGGTGGAGGAGGAGCAGCGGTTGTGGCGAGTGGTGACCGGCGCGAGGGGGCGGACAGTGGCGGAGGAGGAGCAGCGGCGGCGGCGTGGATACTCGGGGTGGAATCGTGGAATCGAAGACGAAGAGAAGGAAAGGAACGCAGAGAATCGAAGGCAAGAAGAAGAAACGCGAATTGTTCCCTCAAGAACCGCCTGTTCCGGGCGGTTCCCGATCCCGATTCCCGCGGTCGAGCGGTTGCAATGCTAAAAATCGTAGCCAAATAATGACATTTTTCCGAAAAAAACGGCATTGTTTTGAGCTAACGTGATAAAAAAATAATATAAAAATAATTTAATTTAATTTAAATTTAGTTAAAATATTTAAAAAATAAGTTTAAAATTTAAAAAATTTTAAAAAAAAAAGGTGGGGGGGTGATGGTTGAGGGCTTAGCCGCCGCCGCCGCCTCCCCGCCGTTACCGGAAAGGGCTAGCGACGGAGGGGGGAGGGTCAGCTGGGGTCGCCGGCCGACCGGCGGCGGCGAAGGCTCGTGAGCCCTCACCCTAGATCGGGGCAAGGGTTGTAGCCCTCGCCCCGATCCGGTGAGGGCTGTGACCCCTTGCCACTCACCACAAATCGGGCGAGGGTCACGACCCTTGCCCATATCCGGTGAGGGTCGGGGCCCTCGCCCAAATCCGGTGGTGAGGGTCGGAGGCCCTCGTCCGACCGGGCCAAGGGCCACCGCCCGCGCTAAGGTCGCCTCGGCGAGCGGCGGCCCTTGGCCTGGTCGGGCGAGGGCCGCCCCTCCCCGAATTTGGGCGAGGGCTCTTGAGCCCTCGCCGGCCCCAGTCGGGGTCACCGGCCCCTAGCTAGGCTCGGCGACCCCGGCCGACCCTCCCCTGGATTACCGGCCCTTCCTAGCAATGACACGGAGGCGCGACGGTGGCTAGGGTTGAGCCCTCGGCCATCCCCCCCCCCACCATTTTAATTTTTTTAATTTTTCTAATTTTTTTAATTTTAAAATTATTATTTTTTAATATTTTAACTAAATTAATTTTAAAATTATTATTTTTAATATTTTAACTAAATTTAATTTTATATTAATTTTTATATTATTTTGTTAGCCCAAAAATGACGCCGTTTTTGCATTATTTGGCCACATCAACATGCAAAACGACGTCGTTTTAGGCTCGTTTGCTTGGAAAATGCCACTTTAGCATTTTGGCTGGAGTGGCACTTAAGTGATCAATTTTTCTTCGAATGTGGCACTTAAGTGTACATTTCGTAAGTTATGACATTTAAGTGTCCATTTGTGCCAAATTATGGCATTTGAAGCGTTTTTTTGCCAGTTTATGTACCTTAGTAAGCTACAGTTTGTTATATTCGGGCAATTAGAAGTTCATTAATTCAAGAGGTTTATTATGCATGCAACATGTTGAGATATGTAGGAATTGGAGGCTATAATAATTTTGTTTGCTTATGCATCATATGCTCTTTACATATAAAAAAACCAAGACATAGATAGATGATGAATAGATTGTAAGAATTACCATAATCATAATTGGCGAATCCACTTATTTACATACTTGTGTTTTTGTGATTTTTTGTAGGCACATTCTACCCATGAGAAGTATTTGAGCAGGAAAATTGAGATGTATGATAAACTTGCTTTGGTGGTTGGAAAAGACATGGCCACGGGATACCTTGCAAAACAGACATCAACTTGCCTCCTTTTAGGGATGTGGACTTGTCAACTGAGTTAGATGATAGTAATGACAATACTATGAAAGGAATAGAAGATCCTTCAAGATTTAATAGAAAGTGAAGTTGTGCCACTAACAAGGACGATAGGTTTGCAATGCTTTTGGAGCAAATTGGAGAGGTTGCTAATGCAATGAAAAAGTTGAGTCAAAATCAATTGATATTGCTAAGCTCTACAAAGAAGTGATGAGGGTTGAAGGTTTTGATGAAACTACCCTTACATATGCCTTCGATTATCTACTGGACAAGGAGAGAGTTGCAAAAGCATTCATTGTCAAGAGTGGTAAGCTAAAGAAGTTATGACTTGAAGATTTCTTAAATAGAAGAGAAAGTAGATATTGACAAGCATCAGACTTTGAATGTTTGTTCTTGATACTATATGAACATTAGACTTGTTCTTTGGTTATTTGTAGTAGCTATCCAAGTAGCAAAGCATCAGATTTTGAATGTTTATTCTTGATACTATCTAAACATTAGACTTGTTCTTTGGTTATTTGCAATAGCTATCCAAGCAACCTTTTGTGGCACAATGTTCTTTGATTACTTGTTGTAGTAGCTATCCAAGTAGTTTTTTGTGGCACAATTTATCCTAATGTGTCATAGGAAGATAGAGACATTAGTACTAAACTCAACTATGAAATGTTTAGCTCATACACTACATGGAATATTGTGAGGAAAAAAATGTAATAAAGACCAATTGTTTTCTATGTGACTACTTTTTAAAACTATACTTGCTATAGCGGCTTGAGAAACATGAATATGCTTGGTAGCTTTAACAAGAGTAAGAGCTTGAGTTGCTTGGTGAAACTGGAAGCATCCTCCATGGTGTTCATGGGCAATTCTGGACAACTTGTGGAGAGCTGCATGGAAGGCGCATCCATTAGAAGAGTGCCAAATGTATTGAAGCAATTGCTCTTGTAATTGGAAATCATGTCCATTTTCGAAGGATGCATGTATGAATTGGGGTTTCCTTTTCATTATGCAGGTTCAAATTCTAGATTTACTAGACCGATCGAGAAAAATCCGCTTATTAAGTAACATGGATTCAATAAATTAATTTGACAGTAAGAAGCACACTAGTGTCAATTGTTAGTTCAAATGTTATTCAATCATTTTTCAAATACGATCCAAACACCAAAAAATACTTTAAGTCATGTATCGCAAAATAAAGAAAAACTAACCATTCTCTTGAAAAATGGTTTCTAGGAAAACATTTCTAGAAAAGTTATGTTTTCCGTAAAACAAACAATTCTTAGAGCTCTTTGGAAATGCAATTGCATTTTCCCTAAATTGAGCAATAAACGAACCAAACACTATTTTCATTTATCCAATGGACTTTAAACTCCCAAAGTCCATTTGGAATATTGAACCAAGCAGGGCTTTGAAGATTGCGTGTGATTGATTCGATTTGCTAGAGTGTGTGGATGTCATTTTAGATGGAAACCCAAATACGAAATGATCACGAACTCTTTCATATTGCCAATGCTTTACTCAAGTGCTAACCTCTGCTGTTGTCCCTCCTCTTTGCCCTCTTCTTTTCCCTCTTCGTTGATTGTCATGGCTTTTGTCCTTCATACAAATTGGCACTTTGCCTTTTTTGAATTTTTAAGCTTTTGATCAGATTCTTCGCTTCTGCCGAACAGGTCAATTCTTCATCAAGTCATTTCGAATTCCAAAATGAGTGCTTTTTAAAGCTAGGTCATTATCATTTGCCTCTGAAAAATCCTTTGCTAAGTTTGGTGAGGAACTTTTATGTTTTAAGTTTCACTATTGACGGTCCATTGAGTTTGGATGAATCACCCTAGGTAAGAGAGAGAGAGGGGGGAAGAGGGAGAGTCCGAAGAGAGAAAGATTGAGAGAGAAATTATACTCTAACACAAGGGTCAGGTCATCTCCACGTTGATAATCTTTTTCCATAAGAAAAGTCAATTAAGAATTAAAATCTTATTAAAAATGTCAATGAGGGTGACTCATCGAAAATTATCATAGGAGACAGTTAAATAAATCATTTTTCTTTCGATGGGGCGTAAAAGTGATCCGACAAAAGGTTTTAGCCCGCCCCAATTTATTACATCCCGATGTTTTTGTCCCGGCCGACTTCAGCCGTGGCGATCCAGGAGCAAACAAGAATTTCCCCGACGTGCAAGAGAAGAACTCATCGGACATGACGTCAGAAATAAAATATCTACCTAAGTTGCAGTCCCCCGGGGGCCAAAAAACAAAAAAATCGGCGCATTAGCTGACGTCACATTTCAAGTCCGAAAATATCTCCACGTTCCTTAAAAACGATGGCCCTTTCTCCGTCCAAACGAAACCCTAATTCGCACGCAGGCATCGAATCAGCAGAGCCAGCGAGAGAGAGAGAGAGAGAGAGAGAGAGAGAGAGAGGCAGCAGAAGGTGATCGAGCTTTGCCCCAATTCGGCGCCGCCCACCACAGCCGGCTGTCAACGTTGCGGCGGCGATCGCCAGGATGAACCCGGTCGACCCGAGATACTCGGACCCGACTTCCTTCCGCCACCGCAGAAGGTACGCTTTTTCCGATATTGCTCCGAATTGAAATCCTCGTGGTAGGATAATCACCTGGAACTACCAGCGCGAAGAAAGTCGTCTCTTTTGTTGTTGTTGTTGGTTTTTTTTTTTTGGGAATGATAATGGGATTACGCGGTTTTGTCCATTTTTAATTGCAGCGATTTCGTGCCTCCGAGGGCACCGCCGGTCTATGCAGCCCCGAGCTACGGCGGCGGCGGCGGCGGACAGGGGCCGTATGAAGGTCCGCCGCCAGGCATGGGGGCCTCCGTGTACCCGCCCTTCCAGTCTCCGACCGGAGGGTTCGAGATCGGTCGCGGCGGAGGGATGGCTGACGGGCATATGGGCGGCCACAGAGGTCGACCAGGCGGAGGAGGAGGAGGTGGAAGGGGCGGCGGCGGCTATGGAGGGCACGGTGGGAATAGGGGTTTTGGTGCTGGCCGTTCCGGCGGTGGGAGAGGCGGAAGGCAGGGCGGCTGGTCGTCGCAGAGGGACCATGAGAAGTTTGATTTCCCGAAACCGAATTTCGACCAGCTGGGGCCGTTTGAGAAGAATTTGTATGTGGAGAGTCCTATGGTGGCTGCAATGTCTGAGCATGAGGTCAGGACGTATCGTGCGAGAAGGGATATTACTGTCGAGGGGAATGATGTTCCCAAGCCTATTCGGACTTTCCAAGAGGCTAGCTTTCCTGGTATTGCTATCTTGGTCTGTTAGTGATTTTTCTTTTTTGGTCGTGTTTTCTTTCCTGCTAATGGTTGAGGTTAATGTTGCTCGATTCGTTGTTGTTACCGTGATAGGATACTGCCTTGATGTGATTGTGAAGTTGGGGTTTGTTGAGCCAACGCCCATCCAATCTCAGGGATGGCCTATGGCTTTAAAGGGTAGAGATTTAATTGGTATTGCCGAGACAGGTTCTGGCAAGACTCTGGCTTATCTGCTACCGGCTTTGGTGCATGTCAGTGCACAGCCACCCTTAGGTTGGGATCGGTAACCTTTCTTCTGGTGGGTTACTTGGTTGCATTGTTTTTGCTCTCACTGAATATTGTTGGTACATCTACTTCAGTTAGAGGGGACGGTCCTATTGTGCTGGTGCTTGCACCTACTAGAGAATTGGCGGTGCAGATTCAACAGGAAGCTTTGAAATTTGGCTCGATTGGATCAAGAGCAAAGATCAGTATCAGAAGTACATGCGTTTATGGTGGTGCCCCTAAGGGACCACAAATTAGTGATCTTAATAAGGGTACAGGACTTGTCCTCCTTAGTATTCATATTACTATTCACTCCAGATCTTATGTGGGGGAAGCTGGTGATTTAATTGTCTGTGTTTTCTAGGTGTTGAGATCGTCATTGCTACACCTGGTCGTCTCTTAGATATGTTGGAAGCATATAAGACAAACTTACGGAGAGTGACTTATCTCGTGTTGGATGAAGCGGATCGAATGCTAGACATGGGATTTGAACCTCAGATAAGGAAGATTTTAACTCAAGTAAGTCTTCTATATGATTTATTTATGTCTCCATTTTTTTTTTCTTTTGCCCGAATCTGAGACACTAGATTTAGGTTATGACATGCCCATGCTCAAATGTTATCATGAATTTTTGTCATTGCTTTGAGTGAGAAATTTTGGGAACTTTGCAGATACGACCAGATAGGCAGACACTATTGTGGAGTGCAACATGGCCGAGAGAGGTTGAAGCTCTGGCGAGACAGTTTTTGAGCAATCCATATAAGGTTTGAGGTGTTATCTATTGCGGGGTAACATTTTGAGGGAAGTAAATGTTCATTAATATAGTACCTTCTCGATATTGTCTTCTTTAGGTTATCATCGGATCCACTGATCTGAAAGCAAACCAATCTATAAGTCAAATTGTTGAAGTAATAAAAGAGAGTGAAAAGTACAGCAGGTTTGTCTTTGGTGCCTATTTCTGCTTATATAACAGTTGGCTCTCGGTCGATTATCTGAGTATCTATTGCTGCTGCAGGCTGATTAAACTACTGAAAGCAGTGATGGATGGGAGTCGTATTCTGATATTTGTAGAAACAAAAAAGGGATGCGATCAAGTGACAAAACAGCTGAGGATGGATGGATGGCCAGCTCTATCTATACATGGAGACAAAAGCCAGTCTGAGAGGGAATGGGTGTTGGCTGAATTTAAGAGTGGCAGAAGTCTCATAATGACTGCCACTGATGTTGCTGCAAGGGGTCTTGGTAGGATCACTGTGTGTTAGGATTATAGGTCTCTTCATATAGGCTTGGAAATTCCAAGGTAGGCGAGTTGGCCGGCTGCTTTCCAGTTTCCTTAGATTACAAGAGCCTGATGCCTTTTGCCATTGAAGTAAAGTGGGATGGGTCTCATCTGGCATTCACTAGTGTATTACACATAGAAAGTCCACTAAGTTATTGAGTGATGCTTATAGCTGATTTTCTGAGGATATAGGGATCATCATGGTTTATATTCCTAATATGCTGGTATAGTGCTTTGTGCTTTACTATATGTATAGGGGGTATAGAGGCAGAAACTTTGGTCATGCAAATTTGTCAACTGCTAGAGTTGCCTAAAATTGCATGGCTCCTGTCTTTTTCAAGTTGATTAATTTGAATAATAGTTGCCCCATTCACAATTAGGAAGCTGGTTTTTGTGGCAGCCCGGTTGACTCGCTCATGCTTATTTTGGGGTTGGAAATGGATTGGTGATGGTGGAGATGCTCCTTATCCCTGCCAGGTTGGTGGGCACATTTAAGTGATGCATATATGTCATCATGAGTTTGATCTGTGAGTTTTAGGTGCGCAGGGATAAGGGGTGCTTGCCTTTTTCTTCCATTTTCCCCTTTTGAAGCTGAAAGATAGATTCTTTTCTGACCTTTTTTTACTTAATAATGCAGATGTCAAGGATATAAAATGTGTGATAAACTATGATTTCCCGATGACACTTGAGGATTATGTGCATAGAATTGGTCGAACTGGACGAGCTGGTGCAAAGGGCACTGCCTTTACCTTCTTCACTGATTCTAATTCGAGGTTTGCTGGGGAACTTCTAAAAATCTTGCAAGATGCGGGGCAGGTTGTCCCTCCAGCTTTATCTGACTTGGCTCGTTCAGTATCCTTTTATGGAGCTGGTAACTGCTCTCTCTCTCTCTCTCTCTCTCTCTCTCTGGTTTTTGTTAGGTTGTGATTGGTTGTTCCTTTTTGACATTATAGGTTCAGGCAACAGTGTTCGCTCAAGAGGACATAGAGGGTTTGGAAACAGGGGCCGTATCTCTGGATCTAATACAATTCCTCTTGGTGGTGGAAGGCCTCTTGGTGGTGGAAGGAGGTGGTAATATAGGTGGTGGCCTGCTTGGTGTTTGTTGGCCACACTCCTTAGCTCTGTGATAGCCAATATGTGCGATTTCTTGTCTCTCCAGCCACCCAATGGCCGTGTTTGTTTTCATGAAGGTGTTAGAATTAGTGTGCTGCTCAAACTGTCTGGATCCTACTCTATTATTTTAGGAGATTATAGTTGATGAATTTCTTTCATGTTTCTGTGTATCATACTTAGTAAATCATGGCAATGTAGCAGCAACAGTTGTTTCATGTGTTTGTGCACCAAATTGACCTTGATGTGGCTTTTCAAATGGTCCCTGACCAGAACTCTCTTTTGGCTGGGAACAAAGACCACCTTGTAATCGACCTCAGATTTGTTGTCATTTCAATACCTTAGAGAAATTGAGTTGCATGACCCTTCTTCCCTAGTGGAAATGCAAGATGGTATTTTGGCTGGCGTATAGGTGTCGTAAATGTATCTCAAATGCGCGTTGGGTTGCATTTGCGGTTCAGATGTGATAGAATTAAGGGTTGGATCGATGGTTCGTTTGTAAAAGAACAGGGGGTGGATAGATTTACTTTTGTTCGATGTAGTGAATTGTCGGGATCTTTTGAAACCTTCATTTAAAACTATTAAGAGCAACAGAGGAATAATTATAAAACACAAAAATTGTGTGAACGCTTGTTTATCTCTGTTTCTCTCCCTTGGCCGATGCACTGTCACGACTGTTGCGGCAATGGAGGTCAAGAGAATTGTTTCAATCTCTTTATTGCTTCTGTAGCCGGAGAAAAAGTTTGTGCGTTGAACTTGGAATTGAGTTTAGCTTGTAACCAACCACACCGCAAGGAGCAAAGTGATGATTTCTGGGTTTTAACTAAGATGAGGAGTTCTCAAACTAAGGGATCATAATGAAACGCGGCGGTAATAGCCATACAAATAAGAGGGGAAACGCTGCAAGAATCGCCCACGATGAGATGAATAGAACAGCCCAGTAAGAAGTTAAATTCTTCTGTAACCTGGGCTTGCCGGGATACATGCGAGCCGAGCGATGTAGGTGCACAAGAGTACTTTTTGCCGCATCCGGTCCTTCCACTGCGGACCGGGGCAACGCACTTAGCTCGACAAAACTAATACCCTTCGGCAGAAAAAAACACCAGTCTCAATTAGCCCGATGGGATGGGCGACTTGCACAAATGGAAACACAAAAATCTTGTAGAAGTCACCTCAGGACGGTGGGATGTCAAAGACAAGAGAAAAGCTGATACAAGCTACAACTTATTGACATGGGCCACAGCGATCGCCATCACCTCGTCAGCGACAGAACCGGATGTGGGCCGTGTCGTGTCCGAAAGCTGCATGGCGAAGATGGGAGTGGCGATCGATCCTTGGCTTTCTTCGCTTCAGTTTCAATCGACCGTGGGGGGAGGATGGTCCCAACTTTACTTTTTTGCTTTTTTTCCTGGCGACGCAAAGGCCAAAAGAGGGTCAACGAAAGGTGGTGGCGCCACCGCCCCACGGTTTCCCCCACTTTTCGGCTTGAATAATAATGACATCGGACCGCACCTTCTTTTGGAATCGGCTCCTTCCTCCTTGGCGCTATTAGATTTAAGGCCATTCGTTTCAAGACCACAGAAAAGAAAGAAATTGGTCTTCCAACTTTTTCTTTTCCTTTCTCCCTTGGCCAAAAGAAAGAGAAAAGTATCGCTTTCCCCCCACCCAATTTTCTCTCTCTCTCTTTTCAATGGATTGAAGAACAAAGCAGCACTATATGAATCTTCCCGGGGTTTTGTGAAAATATAATCATCCTAACAAAATTTCGATTTAGAAATCCGACAAGAATTATTGAGTGTCTATTGATAGGCGAGTGCCTTGGTGTATGAGATTCTGAAACTAAGTTATACTTTTGATTTCCGCACTTTTAGGGATGGTCGATATTTGTTGATGTGTTTGGATATTACTTTTGATGAGAAATTTAATTACTTTTGTTACATTCCCGTCTAATATCTTATTAAGGCGTCACATTAAACGTCACTATTAATTGATGGCTCCTATACTTGTAAGACAAAAAAATAGAAAAAAGAAATTGGTCTTTCAAGTTTTTCTTTCCCTGCCTCCTTGGCCAAAAGAAGAGAAAAGAATAGCCTCTTCCCTCCCCCAAATTTTTATTCCCTCTTCAATGGATAAAGAACAAAGGAGCATTCTACAAGTCTCCTCGGGGTGTGAATCCTCCTGGCAAAATTTCGATTCGAAATCCGACAGGAATTATTGAGTAAGCATCGGTCATTGACACGTGAGCGCCTTCGTGTATGAGCTTCCAAAACTAAGTTGTACTTGTGATCTCGAACGATCGATATTTGTTGAAGTGTCTTGATATTACTCTTCAACAAAAATTTAATTACTTTTCTTACCTTCCCGACTAAAATCTTATTAAAATGTCACATCAAACGTCACTATTAATTGATGATTCCTATATTCGCAAGTGTTTGTAATCTTATGGACACTCTCTTTAATATTGATTCCATTGCAATCAATAATGACATTTCTCATTTTTAGTTCAACCGGGAGAACTGGGTCAATCTATGGTTGAGTACAGTGCCGTAAGGTGTATTAACTCAACTGTGGACATTTAACCCACATTTACTTACTCCAGGCGTAGGAGGCTACTATACCTACCTACCCGGTAGTAGCCGGAACTAATGTCCTGACATGGTATCTACCTTCACCACCGTGAGGTTTCTTAATTCTTTGTCTATTTGTCTTTCCGACAAAGAGAGAATAGGGAGGACAGCGCGAGACCTTTCACCCCAAGGCGGTTCTCCCACTTATTTCGTCCTTGAGCCTTTTAAGGGTCTACTCAGGTCTAGTCAGTAATCTTATGGACACTCTCTTTAAGGTTGATTTCATTGCAATCAATAATGGCATTTCTCATTTTTAGTTCAAGTCCATATCAAACGTTGCTGGCATTTTTTTTATATGTAGCTAATTTCTATATATTCTAACTTCAACATTAATTTATACTTAATATGAGAAGTGATGACACGGAAAGCGATGACGTGATGATGGGTGGATTCATGTGAGGATGAGGAATTCAACAAGAATCCTAACTTCCAAATTGAGTGGATTAGCTGAAATCATGGAAATTTCTTTTAAAGGCGATGGGGACAACTCCTGATGTGCTGGTATAGTGGTATTGTATTGTGTCATTCAAGGACCCATCATTAATGCTACGATCAATGTGTCATCTGCATCAGCAAGATAAAGTTGGTATCGGATTGGAGCAACATAAAAATGAACATCCTGTACTCCATTGCTCCACGAAAAGAGTCAACCCCATCACCTCCCCCAGGTACGTTTTGATGATCCATTAACCAGAATTTCAATTGGCTAAACATGAGCAATCCCATAAGATCGCTAGGCTTTCCCACTTCATCCATCATCATCATTTTTTTTTAAAGGTAATTCGGGTTTATTTTATCTCCCTCCCTCACGAGATAAAGACATAATGTCTTGGCATAACTCCATCCTTTTCTTATTTCTTAAGATGAGCAAAGTTTTCTTTTATTAAAATTGAAAAGCATCGCTTACTTTATTAGCTCAAATCAAACTTTGAAACAGTTGTATTACGCTTCTGTCCAAGTGCACTGGATTCGAGGAGACATCATTCGTGGTTAGATCGGGTGATTCTCTCGTCCTTCATAACGCACCAAACTTCATCGATCCACATTTTTTCCCATAAAGAAATGACGGATTGAGACATGGTTTTGGCACAAATATGTCCAAGTCTCCCACGTCACATTCACGTTAGCATTCAAAAAGTTTTGTACTTGAGCAATTAGAACAGTACGGATCAATGCGGAAGGTGTGGTAATAACTTTAAAAATTTTATATAAGCAGAGTGAAAATATTCAAAATAATCTCGGTGGTGGTAGGTGGGGCAGATGATGACTCAGCTTTTGTCATTTTATGATATGTAAAGTTGATTAAAATATTATTGAAGTGGGTGTCTATTTGGTTCCACCATCAACAAAGTGCCTCCCTCATGACCATTGACACTGATGGGGAAGTGAAAAAAAAAAAAAAAAGTGACTAGGAAGCAATAATAATGTTGTGGACTATAATGCTCCTATTCATATATTTCTATTTAGAAATAGCACAGGTGATGTCTAAATTATGATTTAATGTGTAATATCACATCTAAAATTTTAATTTATTCAATATACTCTCTGAAATTTTGATTAATATGCAATGACTTTCTCAAACTTTTAATTTATATAATGTGATCTTTTAATTATTCGTAAATGTTCTATGTAATCTCTAAACTATAGATGAAAATATTTAAATGTTTAGGAATTACATTAAACATTAAATCAAAATTCAGATATCACATTGAATAAATTAATAATTTAAAAATAATATTATAAATTAGGATCAAATTTTAGATATTATATATCATTTTCTCTTTTCTTTTGAACATTTTTCTTTATATGATTACCTTAGTTTTCTTCATTGGTGATCCTAGGAATCATGAAATCCTGACTTTTCTTAAGTAGGTGAAGACTTTTTGTTTTTTGTTTTTTTATTATTAATTTTTGGTGGTTAAAAACGCCGTACCACTCTCGGCATCCAAGCTTTGATAAGCACGTCTGACCATGCAAGTCAAAACGAAAGAAATGTTGTCGAGACATAATAGATGCGCTTGACATCTTTGGGATAAATCACGTCTCAATGAGGTCAAGTGAATGGCTTTAATCGAAAGTAGGGATCCTGTATAATACGAAGAATCCACGCGAAATTTATTCTTCGCAAATTGGACATTTAAAGTAATTTGATACAAGAAGGTGATTTTCTTGAATGGATAATTATCTAAAAATGATCATCACGAACAATTTGAGTTTTCTTACGAAATTTGGTGAAAATATTATGTAGATCAAAATGCTTTTAGCACCTTAATCCACCCCCCACCCCAAAAAAAAAACCCAAACACCCAAAAGAAAAAAAAAAAAAAAAAAAGAAGAGACCTAGCATACCTAGGATAAGGAGTGGGTTCCATGGCATGATTTCACATTAAATCATACGCGTTTTGGTTGTTTTACTTTTTTGATTTTGGCAATTCAGGGCATGCATGACAAAATTTCTGTTTCTTGGTTGTTTTACCTTTTTGATTTTGGCAATTTACAAAATTTCTGTTTCTTGATTTCTATGTTTTCCCGTTCTAATAGGTTTGGAACAATCGTTTAACGCATTTGATTTCTCTATTTTTGAAAACAGATTTCTATTCCGAAATAGAGAAATTGAAGAAATCGAAGTTGAATTTTAACTTCTTAGTTTAAAATAGAAATCATAAACTGAAATCAAATCATATAAAAGAATATTGCGCTTTCTTGCTAACTTAGTTCACTCATAACCACAACTTCACAAATTATTACTAATTTTCTTTTTCTTATTTTGCTCGTGTTTTTTTTTTTTTTTTTTCATTTTTTTTTTGATAACTTCCTAGGATGAAAAGCAATCGAATGGGTCTCCACTTTTCAAAAATGACCAAAGTTCTTAAATGCTTACTTAAAAACAATAGGGCTCTTTCTTCCTAGAAAAGGCATGCACATAGCCAATTGAAGAAAAAGTTCTTACGTAATAGATGAATAAAAAACATGCCTAGAAATTTAACCTTATTTTTTTATGGATTCAAAATTCTTGCAAAATCAAAATAATTAGATTGTTACACAATCTTGAATTTTAATTCGAAGGCAAGAGATTCAAGAGAATCTCTCTTTTGCTATGCAAGGGCCATTAAAGGTTTATTAAGCAACAATAAAGAAATGAGGGATGAGCAACTGGACTGATTCAATTCGAGAATCAAAATAAACCGACCTTCCCCCGATTGGTTCCTAACCATAAACGTTACTTTAAGATAGAATTTTCATATATTCCTTTATATCGTTAATTTTATTTTGTTGATAATCTTGTATAATACTAGTTTTTGATAAAATGACAAAGCTGTATAGGCGTCATTGATGGCACCAATATTCATGCTTCCGCAATACTTGTTTGAACCTACGCAGGATGAGCTTGCAAACGATACATTGACCGAGGAGGAAAACCAAATAAATACGTTTAGGAAAATAATTGCTAATAAAATGGCAAGGGATAATAACATGTCGGAAATTCCATGAAGTTGTATTTTCAACTTTTGTAATGTATTAGTATTATTTTGACTATTATTTTGTATTTGAGGATTTCCTATGTTGTTTTAATATTATTTCGACAATTATTTTGTATTTGAGAATTTCCTATGTTGTTATCTAATCAATTTCTCTTTCTAGAAATAGAAATTTTGTTTTGTTATCAAACGATTTCTATTTTAAATAAAAATTTTGAGTCGTTATCAAACGGGTTTTTTACTCGTAAACTTGTTCGAGGAATAGAAATTAAGAAATTGATTTAAATCGAAATCAATTTCGTTTCGTTCAAATTTTGTCATGCGCAACCTCAATTGTTTCACCCTAAAATGCATCCCTCAATCAGTTTGGGTGCATTTGTTTTGAGTAAACAAATAATTTTAAAAAAAAATATTTTTTAAATATGATTTTTTGTATCGATTACAAAAATGAATAAGTGAAAGCATTTTTATTATTCACGAAAATGTTTAGACATAAATTGTTATCGATGATGAAAATATTTTTCATTGACTAATTATTTGAATTGATATAAATGATCATTTTTAGGAAAATATTATTAAAATCATTCTTTTTTTTTTGTAAACAAATGGAGCTTTATATTTGCATGCTTTAATTTCAAACTTAAAATATCTTGCAAAGGAAAATCATGCGTAAAAGAGGGTGGACAATTATGCAGGGTAGCGGATGCGAGATATAAACTGATTACAAAAGAGCGTAAATCGGCTATATTAAAACGGCCCTGAAGGGGTCCGCCCGTTCAAATCGCAAGAAAGGTATTGCGGGAAATTACGCATAATTACGACAGACATTACTTATCATTCTTAAGCATCTTTCTAATAATGTGAACCCAAGTCTCGTCAATTGGGCACCAGATGACAAACACGGCAATCATTTAGGACAACGGAGATGATGACTAGAAGGAAATACACATGGTTTGACAAATCTGCATCTTTCGACTTTTGGTAATTCATAGGTAGTCAATTTTGACATACTCTATGGTCGAATAATTTAGAAAATTTTGATAATCCATATAATAGTACAACGTCTGTATCATACCATAAGAGGAAATCAATTCCTTTTTCAAGAGATTTTTATTTCTCACATTTCATACCGTCCTTTTTAAAGCCGTTTTCGAGTATATATCTAGATTGGACGGTGTATCAATTATAAGAGGATCGTTGATAGCCTACATTTATGAAATTAGTTTACATTTAGTGGTGTGTAAATCGGACGTGTGCTATTGCCAAAAAAAAAAAAAAAAAAAATTCGGACGTGTGCACTCCTATAATCAACATACACAAATCCTTTCAGAAATCATAATTCTTCAATTTTGAGCTCCTATTTGAACTTATAAATCGATACAAAAATTGAGGATGAATTCGAATGATTCTATTTTTTTATTTTTTTTTGGGTACGCCCAACTCATGTGTAGATTAATTGGCATTATTATCCTTTATTTAAGACTATCTCAGATGTACAAATTATGGGTCAAATTGAGCCAAGCTACTTGCGAGTAGCTCGGGCTCGTTTGATGACTACTCGAGATCGATTCACCTAATTTCGGGTTGAGCTTGAGCTACTTGATTATCTTATTCATTACTCAACTCCATAGACTTTCATTCTCTTTTTAAATAATAAGTAACAAGTACAAAGTAGACACAATAATTAAAATTACATAATACTTGAGCTTAGAAACTAGAGCTTAAGTTTTATTTAGGATTAGTACCACAAAAAATCTAAATTGTTAAACTGATGGGCGTTGGCCAATTTATTCAAAATAATTTTTTGGGTCATCAAAAATGTCAAATGGTACATTCGTGACTTTCCGTTAGCTTTTGCCAAATTTTATCGTGAAATTGCTAAGTATATGGCAAGAACTTAATTGATATGATAAGTTCACGTGGAAATCCATACTAATTTGGGTTCAAATTATCAAAAGTGTACTAGTTTAGAGTTTTTAGTGAGTTTAGGGTAAATTTATTATATATGTACAAAGTTGAGTTTTTTAGGGCACATTTTGTAACTTTGTTCCCGGGAGTAGATTCTGATCAGAACTGATTCTTTTTTATTTTGTTCCTTTAATTGATTCTAAGCATTTTAAGCCGTTTGGTAAATCGTCCAAAATTTCTATTTTGAAATAAAATCTCGTTTGGTACCGTGCTTATTAATTCTCTTCCAAATCAATTTCTTTTAATTTTTAAATAATTTTTTTTTTTTTCATTTTTTCCTTTTCTTTTTTTTTTCTTTTTTCTCATCATCTTTTCTTCTTGTGGCCGGTTGCCGGATCGATGACCGGCCAGACGAGGGCCGGCGTGACCTCACCGGAGCATCGCCGACCCTTGTCGGCCGAGCCTTGGCCTCGCCGGGCCGGGCGAGGCTTGCTAGGCCACCGGCAAGGCCGGGCGAGCCTCGCCCGGCACCGGTGGGGCGGGCATCGCGAGGCTTGCCCAGCCCCTACCTAGCCTCATTAGTGGCTGGCAAGCCTCCGGCGAGCTCGCCGAACCGGCGTCTGGTGGCGGCGGATGGCGGACGGCGGTGGACAGCAGCGGCAGACGGCGGATGGTGGCGGGCGATGGTGGACGGCGGTCGCAAGATGGCCGAAGGGAAAAGAAGAGTTCTTGATTTTGATTCTCAAATTCGTTCTTGGAACAAGAATCAATTTTTTTGTTCTTGATTCTATTCCCAACTGCTCCCAAGAACAAAAATTTTACTAAATGCGATTCTAGGCCCAAACTAATTCTGGAACAAAGAATCGAATTTGGCCATGTTTGGATGGTTACCAAACATGGCCTTAGTGACCCGAAAGCTGGTTTAGAGTAAATTTATCGTAGATATCAGTTTGAAGTTTTTCATGGTATAGACCGTTTTATTTGTATGTTGATTTTCTAATCTAGTCAAGCTTGAGTTGGGAAACCAATACTTGATGGAGTTGAAGTTTGAGTGTTGAGCACCAAGTACTTGAGTTGAGCTCGTGCTTAAAGTGTATTGATTTGATTTGATTCAATTCGATCACATCCTTTGGTACAAATCACTTGGGGTGAAATCAATTAACTTGTGAAGTGCGATTTTATTTCACATCATCACAACCACCATGGGTTTTTTTATTAAACTTATTGGGAGAATTTGAGGTTGAAATCGATTACTTATTTGATTTGCTATAAATAGAAATAAGAGTAGGTCGGATTTTGTTATGTTAGATATTCGAATATTTATTTCCTAAGTTCCGCGACTATTGATTAGTTATTGAGAAGATATTTGTCACTTTCCTTCCAAGTATCGAAATTAAATTGGCAACCTATCTATTAAATTGCCTAGGACTAGTCAGGCTAGGCCGGTTCTTGATTTCGAGGGGAGCAGGACTGATTAGGGAATCGATCACCCCTATAGATCAGTACAAAACAAGGGCGGCTCAAAGGATTTTGAAAATCCCTCAAGTCCTTATACAAAGATAAGCAAATCTAGATGGTCTTATCATGCTAAATGCCATTGGAAGCGTACAAAGTACAATTTGGCTCTTGGTGCATGTCCATTACCTCCACAAGCAGATGCCCCTATCATGAAACCCAACCCAACCTCCACTTTGCTTATCTCATTGGCCCCTTTGATAAGACCCTTCATGTATATAAAGTGAAGGCCAATAAAATGAAGAAAAAAATTGAATCTTTCCCTCTCTCCCTCTCTCTAAAACCAGCCTTATCCCAAACCCACACCCCCCCCAAAAAAAAAAAACCCACAAAACAAAAAATCATTAAAGCTTAGGCAAGAAAATAAACTCTCAAGTGGGAACTATGCACGTGGGGTTCTTGCTCTTTTCATGTATATAAGTCCACTTCCTCTCTCTCTCTCTCTCTCTCTCCCCTCGTCCCTCTCCATCTCACAGGTAGAAATCATCCCCCACCGTGGCTCTTTCCATGCGTGGCATGATCTGTATTTCCACATTCCTGCCGTTGTCCCTGGTTCATGGACATCAGCGCATCTTGGGTCACGGGTATCCCTTGTTTCCTTGAATAAAGCTCTCTCCTTTTCGCCCTTCCCACCCTCGAGTTCTTGAAGTTTCCGGGCGAAAGATTCGAGCTTCGGGTGGTGGGTAGGCGGGCGGGCGGGCGAGCGAGCCAGCGAGAGAGGGTGGCGGAGAGTTCTTGCTGTATGTCAGTAGATTGCGTGGAGACTCTGTGCAACGGTGGTTTAGGAGCGATTACCAACCCTCTACAATGGCCTCAGCTCCGCAAAAAGCGACGCCTTCCTCTCGTTTCCTCCAAGACGTTCCCCCGGCCGTCTCCGGTTGGGCCGCGCCGCCGGGTGCCGATCCCCGCGACGGTCAGCTCCCGGGGAAGGCTTCGGTGATCCGGCCCGTAGATTCGCTTCCCGAGCCTTCCGCTACTGCTCTGACAAAAGGTTCTCGGACATGTCTTGCGTTTTGCTCGTTCTTTCTATTTCTTGGCGTTGGCTGGTGCTTCTTTGGCCTGGTTTTCGGTGCGATCTTGATTCAAACTTGGGTTGTTGTTTGTGACCGTTTTTCTTGATGGGTGTAAGTTTTCTGTGAAGATGCGTTTTGGTGGTTGGTTTGTCTGATTAAATATCGATCATTTTGGTGGCTTTTCTGACGATTGATTACGTTCTAAGTCCTGGCGGATCCGAAAGGAAAAAATGGTCGGTCCCATTTCTTTAATGCGCGGATGGGTGCATGGCCTGGTTGCTTTCGCTGGTTTAGTCTTTTCTTGGAATTGCATTGTGTGATTTTGGATTCTTATGGCATGTTCTTGGTTGGACCATTTTCATGTCAACATTATGAAGAGTCGGTAGAAGCTAGCTGTCTACATTTACTGTGATAAAGCTTGGATCAACCCTTTTTTTTTCTCTTTTCGGTCATTCCTTAAAGTGTCCACACCGTCACTGTTTTGCTCGGTTGATATCTGTTGATGTTTGTTCGTTTCTGCAGGTGTTGCAGTCATGCAAAGGGCTCAGACTTGTCACCCTTTGGATCCTTTGTCTGCCGCTGAAATTTCTGTTGCAGTGGCAACAGTTAGAGCTGCAGGATCCACTCCTGAGGTCTTACTTTTAATGATATTGTTTTCTTTACACAAAGTCGTCTACATACATCATATTCCCAAATCTAACTGGTCTCATTTTCAGGAGCTCTATGATTGTATCATCGTTTGATTGAGCTGCTCATCTCTATTTTTGATTTTTAGATCCGGGATGGCATGCGGTTTGTCGAAGTGGTTTTGTTGGAACCAGATAAACATGTTGTTGCATTGGCGGATGCCTACTTTTTCCCCCCATTCCAACCTTCCTTACTTCCCAGAACCAAGAGCGGACCTGTACTTCCCACCAAGCTCCCTCCAAGGCGAGCTAGGCTTATCGTTTACAATAAGAAGTCAAATGAAACGAGTGTATGGATTGTGGAGCTATCAGAAGTGCATGCAGCAACTAGAGGTGGACATCACCGAGGAAAAGTGATCTCATCAAAGATTATTCCTAATGTTCAGCCTCCAATGGTGAGCAGTCTTCGTTTGATCATGTTTGCATGTATGGCTTTCAAGCTGTAGTGATAATACCATGAAAGATTGTTTGAGACTTTCGCTCATTAATCCCTGGATATGCGGCTGCTTATACTATCATGAAAGTTATTTCTAAGTCGCTCCTTTGAAAATGGGAATTATTTTATTAATGCTGAGCTATTTTGTACTCTTTTCGCCGGTATGTCTAGAGTTAGGAAATATTTGAATGAGTTTCTCTGACTATGACTGTTATTCAAGATGTGTAATTGTAACTAAGCTTCTTTTCAAGGAGGGCGCTGGGTTTACATGTCATCAATTAAGTTGTTTTATGGACTTTGATACTAAGTCAATCAATGGCACAAATCAGTCTGGTTCTGAATTCTGAATTTTGGGAAAATCTTCCTTTGGCTTCTTGATGCTAGAATATGCAGCTTCCAGAGAGTGGTAGATGTTCATCCAACCAATACAGAGATCAAATTTGACCTCTGGGCTCCTTTTTCTCACTGTTTGACTTTATTTAGCATTTTCCACTCTTGCGATAGCTTCCTCATGGATATGATCTTGTCTTAACATTAGGACGCAAGTGAGTATGCTGAATGTGAAGCTGCTGTGAAGGAATTTCCACAATTTAGAGAGGCTATGAAGAAAAGGGGTATCGAGGACATGGATCTTGTTATGGTTGACGCGTGGTTTGTTGACTTGACCTGTGTCTTTTTTCATGTTGCATTTGTCTTGCCTTTTTATTTATCCTAGCTGTTGCATTTATCTCTTCAGGTGTGTTGGTTATCATAGCGATGCCGATGCTCCAAGTCGAAGGCTCGCCAAGCCTCTTATTTTCTGTAGAACTGAGAGTGACTGCCCTATGGAAAATGGTTATGCACGTCCAGTTGAGGGCATTCACATACTAGTTGATATGCAGAACATGGTGGTGATTGAGTTCGAGGATCGTAAACTTGTTCCCCTACCTCCAGCTGATCCATTAAGGAACTATACTGCTGGCGAAACTAGAGGTGGTGTTGACCGGAGTGATGTGAAGCCCTTACTAATAGTTCAGCCTGAAGGTCCAAGTTTTCGTGTTAATGGGCATTATGTAGCGTGGCAGAAGGTGAATCTTAGTTCTTTATTTCCCGCTTTGGTTATGCAGTTGTATTCAGTGAATTTCCATTGAATCTCATCTTTGTATTGGTTCTTTTGCAGTGGAATTTCCGCATTGGCTTCACACCAAGGGAGGGCCTTGTTATCCATTCTGTTGCTTATGTAGATGGTAGTCGTGGTAGAAGACCTGTAGCTCATAGGCTGAGCTTTGTGGAGATGGTTGTGCCTTATGGAGATCCAAATGACCCACACTACAGAAAAAACGCTTTCGATGCAGGCGAAGATGGCCTTGGGAAGAATGCACATTCTCTTAAGAAGGTCTGGAACTAATTCAGTAGTGAAATGAATATGAGTCCCTTCATGTTAGCTTTGTCATCTCTTTAATTGACTTTACATTTTTCCTGGAACATAAATCATCCTGCAGGGATGTGATTGTTTAGGCTACATTAAGTACTTTAATGCTTATTTGCCCAATTTCACTGGAGGGGTCGACACTATTGAAAATTGTATATGTCTACATGAAGAGGATCACGGGATCCTATGGAAGCATCAAGACTGGAGAACAGGATTGGCAGAAGTTAGGAGGTCAAGAAGGTTAAGTGTATCTTTCATATGTACTGTGGCGAATTATGAGTATGGATTCTTCTGGCACTTTTACCAAGTAAGTCCAAAACTAACATAACTTTACCCTATAACTTGTGGTTGACGTATTTAGTTGGTGTGGTTGTTTATGTAACTGTATGCATCTCCTCTGATATTTTTCAGATGTTAAAAAGGGTAAGTACCTATTTTAAGAAATATTCTGAATTGCCTCTCTACACATTTGGTGATGCAATATTTGATTTCTCATTCACGTTATTGGTATCTGGGAGCTTTGAGATGCATTATCTCCGGGACAAAAAATATCTCTTGCCCAGTCCTGTCTGTTATGTCTGAATTTATGTCTTTGATATGATGGAAATATTGGAATCCAAGCTGGGATTGTCATAACTAATGTTGGTGAAATGTCACTGTTATCGGAAGTTAGGATGACACGTAAATTGAATATTGTGTACAGGACGGAAAAATTGAAGCTGAAGTTAAACTTACAGGAATCCTCAGCTTGGGAGCTTTGCTACCTGGGGAGTCCCGAAAATATGGTACAATGATTGCACCTGGTCTTTATGCACCAGTTCATCAGCATTTCTTTGTTGCACGTATGGATATGGCTGTTGACTGCAAACCTGGAGAATCATTCAATCAGGTAGATTGCCTTGGATTTGCTGAAACTTTTCATGTTCACTAAATAGAACTTAAATAACTTAAAATGATCCATGTCACTTGTCACCAAACTCGCATAGTGGAGAATGGCTTATTGATATTGTAGTACTCGACTACATGTGTATCTATTTCTTTTTTGTTATAGGATATTATGAGAAAAATGATTATTAAAGCTGGAGGTTTGTTTTTCTTATATTGATGGACTGTAATGATATACACCTTTGCAGTATGGTTGGTAAGGCAGGCATCGATTACTGTTGTAAATAGCCTTGTCCTGTAACCATACTTTTGTTGTATTTGGCTATAAGGAACAATATATTTCCTGACGCTTGGTTTTTTCAGATTGGAAAGAGTGTCAATAAAGGTGGTCTAAAACCCCTAAGACAAGGTATTGGTAAAAGCTTGAGATTTCTCCTGATTTAAGTACACTAATCGTTTGAGGTTGCAATTGAAGCCATTTGCTGGTTCCCCAAACGATTGGTTGAGGACCTTAGACTGCCTTCAACCCTGTTCAGATTGAGCACAATTAATGACTATATATCCTAAGGCTTGAGCACTACCATACCCCAAGTTGTGGGAAGTCCTATCATGCTGTCACAGTCACAATACTTCTTGACTGTCTTTCAGTGTGTTAAGATGATAGATAAAGGGAATAACGTCAATATTTTGTGGTTGCATTCAGCATTTTAAATTTTCTTGTTTGATTACCTCCTGATGATAAGAAGATCTTATCAGTGGCAGTAACACCTTTACATTGTTTGATTTTAATTCCAGTTTCTCAATATCCTTCCTGTTCTTCGCAGGTTGTTGAGGTTGATGTTAAGGTTGAAGAACCTGGGGAGAAAAATGTTCATAACAATGCATTCTATGCTGAGGAGACACTACTTGGATCTGAGTTGCAGGCAATGCGTGATTGCAATCCTTTGACCGCACGCCATTGGATTGTAAGGCATTTCTTTGATTTCTTGGACTTGCTTGGACATTAATTGTCTATGGTTTGAAGTATTTTCGATATGCAAACTGGTGCTATGTACTTATTAAACCTGTTTTATATGTCAATGCTTTAAAGTGTTGCTCAAAATTAATCTGCCAGTTATTTTTAGGTTTGCTATGGCATGGTCTTGCATCTGCATGCTAATATTTTAAAATCTGCTGCTGTTGCCCGTGTTCTCATAATTGATGAAGTCTGAGGAGCTTATATTGCATGACTTGGATCTGCCCGCTTCTTCTCTCTTGAAATTTGTTTTTTGTGGATACCCTTCTCGGGCCAGAGTTGTGAACACCACAAACTATTTCATTGACAACAACTGATTCATTAACACAAACATTTTTACACCATTCTTGAAGTCTAATGGCACATATGCTATTCCTTAATTCAGGTAAGGAATACTAGGACCGTAAATAGAACTGGACAGCTAACGGGCTACAAGTTAGTGCCTGGTTCAAACTGTCTGCCACTAGCAGGTTCTGAGGCCAAGTTTTTGAGACGAGCTGCTTTTTTGAAGCATAACCTTTGGGTTACGGCTTATGCACCAGATGAGATGTTTCCAGGGGGAGAGTTCCCTAATCAGAATCCACGTGTTGGTGAAGGGCTGTCTACATGGGTTAAGCGAAATCGACCTCTGGAAGAGACTGATGTGGTTCTTTGGTAGGTCTTCTCTCTCTCTCTCTCTCTCTCTCTCTCTAAAGAAAGCCTACATGTGTCCATTCATGATTGCTATCTTATAGATTTTGAAGGTACTTGGTAATGATTATGTAAGCTTACTGTTATCTCTGAAACGTGGGATGTGATTTGGGCCCAAGAGATTTTAGAGTTCCATCCATGTTGACCACAATGAGATGCTATTGTTGTTTATATATCACTGATTGTGTCATTTATAGGTATGTATTTGGAATCACCCATGTTCCCCGCTTGGAAGACTGGCCTGTTATGCCGGTGGAGCGCATTGGTTTCATGCTTATGGTACATTCTTGGTCAATCTTTCTCTTGGCATAATCCATGTCCTCATTCTCAAAAGCGGGGTTACCTTTGTATCCACCCACCTGATTTCTGATTGTTCTTTTTGTTGACATTCATGCTTGAAGCCGCACGGATTCTTCAATTGCTCGCCTGCAGTTGATGTCCCTCCCAGTGCCTGTGATATGGACGCCAAGGACAATGAGGTCAAAGACAATGGTGAAAATAAACAAGTCCCTGGTGTAATTCCTGCAAAGCTTTGAAGAAAATTCAGCAGAGTGGTCTTCTCCCTTAGGCTGCGCCTACTTTTTGTTGACACTCTTGATCCAGCAGCATTCCTGGTTCTGTCAAAGCAGGCTAAAGTGTTGCCCATGACCGAGTCTTGTACTTTTTGCTTTTCAATGACATGAGACAAGACCGTAAATATCATTAATAACGTCCAATGTCCTAAATAACTCTTTCATGTGTTAGGATGTTTCTTCCCTTTCAGACATCTTTTGGTCGGTTGGTTCTGATGAATGAACAATATTGGGACTCTGCAGTTCTGGAAACTAATTTCTGGCATGCGTGATTTTCGTGATGCTTTTGCTGAACGGGTCTCCTATCTTAGGAGCTGAGTATTTATAGCGTTTTCTATAATTTGACCAGTCTGTACTGTCGTTAGTTTTCCCGGCTTTGCCTGGAGCAGAGGCAGATCCTGAGCGCATACGGGGATGAAGTCCCCCTCAGATCCTCTGCAGCCATCGGATCGTGTCCGGGGGATCCATTTAATCCCTTTTCACCGAATGTTTTGGATTGAGAAACGTTTCAGACATTTCAATGATTCTTTGCCTTTGCTTCATTCTTATCGGCCGGGACACTGGTAAACGGGGGAGAATTATGGAAGCGTTGGGAGGGGATGATTAGCTTTGAATTTTGTTGGACAGTCAATGCCTCACCCTTCTTTGCCGTGTCAAGTCTGCGGTCCACGGACACCGCCCAGGGCCAAATTTCAAGCTGATTTCTTTTACTCGGGTGGGTCTCCACAGTCCATACCGGTGATGGGCTTTTCGCAGTAATTGCAACGAAGATGGCCTACCTACCCTTCTTATTCTTGTCATTTTACTTTTCGGACAAATGATTTTTCCCACTTGGAAAGCACTCCGGACATCACAGTCCTCGGTGGAAGCACGACTTGGCAGACAAATTTTTAACAGACTTTGAATTCTTTAAAGTTCCTGATAGTGGCCAAAGCATCTTTCCTATCCTTACCCAAACCAAACAACGAACAACCCCCGGACTGAACGATCACACGAGCTTAAAATAAACCAGAGCAGAGACTCCTGCTTATCAAGTGTCCATTTTTCTATTCTGCCGTCTGCTCTCTCTCTCCTCTGCACATTCCGAGAAGCAGAGGAGTGTTGCAGTACTTGGATTTTTGTTTGTTGGCTGTTCTCTGCAAGACAATGGAAGCTGCTGCTGGTTTTCAGGTGGAGAGAACCGTCGAACAAGAACTGTCTCTGCTCATCATTTTAGCTGAGCGCGTCATCAAATTGGCTCAAGAAGCAGAGTCCTCCAAGAACGAGTGCTCCGACCTCGCCAGGCAGACCGACCGCTTGTCCCAACTTCTCCGATCCGCCGTTCGTCTCGCTTCTTCGACCCAGTCCCTCTACGAACGACCCATTCGCCGCATAGTCGCCGATGTCTCCAAGAACCTCGACAAGGCGCTTACCCTCGCCCGGAAGTGCAAGAAACATGGCGCCGGTGTTCTCAGGCAGGTCTTTGCCATCACCACCACCGCGGATTTTCGCAAGGTATCGGCGCTTCTTGAGAATTCTATCGGCGACATGACGTGGGTCCTTTCAATCTATGAATCTGATGGTACTAACATTGCTCTGCCTCCAATTGCAAGCAATGACCCCATTCTTGCTTGGGTTTGGTCGTATCTAGCTACTGTTCAGATGGGTCAGCTAAAAGACCGCGTTGATGCTGCTAATGAGCTGGTTTCCCTGGCCCGTGACAGCGAACGCACCAAACAGATGATTGTAGATGAAGGTGGAATTCATCCTCTTTTGAAGATGTTGAAGGAGGGGGGATCTCCTGAGGCTCAGATTGTGGCTGCCAATGCCCTTACTAATCTTGCGACTAATCCGCAAAGAGTTCGAATGATTGTCGGAGAGTTTGGAGTTCGTACCATCGTGCAGGTTCTTAATGACTCCCCCATGAGAGTTCAGGTCGAGGTGGCAAATTTAGTTGCAAAAATGGT
Organism: Eucalyptus cladocalyx; assembly: GCA_017140615.1. Taxonomy (NCBI): domain Eukaryota; kingdom Viridiplantae; phylum Streptophyta; class Magnoliopsida; order Myrtales; family Myrtaceae; genus Eucalyptus; species Eucalyptus cladocalyx. Next base: position 542,777 of record CM029517.1, read on the forward strand.
GGAGCTGGATAAGGGGGTGCAGGAGGAGTTCTCCAGAGAAAACGTGATTAAGCCATTGATGAACTTATTGTCCATGGATACTGTTTTAGATGACCCTAAAATTCAAACAGGTAGAGCTAGCATTCATTCGCTTGTTCAGATTAACAGGGAGTTAGCATCAAAGAAGCACTTATATAGTCATATTGGGTCGAATTCTTTGCATTCAGATGGTAGTAGCAGGGGTGGGCATCATAGGAAGGAGAAAGAGGTCGAAACTCCCGAAACAAAGCTTAGGCTTAAGGTTAGTTGTGCTAGGGCTTTGTGGATGTTGTCTAAGGGAAGTTTGGTTAATAGCAAGAAGATTACAGAGATTAAAGAATTGCTTTGTTTGGCGAAGATTATCGAGGTGGAGAGAGGGGAGTTGCAGTATAACTGCTTGATGATTGTGACTGAGATAGCCGTGGTGGCAGAATTCGATACTGATTTTAGACGAGTGGCTTTTAGGCCCAACATTCCCTTTGCAAAGGCAGTTGTGGACCAATTACTAAGAATTCTTCAAGAAGAAAACAATGTGGATTTACTGATTCCTGCCATTAAGTCCATTGGATCGCTTGCTAGAACTTTCCCAGCTAAAGAATCTCGAATTATTAAACCTTTAGTTTGCCACCTCGCTCATGGAGACATGGATGTGGCGATTGAAGCTGCTATTGCCCTGGGAAAGTTTGCTTGTCCAGAGAATTTCAATCGCATGGAGCACTCCAAGGCGATTATTGAATTCAATGGCCTTCCTCTTCTGCTTAAACTGTTGAAGACTAATGATCAGGCTCAACTACATGCGCTCGTGCTGCTATGTTACATTTCACTTCATGTCGGCAACAGTAAGGTGCTTGAACAAGCACCAGTACTGAATGCTGTTGAGTCTATGGCTCGTTCCGTCGCTTCTCAGCATCCTGAGCTAAAAGACTTGTTTGCCAAGACAGTTCACCATCTAACTATTTATCACGCTGGAGCTCACTCACACTGGCAATCACGTGCACCGTGATTAGCGTTTCTTTAGAGTTCGTGACAAATCATCCATGCAGGTCTGTCTGATTACTTATGTATGATATCAGGGATACGAGAGTGATGCTTGTGAGGAGAGCTTTTCATTGTACAGAACGGTTGTACTCAGTTGACACCTGGACAGGTGTACAATGATTGGCTGCACATAGGTTGACTTGATTTCCATTGGTGATGTCATAACATTGCCTATCTCTCGAGTCTCCTTACTGCCGTTTTAGGTAGTCTTGAGCCTTCGTGTGCACTGTAATGCAAGTTTTGCCTTAACAGAAACCATTTCTGAGTGCCATAGAAAGGATACCTTTCAATTGAGATGCTGGTTGTGCCTCTAGTGACTTGAACATGGGAAAATGACTAGTTTGTCTTGTTATTCTTTAGAATTTCTCTCTGTTTTCTACAAAAACTCGTGGTTGATGAAGTTTTTGGTCGATAATTCCACGGGTCTTGTCAAATCTTGTTAGTGGTTTCTTATGACACGTGATTTGGTACTTCTTTCTGAGCTACCTAGACGGTCTTCAAGCTAGTTTAACAAATCATATATGACTTGAAATTGATTTGCATTTCTATGGTGGGTTGTCTTTCTGATGCAAGTTCGTATAACTGCTGTATTTGTTGGATATGTGGTTATTGAAATTCTCTCCTGCTTCAGTTGCGTCTTATTCTATGCTGTTTTCCTCGAGAACCCTTTCACCGAGTCCCAGGCTAAGAGATCGGAGATGAGTTCTCCGGTGGACTTTCTTTCTCAATTGATGTAGATGGTAATGTGACTGGCTAGTACAAGTACAATTTTAGCGACTATCTGTCCCCATTTTGGCTGGTGAAATACTAATCTTGAGTAGGGGTGTGCATTGATCATTGCCTGCCCGTTTTTGACTGGGGATGGGCACGGGATTCAGTTCAATCCAGGATCCTGACCAAACCGGTCTGCACTGATCTGTTTGTACCCGGTAGCTGGTTCAACCATGTCAGTTCCTGAGTTGAACCAATTCCAACTGGTTTTGGAGCATCTTCTAGAAAAAAAAAAGGGAAATAAAAAACATTTTTATACTTTTACGACTAGGCCCGGCTTGGCCTGATCGGAAGTCCATAATGATTTTTTTTTGGGTTGGGGGGTGGAGGGGAAGCTGGTGGGCTTGGGCAATAAAATTAGGCCCTAGCTCACATCTGATCAGGTCTAGTTTGCATTTCTACAATCACTCTTCCTTTGTGCTTTGGTGGGTTGGTTGTTCTTTACTCATTGTTGCGTTTTCAGTTTATTTTTCCTACCCTGTAACGGCTGATTGGGGCATGGTTTGACTTCTTTGTAAGCTGTCATAAGTAGTATTCATGTCTGCCGTGTCAGGTCCTTGAGTAACAAAATCTCAATCTTGTTAACTAACTCTTACATTAGTAACCACTCTGATGATTCCATCTGAGGATGTGATGGGAATTGGGAGTTGAAAAAGAATATGAGATGGAAGTCTCCGGCTCACCTAACATCATATTTAAGTCAAGCAATGTAACCGGGTCTCCAAGTGGAGTGAAAACCAATCCCTAATCTCAGAAAAAAAAACAATCATTAAGAAGGTTAATCCCCCGGGCCTAATTTGCTAAAAGAGCAATCAACAGAGACATGAAAACAACGTGTCCCCCTGGAGCAACCCGGCTCGCGCCCTAGCTTCACAATGAAGCCATGGGGGAGAGAGCTTTCGGATGAAGCGACAGCAACTCGTCTGGTTCCAAGTTCTGGTTTTTCTATGCTCTAATCCTGACCCGGAAGAGGAAGGAGTCCAAGTTTGGTAGGAGAAAACTTGTATCGAAGTTCATCAGGAAACATCCTCATCCTTAGAAAGCTTTTCTTTGACATCCTCCTTGGACCGTGTCGACAGGCCGCGACATGGGTGATTTCTTGTTGTCTCTTGTCTTGCCGCCGCGTCGGTGCGTATGTGCCGGTCAAGAATGGCGAGACCGACAATCATTCTTTTGTTCTGGAACGCGACACGAACATGCGGAAAGCATAACACGTTGCGTACCTCAGTTTGACCAAGTATATAAGTGGGAATCACCGCACCTTTCTTTTCCCTCGGTTTTACTTTACCGCCGTTCTTGTTTGAATGGCTTTTCTCCCTTTCAATCGACACCCTGCTCTGACCGTCCGCATCAATAAGCTTTTACCCACTCCCTCCGACAATGCTAGTATCGTGTTGGGAAAAGTTGTCCCAAAAGTCCATACCTATTATCATACGGCTGTAAAAGTAATTTTAAATTTTTCAATCATGACAATTTAGTCATATACCTTTAGACAAATTGCTAATTTAGTAATTCTAGCCAATTTTTTGGAAATGGCCGAGATGACAATCTAATTGGTACAGATCATTGACATTAATATGAATAGATTTTGGAATTTTAGAATTTTTTTTTTCAACTTCGGGTCGATGAGGTTGCCAACTGACCCTCATAACCCTTTCTTGTGGCTGGCGAGGGTATAGAGGCCCTTGCTTAAACCAAGCAAGTGCCCTTGGCGTAGAGTTGGGAAAAAAAAAACAAAAAGAAGAAAGAAAAGCAAAGAGAAGAAGAAAACGAAAAGAAAAAAAAATTGAAAAAAGTAGAAAATAAAAATTTTAAAAGTTTTTATTTTAGTGCTTACTAGACTACTATTTCAGCGATTTCTAATCAAAATTAGTTAGGAAGGACTAAATTGACAAATCATCAAAATGTTTATAACTAAATTGGTAAATTGTCAAAAGGTGTGTGACTAAATTGACACAATAAAAAGTTTACGACTAAATTAACAAATCACTTAAAAGTATAGGACTAAAATGATAGAATTAAATGGTTTATGATTGAATTAGTATTAATATAATAAGTTCAAAATGTTTTTTATTTTATTTTATTATTTTCCCTTAGATACTCCAAAGGTGCTTACCTCACAATTTAATAGAGGGGCAATGCTCACCAAGTCAATCCAGATCAATGAACAGTGATTGATGGGCTAAAGTGGTCCCGTTAATCACTTTAGCTGACCTCATCCCTTACAATCTTATTTTCGGGGGCTTCAGAATAGATGCTTGCCGTAAGAACTTTCCAAAGAAGGTAAATCATGCTTAACATGGGCGCCATTCTTGCTCATCCTCCTCATTATCACGCTTTTGAGCATGTGGAAAATATTTAAACAAAACCATATAATATCAACAACGTGGTGGTCCTTTCCTTAATTTAACAGGCCATGATGATCCCATGAAAAATAAGAAGATTAGCTTCTAAGCTATATCAACATACATAGAGCGAAAAATTATTGATTAACTTGAGATTATAAACACGAGCATCTACAGATCTTTCCTACAGCTTCTTTGGAAATGGATAGTGTTTCTCCTTTCCTTAATTAAACAAGGTCATGATGATCCCATAAAAAAGAAGAAGATTAGTTTCTACGTGATATCAACGTACATAGAGCGAAAGATTATTGATTTACATGAGATCATAAACATAAGCACCTACAAATCTTATCTATACCCTCATTGGAAATGGAAATTCTTTTGTGAAATTATAATGTGAAATTCACAACGAAAAAGATGTCGTCACTGATACATTATGAGTAAGCTGGGGGTTTCATATTGTATAGTGTTTGCACTTTGACTAAACTTACCTTGCATTTAATCTCGTGCCATCCTTTAATATCTTGAACTAGTATGCCATCGAGCATTGGGTTCTATATAGCCGGTGCACCGCGCTTAAGAACGGATTAAAAATCTGAAAAAGCAATTCAACATTCTCCTTCTTTCTTCTTCATTCTTCTTCTTTATACTTCTTTAGTCTTCATAGTAGAGCCTTATCTAAAGTTTTTCATGGATTGGAAGATTATTGCACCAGTAGTTTCCATGGGTTCAATGTCCCATATACAGATAAAACACTTTTGACTCTCTCTCTCTCTCTCTCTCTCTCTCTCTCTCTCTCTCTCTCTCAATAATGGACATGCCAGCCAGTTTGAGCCTATAGGTGGGACTCAACTAGATGGCCAAATCAATCTTTTCGTGTCGATGCATGAAAGCCAAAGCAGTGTGGCCGCAGCCTGGACCATGCATTGTGCTCGGAACGTATCCCAACTGCGCATCTGTATGTAAACGCCAAGACTATTTCATATATTTGATGTCCACAACAGTCCGACGACTCCTGCCCCACTTATCATGTGGATGGAAAGCCACGCACATCACCAATGACACGCAGACATACACAATGATTGACCCCCGAGCGAGTCCGAGAATGCAGCCATGGAAGAGTAGCATCAAAACTGCACACTGTTGCGGAAGTAAAGTTCATTAGATCAGGACCACGAAACCGAATTACAATCATGGAGGGCTTACAGGAAAGAGAAACGAGAAAGAAGAATTGAAATGTTTTACTTATTTCTTTCAATAGCAAACAAAATGAGATCAAGATCATTCAAGATCTGCATTCCTAAAACATTCGTGTTGCCATGTATTGCCGTGTACCGAAACATCGGACGAAAAAGGGAAACTTAATCCAACCAAAAAAAAGAAAAAAAATTAAACTCCTTTCCACTCTCTCAATGGGAATATGATCTCCTGTATATATCGACATATGTGTGTATCTTTTGTGATTAGCGCAAAACCGGGAAAAGACAAATAAGATGAACCGGATGTACAAGTTTACATCTGCTGAAAGATGTCGAAATTCGCTGCAGTTAGATCGTCCGAAAGCGATGTCAGCTGAAAGCTACCGAAATCTTCCGACGATGAATTAACAGGACCGATGTGTAGCTGGTCCTCTTGCCATGAACCTTGTGGTTTCAATTCTTCACTCTTGCTTGTCCCGTTGGCCTGGTACTGGAACAAGCAGTCCAACTTGTTCTCACTAGAACACCAAGAGAAAGCAGCATTTTCGACCGAGCTGTTCACCTGAAACCCCGTGTAGTTGCCAATGCTCGAGCTATTATTAGTTGAGCATTGGTCTTTCGCCTCATGGAAGAAGAATGGATTCATTCTCGAAGTGGAATTGTTCGAGAACTCCGACCCGCTCATCGTCCCGCCAGGGTGGTCAAAATTAGTCAGGCTCGGCATCGAGGAAAACTCAAAGTTAGAACTCATCTCGAGATGGCTTTGATCGATGGTTCTAGGAGGATCATGGTACTGGCTCAGCAGATTGGAATTAAAGCCGATCATGTCGACCCCGGACTGGAATTCAAAGTAAGGCAAAGAATCGAAAACCGGCCTGCTCATGTAGTTATTATTATCAGCGGACTCTCTGGATGGTTCTATTAGTGCTCCGCCCTCATAGCAAGTGTCGCTGATCAAGAATGCCGGCTCGTGCGCTCTCGAACTCGATATGGCCGGGGTGAGTCCCTTGAGTTGGGGTACTTGCGGGGACTCGTTCTCGGCGCATTTCTCTTCTTTGATCAGCTGGACCTCGCTGATCGGTTGGTGTGTCGCCGGGTCGATGCCTTGCTTCATCAGCTTCTTCTTCAAGCAGGAGTTCCAGAAGTTCTTTATCTCGTTATCAGTTCTTCCGGGCAATTGCGCCGCAATCTGAGCCCACCTGTATATCATTACGCGAATTTTCCAGAAGAATTCATTCAAGAGGGAAATTGATAAACAACAAAGAGGGGAATGTTCTTGGTGGGCGTTTCTTGAGATCAGATAGCGCAGTATCTGTACCTGTTCCCAAGGACTTTGTGGAGACTGACAATGAGATCCTCCTCTTCTTGAGAGAACATCCCTCTCTTGAGGTCAGGCCTCAGGTAGTTTATCCACCTCAACCTGCAACTCTTTCCACATCTCTGGAGTCCTGCATTCGACGAGAGAATTCGATCATTCAAATGGTTTTGGAATCAAACTTTCCCCAAGAACAGAACTTATTCCCCAGGAAACGACTGTGAATGAGCTTCTCCTTTCTCGTCTGTCATCGTGTCTTACCGGCGAGCTTCGGTACAGAGCTCCAGCAGCCGACGCCGAATCGGGTGATGTAGTTGAAGAGCTTCTCGTCTTCCTCGGGCGACCACAGCCCTTTTCTCAGCTTCTGCTTCACACAGCAAGAATGTCTCCCCATTTCTTTGGCGGAACTGAGAGCCAGAGGAGTTGGAGAGAAGAGGATAACCGTAAGGACAACGATATCAGCTGAAAAAGAATAAACCCACCAAGCAGGCCCTGTAAGCCAGTGAATAGGAGAGGTTTCGATGGGGATTTATGCGCTGTTCTCGGGGGTCCGACGAACTGCGAACACAAGGAAAGATCAAGAACCCGGTTTAAGACAGAGTTCAAAAGCCGAGAGGAGGGACAAGAATCATACTTAGGATCCAAGTTAAGCTCAGAGAGAGAGAGAGAGAGAGAGAGAGAGAGAGAGAGAGAGAGGGTGAAGCAATCAAGTGGGTTTTACGCAAATCTGGTGCTGCTTTTGGCACAGCAACTGGATTGGTTTTTAAGACATCTCCCTGCCGCCACGAAAATCAACGAGGAGCGATGCCAAAATTAACAGCAAATTCGAGCAAGAACGTGGCGTTACACACGTTCGTGCCATATAAATAATTCTTTCATATACTAAAATTCCTCTTTTTTATGGCCTTTCGAAGTCGAATCCAGTAAAATATAGGACGATAAAGAGAGAAAAAATTAAGTCATCTTTTCGGAAAACTCAAAGGACGGGGGCAAAAAAAAAAAGATTAATCTTTTTCCTTCCCCAATTTTTCTGCTATTAAAAATTAGTGAATTATGCAAGAGAGGGGTGCAATGTATTTCGATGATTACGTTGCTTCTTCTGATTAATAGCTAGTATAAAATATTTTGGCCGACACCATGTTTTTGTCGAGGACGGGCGTGGGGCCCATGCATAGATTTGACTCCGGCGATCGAGATTCGATGGAAATGTTAAAGATAATCGGAAATAAAATTAAAAAGAAAAGGAGGGGTGGAAAGCTGAATGAATGAATAATTGCCGGTCGGAAACGCAGAAGGTTCCGAATTTCCGACAATCATTACCCCCACGCAATTCCTGATGAAGTCAGCGCGGAGAAAACACGAGTCGGGTCGCCCGGAAAGAGGCTCCGAATAGGACTTCTCCGGAGCCCCGGACCCGGGTCGGATCTGACGGCAGGCGGGGCGGGGCGGGGCGGTGCAGCCGGCTGTCGGTGGATCCTGTTTCGATCCGAGCTGCTGATTCGGTCCATGGGATAGGATGACGTCATGCGGTCTCTCTGCGTGCCTCTGTGCTTACGTGGTCTCCAGGACCATTTGAGAATGAACCGAGGTTTGACTTTGTTTACTAAAGTAATTATACAAATGAACCCCCTTTTACCGAGTCCTAAGTTTTAGGTAATACCGCGTGAACGGTCACCTGCGTTTTACCGATTCTTCCAAGTAAATCGACTTAATGACTCTTCAGGGAGATTTTGATGTAGGGATGACCTAAAGTGAGGTGTTGTCAATGTTTAGCACATTTTTAAGGTGTGTTTGTTTCACGGAAAACGTAACGTTTTTGAAAAATGTTATCCAGGAAATCATTTCTAGGAAAACGTTTAGTTTTTCTTTATTTGGTGATACGTGATTGAAAATATTTTATGATGTTTGGATTGCGTTTAAAAAATGATTGAAGGTGTAGAAGACGCCAACGAAGAGAAAGAGGAGGGAGCGAAGCCAAGGAGAGCACATCAGGGGCTAGGGTTGGAGGAGGCAGCGGTGATGAAAAGGAGGGGGCGAAGGAGAAGGAGAGAGGGGAGGAGGAGTTAGGGTTTATGTTCACTGGCAAAAAAAGAAAAGAGAAAATAAGAAGAAAAAAGAAAGAAGAAAGAAAAGAAAATATATAATAATAAAAAATTCAAAATTTTTAATTGGAAATTCCTTTTAATAATAAATTTTTCATCAAACAAGGATCTTAAAATATTTTGGAAAACTTTTTTCAATTTTTTCAAAAGGGAAATCGTTTTCCCGAATTTAAGGCTTTGGAAGGAAAATATTTTCCGTTGATTCATTTTTCTAAATGAACCAAAGCACTTTGGAAAATGATGAAAAACGTTTTTCGGAAAAACAAACACACCTTTTATGAAAATCAAACACTACCAACAAAGAGGAGTGAAGCTCTCGGGCACCAACAAATAAAAATAAAAACCACCAGAGGATTACCTGAGATGGCCCTCACTTGGTGGAGACACCCATTGACTACCACCTACGGCCTACACAACCGAGCAAGTAGTCGAGGTCCCCGGTTGAAATTCCGTATCCGGTCCATGTTTCTTGAAAGTTACTCGGTACAAATTTTTTGTAACGAGTTTCATTTGTTGAAGTGATGATGTCGTGGACAATCAATAAACTTTGATCTTCTCATATTTTCTTCAATGTAGTCCATGACGTGATTTGGCATTGCATTTAACAAGGACTACACGAGCATATTAATGCAAAGTCTATGGACTAAATTGAAGAAAAAATGAGAAGATCAAGGATTTATGGTGTGTCTGGATACATATTTTAACTTTTTTCCACTTGGAGACGTTAGCAACTTTCGCAATATGGTCATGGTGACATATAAATCTAATATAACCATTTTAATCGTTTGAAATTGGAATAATGTATTAAAGTTTTTCAGAAAAAAATAGTAAGCTTTGCATAAACTAAGGATCCGTTTATTTAAAAAAGAGCTATTTTCTGGAAATTATTTTCCTACTTTCCAGTTTTGAATGACAAAAAATTAATCAGTTTACGGAAAACGTTTTAAATGGAGTGAAATTAATAAGCTTAAATTGGGAGAAGATGACCTCCCCTTTAGTAAGAAGGAAATCAATTTTTCTATAATAATTTTTTTTTTTTGGGTCAAAGTAACATTTTATTCATTTCCACGGAAATACAAGAGAGAAACATCGCACTATATATGCAAACCAAGACAAATCCCACAAATTTCAAAACAAAACAATCTTTAGACGACAAAAGGAATTGTTAGAACAAGATTAGGAGTCACTTGCTCAAAGAGCAAATATGAGATTTCTCCAACCAAAATTGGCGACCAATCATTAAATTCGTCTTTAGTAATGAGCACATATTGAGGTCTCCATCTATAGCTATGGTTTTGCCTTTTGATAGTGCGCACCTAAGTTTGGCCCCAGCACCATCATTGTTTATATAAACAAAAGTATATAAATACATATTTGATACTTGAGAGAGCGAAACCTTCGTTAAACTCTTTGGATCTCATTTGAAATTGAACTTATACTCGAAGTAAACTCGAGGGAAGAGAAAACCTGAAATCATACATACAAAATCCCCAAATCTAAATTAGATTGAGATAGAAAATTTTCTCGAAATGGGAGAGAGAAACTTCTAGATTTAAACTAGATTAGAAGATGAAAGCTCCACAAAATGGGCGGAAAGCAAGAAAAGGAGAATAAAAAACCAAATCAGCCAAAGAAAAGGGAAGTGGTGGAAGAGATCTAGCTTAAATCTTTCCCATGAAGGTTAAACAAGAAAGCTGTGCAAAAATTAAAGAGAGGGGAGAAAACCTTACGGGAGTGAGAGCACCAAACCTTCACATAAATGAAAGCTAAGTATTTTTTTTAAAATAAAAATATATTAATGAAAAAATACCACGAAAAACATAAACTAGTATATTTGTGATAAATGAAGGGTAAAATTCAAAACTAATATATCAATCAACTACCTCATCAACTCAGCAATTTGATGGGGAAAGTACATTTGTCACAGGTATATCGGTTTATAATTTTTTACAGTCTAAAAATTAGTTTAGTATAAATTTATTATGAGTATATTAATTTATATTTTTCATGGTATTGATCCTAAATTTAATATAACTATATTAATAGTTTGAAATTTGAATCATATATTAAGTTTCACCGGAAAATAATAGTACTTTTTGCAAAAAAAACTAAGGATCCGTTTATTCGAAGGAAATCTGTTTTTCGGAAATTATTTTCTAACTTTTCGGGTGTTTGAATAACGAAAAATTAATTGGTAGAAGGAAAATGTTTTTCATGGACTAAAAGTAATAAGTTTAAATTGGGAGAAAATGACTTCTTATTAAGTTAATAAGAAGGAAACCACTATTCCTTTAAATAAATGAAAACCAATCATTTCCTTTTAAAATAATATTCATGAATTTTTTTTTATTGAGAAATTTTTATTCAAACAAACACACTCTGAATTCTTTTTTTTTTTTTCCTTGTCGTCCTCCATTTCGAAAGCGACCGCAACGCACCGGAGGTCGCGATCGGGTGCGACGCGCCCGAGCACAGACCCTCGGATTCTTTTGACTTTGACTCCGGGATGCGGTGCCTGATCTGGCTTGGAAGGCAAGCGTCGACGGTTGGGATGATTTGTAGTGGAAAAACGTGGAGCATGCGATCCTTACGTCGTCGGACAGTACCTTGGATCGCACGTGAAAAATGACTTGTCGGGACGTGGAAGAAACACATCACATCATTTTGTCGGCTTCAAAATGAAGACCAAATTGCTTTTCCGTAAATTCGATTTTCTACGTCAATCGCCAATTTTCTCCCTTATTGCCCGGCTTTTTTTTATTCCTTCCTTACCTCTTTTTTCCTCCGTTCATGGCGATCATGAAATGTAATCGAATCAATATCTTTTGTCGGGTTAGATATCATTGTTTGATCCCTTATTTTCCATAGGAGTTATACCGTCGCTCTTGGATCGATTCCCTTATTTATCTCGTGCGACTATAAATGTTGTTGAAAAAGAAATCGTATTATTACGTGAAAAGCAAAGAATGCGCTTATGAATAATTTGATAATCCCAATGGTAGAAAGGCATATATGTTGAAGAAGAGATTTTTGTTCTGAACTTTCCGTGTTTATAGTGCCCCAATCAAGTATGTGTCAATGCTTCAAATCTTTCTCCTTTCACGTTACTTTCTCACTTCACAAATTTTTGTTTCTTAGTAATTCAGGTGCATGAGCATAAATTTCGCTTCAAATGCTACAAAATCGTCCATAAACTTTTAATTTATTTAATGTGAATTTTGAAGTATTGATAAATATTCACATAATCCTAAAATTATATTAAAATGTGTAAAGGCTTAAGGATGACATTGAATAAATTAAAAGTTCATAAATAATATTAGGTCAAATTTTAGGGATCAATTTGACTATTGATTTATGACATCACCAAGTCTTGATGATCTAGAGCAAATCACATTAAATATATTATGTAGACACCACCCGGTAAATAAATAAGTACAACGATTGCGCTTAACTAACTGAAAGATATGCATTCTTTAATCACCTTGACAACGACTTTAAATGGTTTTTAATTATTATTCTTTTCCGAAATATCCTCCTCGTGGTCCGACAAATTAAAGTAATTCCTAGAGAGAGAGAGAGAGAGAGAATGAAAAGGGAGGAAAGCCTTCCTGGCCTTCAATCATTGGATGTGGGCACATCCCAACGAGAGGATTTTCAAAGGGGAGATTAATGGTTCCTTAAGCGTAATTAAAAAACGGTCGTTCAAATTCGATCGCGAGGCTCACCTACCTGAATCATTGCATTCTTCTCAAGGGAAACCCGAGAGATAATATCAAAAAAAAAAAAGTGGTCGGGGGCCAATCGCCTCGGCGCATCCAGCTGGATCAGCGGGCGATTTTCAACATCTCAATTAGGACTTCTCCATTGCTATGAATTTGAGAGTAGTCACCAAGGTCACCATGACGTATAGCTATAATCGGGCATGCCCGTCAAGATATTATAGTCTAGATCGCGAGATTCGCCGACGAATAGGGATTTTTGTTGTTTTGAATGCGAGCAGGTTGTTGATTAGTCGAAATAAATTCTGGGTGCTATAGTTATGGCTTCGATGCCTCGGTTGTTACTATGTCATGTCCTGTCGTATCAAGTGGATGAAAATCTTGTCATTTTGAAGAACGCGTAAACTGGTGATTTAAAATTGTTGGTGAGACATTGTTGAATTTGTGAAAGTTTTGAAAAGGTATGAAGTATGTCCTATGTCCTTTTCTAACTGCTTCACGTTTTAGAGCAGGGCTACCCATGCTAAGACCATGAGGTCAATCATGGTCAATTTTGTCATTTTGAAGGACGTGCAAACTTGTGATTTGAAATTGTTGGTGAGATATTGTTGAATTTGTGAAAGTTTTGATAAGGTATGAAGAATGCCCTATGTCCTTCTTTGATTGCTTCGCGTTTTGGAATAGGGCAACCCGTGCTAAAGACCATGAGGTCAATCATGGTCTCTGCTGCCTTGATGACCTCAGATCAAGGCTCCGGACACAGCGGTACATCCGTTGTACTAGATGTGTCTAGTGCTAGGACAGGCATCGGGGGCTAGGGCTCGTCGGCGGCAGCGGCGGTTGTGCAAGGGTGCTAGGGTTTGTGTATTATTTTTGTGTTGTATTGCCTTAGCAAGAGGGCGTTTTGGAAAAAAATAGTATGGTAATATTGTAAAATAGATTCATAAAGTAGCAAACTTGTAGTTTTTAAAAATGGAGGTATGTCTTTGATCATTGGATTTTCACTCATTCATATTTTTGTTACCTTCCCTAATTAAACCTCCATGTCTCTAACTACACATATACAGAAGATCAGAACACACTGGTGAGCTCAAAGATGGAAAAAATTTGTTCTATTAATCATAAACTTTCTAATTTTGGCAATTTAGTCTTAAATTTTCTATGCAAAATTCATCATTTTGGTCAATTTTTGCTAGAAATGGCTAATGTGGTGATGTGTTATGTAAGACAGCCAATGATGATTGAATTATTACGTTAGTAATTTTCTACGAAAATTGAATGGGACAACGTTTAGGACTAAATTAGTAAAATTAAAATTTTTTGAATCGAATTGGTATCCATACAATAAGTACATATTGATTGAATAATTTTCCGCCAAAGGACGGCCCGTTCAACGTATAATTGGAGTCAAAATTGTCATGAAAGTTATGCCTTTTCACGAAGTGATGTCGTGAGTCAATTATCTTCGGTACGTTCTGGCCAATGTAAAATCCACGTGAGAATTGAGGGCGGGTAAAGTCACGGCTGTATCGCTCGGAAAGAGCATCATTCATCATCATCGACCTTCAAAGCGAATGAATTTGTCTGGCTATATATGGAGAGAGTTCATGCATCCAACGCAAAAGAGAGAGTTCATGTGTCTCACAACTTGATGAGTTTACATCTCATTACTAGGGACCTTTTTCCTTATATATACACACAAATGGATAGCGTGCAATCGAAAAAAATTATGAAATCAATCTTAAATTTATTGTACGGATATCTTTAATTATAATTTTTTTTTTTAAATTTTACCAATGTAATCTTAAACTGCCATGTGAAATTTCAACATAGCCCTTCTACCCATTGCCATAAAAAATCAACAAAAAAATTATTAAAAAAATCCTAACCCTATACCAATTTTTTATTTACTTTGATCAATTGAAGCATAAACCTTTTACATTTGTACTAATTTAATCAATCCACCCAATATTAGCAGACCAATGCTAACATGGCTGTCGGCCGTCCTATGTAGTGTGGTCATTGCTGATGTGGACATATATTTTTTAATTTTTTATATAAATTTTTTAAAATTCTTCATTAATTTTTCATTTTCTTTTTTCTTTTCCTTCCTTCACCCATTGCGATTGATGAGGGTTGCCAAACCTCGCCAGCCACTGGGCGAGGGCTGTGAAGCCCTTGCTTGGATGTGGGTGAGGCCATTGCAGCCGTGGGTGAGGGCAGCCTTGCCATGGCCTTGCCTAGATCTTAGGTAAGGCGGCCTCGCCCGCCGCCACTCCATGAGCACAGCCTACACAACTCATGCATATCCTCAAAAACCCAAAATCCTGACACGAGAACCCTTTGTCGTTGCGTTGCTGTAAAAACCATAACAAACCCCGAGCCCATTCTACGACAGGAGCAAAACCCAGGGAAAGTACAAAGCAAGATGAAGAAGATAACAGAAAGGAAAACACATACTAGGGCATGGGACGACAAATAAAAAGGCTATAAAACTAGGAGGGCATTGATCGAGATGGGACTCACGGTGAGGCCGCCTTTTCCTGTGGATGAAGGAAGGAAAAGAAAAAAACAGAAAAGAAGGAAGGAAAAGAAAAACAAAAAAAATAAAATCAATTAAACATTTGTAAAAATATTAAGAAATGAAAATGTGTCCACACTTAGTGATAGCCATGTTAGCGCTGACCTACCAAAATTGACAGGATGGACTAAACTGACACAAATGAATTCCATTGAGAAAAAAAAAGTTTAAAATGAATTAATACAGTTGTAATAGGTTTAGGACATCATTTTTGTTCACATCAACGTGCCATGTGGGACAATTGACAATGACTAGACTTGATGTTTGTGATTTTTTATGACAATTGGCTAATGGTCATTTACTATGTTGGAATTTTGCGCAAATGTTTTGAAATATATTGACAAAATTAAAAAGTCTAGGATTGAATTGACATATATAATATGTTCTATGATTGATTTGGTAATTATCCCAAGCAAAATGCTAGGTGACCTAAGACTAGTCTATAAACTCGGTACATTAGCAATATGGTAGATTGTAAATGATCATTATTTAAATAAATTGGTGTATCATTATCATATGTATGTAACTACACATATATAGTTTTTGAACTTTTAAAATGCGAATGATAATCATTATGACAAAAAATTGATTCTTGGAATAGATTTTTCTACTTTTATTCTTGAATGAGTTTCTGAATAAACATATACATTTAATAATGACACAAATTTCTCTTCTTGGAATAGAAATAAAATTTCTCATTCCAAGGCGTTGGTGACTGGTGCCAGCAATAGATGATAGCGATGGGCTATGGCGTGCGGGCTGTTGGCTAGTAGAGAGGATGAGTAATAAGAAGAGTTTTTATTTCTTGTTTCGGTTTCAGAAATAGAGAAGTAGAAATTTTTTACTTCTCATTTCTATTCTAAACCTATTTCAAGATTAAAAATTTATTTTAGCAATTGTAAAACAAAATTACATTATCAAATGAATTTATGTTCCAAATTTGTTTCTAGGATAGAAAAATAGTGTTGAAACAGAAATTGAATGATTATCATATGCATCCTTAGTTATCTCTATTGAGCAATGCTATCTCTTTGACTCTATTATTATTTTTCCCTTTTTTTCCTTTTTTTTTTTTTTTTTGTGAGATTTAATTTACTCACAAGCATAGTCATATGAAATCATACCAATCTTCTAATTCCAAACCTCCATGTGCAAAGCGAGCATCACAAATGTGACACTCTTGGATTAATTCACTCAAGGTATTATCCGCTTTGATCTGATTTATACCGAGCCTCACCGTTTTGTCCCTTAGCTTATCTACAGGTTGGCATTTTCCTAGGAGTTCATCCATCTTGATAGTGCTCTCATTTGAGCACGCTTATCTTTGGAATTCCAAAACTAAGTATCGCCGTAACATTAAAAGACACCTTTGCGAGTTGATTTTAATTCTCACATATATATTCTAAAAATGCCCTCCCCTTATTCGATGCGCAGTTTGGTTCATTCCTATTCTCTTCGCCATCATGGAAGCTTGCTATGAGCAGCTTATTATCTAAACCCTCAGGCTCGGCAACCACCACCCACTCTTGTCGGTCCATAGTATAATGAATATCGCTTTCGAAATATTCATTTTCGAGCCAGGAGATGCCTTTTCGATTCATTCCCACTGTCTGCTTCAATGCATCGAGGCAGTCTCTCAACTACCCCAGGAGTACAGCTAATCTTCTTTAGCTCTTATGATATGGACTACAATTCTCAATGTTAATGTAAGTGGACAAGTCGATTTTTGGGACTGTTTCGTTGGACAGATTACTGTACCTCAAAGTCAGGTGGAAGAATAACTCGTGTCTTTATCTTTCCGTGTGTGTACTATAAAGTCGCTGTCCTTTTGTTGATACAAGTCCCCCTCAACCAACAAATAAAGCGTCTTTTTCAAGAGATGATGATCGCAAAATGATAGCAAACGCTAGACATTGGGGAATTCTTCTTCCTTCGTGCTTCCCTCCCGAATGATTAGGTCCTTTGCCCTAGTTGGGTCTTCAGGGGGGAAGAAGAAAGAGAAAAAAAAGGAATATTTCTTGTCGAGGGGGTAATTACTAACTTGGCCTTTGAGAACGCGCAATTTCTCTTCCATGCCACCTCGACATATCTCCAAAAAAAAAAAAAAAAAGCAATGGAAAGAATTGCTCGGATAACGGTTAGTAGATGCTTATTTGGGTCGTGTTTCAATCCAGATTACGAACTCTTGGGCAACAGATGGTGAAACACAATTAGTAATTGAAGCACTGATAAAGTAGAACTAATGAGAAGCGCGATTAGTGAACTCACAGATCGATTATCATCATACTTCTACAAATCATAAGTTAAAAAATTATAAAAAAAGACTTTTTTAAATCGTGAATATGATTGTTTGTCCTACTCTCTTTCTAATAACTTAAAATTCTCGATTCATTATTGTTAAGATTGGGTTACTTTAATCATAAACTCCTTGGGCAAAATTGAGTCAATGGATTTACATCTAATCAAATGATTACACGGTTAACTTGAAAACTAGGCTATTAACCAGTTTCAACACCATTATTAAGATGGGGGCAATTCAGTTTCAAGATTCCCCATGGTCCCCATGAATTAATCCATGCACCAAAGCCACTCATCTTTTTCCAAGTCAAAAGTTGCAATTAGAGTGCCTGGAGAACACAAACCCCCCCTCAGATGTCTAATCGCAAACCCTAAGTTGGCCACTTCCTTTGATTAAAATCTCATGTCTTGAATTGATGTCTGCTTATATTTGATTCGACATCAACGAGAGTAAAAAAGCCCTTTTATAGCCCAAGACCTAGGTAAATAAAGGTCCACATCTTGCTCTCTTTTCGATCCATTTCTCTTCACATTTTTAAGTGAATTATTGTATGTGCCGTACAATTTGACTTGTGCTAAAAGCAAAAGTAAGGAGGAAAGGTGGGAAATAACATGGTAATATCAAAGTGGACGACAGGACCAGTGATAGTGTTGCACGAATCGAGCAAGATCGATGTCAATAGTACATGCCGACAGTGATTTAATGCGAGTATTTTATGCACGCCATCATCTTTGTTGTTTCTAATAAATTTGCAGCCGTAGTTAAGCATATCCGGTAGACCAAATGGTCATACTTAAGTCCCAAATTAATCGGACATTCTATTAATTTCATGAATGAGATAAAATATGAGAAAATAATAAAAATATCCCCAACTTATTGTATTTATATTGTATTTATGTCAATTCAATTTTAAATCTTTTGACGATTTGTCATTTAACATTCCAACTAATTTTGATTTAAAATCGCTGACGTGGCGATTTAGTTAGTGCAGGTCATCCTAAGTGCATGACAAGTATTGACGTTGATAATTTTTAAAATTTTCTAATTTTTATTTTCTTATTTTCATTTTTTCCCAACTACAGGCTTGTGACTAGGCTACCCTCCCAACAATTTCTAACTAGATTCAATTGGAAGGATTAATTTGGTAAATCATCAAAAAATTTAGCATAAAATTGGCTAAATTGAAAGGTTTAAGACCAATCAAGCACAAATATAATAAGTTTATGACTTTTTTTGGTAATTTCTTCGACAAAATATTATTGAGCGAAAAGAGGATAGGTGCATAATCCAATATTAATGAACTTAACTTTAGCCCTTGCCAAAGCTAATTCTTTATTTTCAGCAAACTTGATTACATGGGGTCCCCCTACGAGGGCTAGAAATTGGCGTTTCGATTTCAAGTCAATATTCGACCTCTGCTATCTAAACGACAGAACTTATTGAATTGCCGACTTTATTTGACAAGCAGCGCAAGATATTTGTAGACGAACATAATCTAAAAAGCTCTTCTTCTTTTGGTACTACACATGAGCATCACTTGAAGTTCAAAGCTTATTGATCATCAAGGGAACTGATTGGATCAACGATTGCCCACTTTCATAATTTCATCATCACATCATTAAAGAGACCTAATTTGATAGTAAGATATCCATTTCTGTACGACTGACATCCAAGGCAAATCAAATGAAATTCTGGGAGATGTGATATCATGTTATGGAGACATAAAATCACTACTTTTGGTATAGATAATAGCCAAATGTTTGGATCTACTGCCACGTGTCCCCAAAACTATGGGTGATTTCTCTATACATAATGGCATCTTGTTAAATATAAAATCAAGATATCATTGGGTTTTATGTGCGACTTAATTACATAACGTAGGACTAAGTCTTTTGAATGGGTTTCACCCAATAACGACGTATGTTCGATTGGTTTTATTCATATATCAAAATAAATCCAAGAAATTCATTACATTAATAAGTTTTTGAGACATAAAGCAATGGGTAAGCTTCCCGAGAAAATTATATGATAGTGAGATCTCCATTAGTTAATTTCTCTATCTCCGAAGCAAGTAATTCATATGATGATTACACCATGTGACACAGATATGGGATTTGACAAGCCAATCATAGTAAGATGAATAACGCATGTGGTGCCAAGTGAGTAACGGTTATTGGTCGGTTATAGTATCTCTTATTGCAAAGTGGCATAAACATTATGCTTTTTTCTATTTGAGGCTTAGACCGTTTTATAGCTAGAGCAATAATTCAATTGCCGTTAGTGGTTAAGCCCATAGCAAAAATAATAGGCCCAACGTTGGGCCTATATCTTGTCTTACACAGGGTGGAGTCATGCTTCCACATTCAAATTTCACTTGGAAACCTAATAAATGGGGCCCATTCTACTTATCTCCGCCCATTTTTGAAGCAATTTCTTGATAGTGATTGGCGATCGGTTCCATTGTTGGAGCCTGAAATTTACCCTGTAGGTCTTGATTGTGAAAAATCAGTACCACGAACTGAATTGAGTGCCTTTGAAATACATGGAGCCTAATGGGTCAGTTCTTTCTACTGGGTAACCATTTTCTTTTTCAAATGAAAATCAAGTTACAACTATTACTCACTATCATTTATAGCTCATGTTTACTACTCTTAATAGTCAAATCATCGTGTTGCATACCTTGTGTTTGAGGTCACATGCTTCAATCCTTTTGGTTGCAACAAATTGCTCCACAAATTGACAGGATATGTATTGAGACAAACATGAATCCAACATTAGCGAATGTCTCACTTTACATATGTTTAGTAGGGGTGAACGGTTTCAGGTTTTATACAGATTTTACGTGGAACTTGAAATCTATCTGTCGAAATAAGTTCCTCATTTTTTGGAAATTAAAACCTATCTTACATATCTAGAAACCTAGAACCTACATTATTACAGGTTTCAAGGTCGATTTCAAAGTCTACATAGGTTTCATGTATTATTAATGAAATGATTACAATAAATTATCACATTTAATGACTATTACTTGTTATTACAATTCATTGATCATAACTTATATTTAGACTTACAAAAAATATAAAATATTAATAAAGTAAAACTCTCAATTATAAAATGGAAGTTCAAACTAGTGGTTTAATGTCATCGAAATATCGCATAATCGCACACAAATATAGACAATGAAAAACACAAAAATTTGTTCTAGATTTTAGGTTGGTGAAATATAGAACCGATTTGTCAAAATAGGTTCTCTAGTTTTTAGAATTTGTTGTATATTTTGAAATTTGGAACCAAATGTATTTTCATTGATCTAATTCTCAAGTTTCAAGTTTTACCCTAAAACCATGCTCGTTTGATACCATATAAATGACTCGTTTCTTTATTTTTGCATGGGCGAAAAGATGTTCAACCCCATAATTCATCAGTAGGCGAAGCTCGTGGTTCTCCAAGTCGCCATGGCCCATGATCACTGATCATACACCGAATTCCATCCTGAAAAGTCAATGTCATCCTTTGCACGCTTGTCTGGGAGTCATCATTCACTGCAAACTTTTGAACGTCATCTTGGACAAAGAGTTGACTTCAGACGGACACAGCCTGGCTGTGACCCACAAAACTTCTTTGCCCATTGTTTATTAAGGCTGCGCATGGTAACCATCCCCAGCCCAACTATTTCTATTCTTTTCTTCCCCAGAACAAAAAAAAATAAAACCTTGTTTGATACCGGTAAGTTAGTTTTTTGTTCCCGGGAACAAAAAGTTAGCCCGGGAATGGTTTTGGAATAGAAATGAGAAGTAAAAAAAAGTTGCTTCTTGTTCCCGGGAACAAGTTTAAGAAATAAGTGAATTTTTTTTTCTTTTATTCTTCTCTTGCTAATCGCCATTGACCGCCGTTGACCACCACCCGCCGTCGCCCCCCGCCGCCGCCGCCGCCGGTCACCGGAGGCCGATCGATCTGTCGCCGCCGGCCGCCACCCGGTCGCCGGAGGCGGACCGATCGTCGCCACCGCCGGTCACCGCCGTCGGTCGCCGGTCCGGTCACCGGCCGGCCGTCGCGTCGCCTCCCACCGCCGCCATCTCCGGCGCCTCCCGCCGTCCTCCGGCCGCCGTCGCCGCCCCCGCCCCCGCCGGTCGCGGCCGCCGGCCGCGCGCCCGCCGCCGCCCGTTGCCGCACAACCGCCCGCCGCCGAAAAAGCCCTTCGACCGGCCCGCCGGCCGGCCGCTGCCCGCCGCGACCGGCGGGCGGGCGGCGGCGATCCGTCGACAAGAATAAAAAATGAATAAATACAAAAAAGAAATTGTTACGTTACCAAACGCATTTATATTCTTTTTATATTCCAAGAGTAGAAATTTTGTGTCGTTACAAAACAGTTCTTTTACTCAGAAATTATTCCCCGGAGCAGAAATAGAAAAGAACCATTTCTGAAAAAAAACTCTTCTCGGGAACAGAAGCGTTGTCATGCGCAGGGAGTTTCAGTGAATCTCTCTTGGAGTAGACTCGGAATAGCAGGCAGTCCAATCAAGAAGTTACTCCTCGTAAATCTCCTCACACGCATTGCAGATGGTGACCTGCAGGCTTTTTTTTTTTTTTTTTTTTTCATTTTTTCGTTTTTTCGTGATCATGATCGGGGTCGTGTCAGTCTCGGCAAGAAAGTGAAGACTTCACAATTACGCTTGCATTCAGCTTGGGTGGTCATCACGAGGGAGATGAATTTGATGATGGGATGGAGAAAGTCAAAGTCCATTAATGGTTGGTCGACTTCAGGGACAGACTGTAATTTCGAGGGCAAGTACGAGGAAGCCTCCCGAAGTTTTCTCATGGGGCCTCAACGCATTGTGATTGTCTCTGCGTGCAGACGCAAAGTCGAGAGGTAAACGACTGTGATCATGCCATGCATTCCCCAAGACCATATCTATTAGTGGGGCTGCAGAATCTCCCTATAAAGACTATTCAAAGTCGTCCAGTCCTTTCACTTACGAGCTCTGCTCATCGTCGGCGCTGTCCTTGTGTGATTGGTCCGGGAGCGATGATAACGAAGAAGAGGTTTGAGAGAAAGTGGGCGGTGACAGCAGCGAAGGCATATCTACAGGGAAAATTACAAAAAAAGTTATAAATCTATTGTAATTGTGCCAATTTAGTCTTAAACTTTTTCATTTGATCAATTTAGTCATAAACCTTTTGTTTTTGTTCCAGTTCAGTTCATCCGGCCATGCATAGTTGGAAAAATCTGATGTGGCATCCTAGTCAGCGCCGGTCGGCGTTACCAATGCTGACATGGCACCGGAGAGCAAAACGTCGTCATTTTGCTTTTAAAAAAAATAAAAGCCAAAGAGAAAAGGCAGAAGAGAAAAGGACGTGAAGAGAAAAGAGCGTGGGTTGGCTGGGTTCTTTCTCAAAATCAAGCAGGAACCCTAAATTGAGAGGATCTTCCCTTGACTCATGGTGCCCAACATTGATTTTTGGTGGATGCCTCCGTTCAACACCTCCATTGAAACCCTTTGACCTCCGCTCGCCCAACGCCTCTACTCGACGCCTCCGACCAACCCCTCCAGCCAACGCTCGCCCAACACCTCTGTTCGAAGCCTCCATCCAACCCTTCTGGCCGACGCTCGCCTGACGTCTCCATCCGATGTGTGCGTCAACCCGACGCCTCTGTTCGACGCTCGCCCGACGCCTACATCCAACGCTTGCTGAGATTCGCCCGCTTGCTTGACGCTCACTGAACGCCTTCATCGTCTTCTTGAAATTGCGGTGCTTTATATTTATGTTGTCTTGATTTCACTTGAATTTTATTTTAAATTTCGTTGACATGGGTTTGTCGCAGTAATGGGTTTGTGGTTGTTGAATTGGATGGCTGGGCAAATTGTTGACATGACTTTGTGGATGGTCTCGCGTAGAATGTCTCTGTCTCGCCTAGAATTTTTGGTATTGTTGCTGCTTTTGGCTCATTTGGGAAGAATATATTACTTTGAGTTGCTACTTTTGGCTAATTTGGGAAGAATATATTACTTTGAGTTGTTGCCTTTGGTTCAAATTGACAAAGTTTGTTAGGTATATGGAGTTCCTAATATACTTCTCGTTCAGATTTTCCAAAGCTCGTCTGGATCACCTAAATTTTATTGTAATTGCAGCAATTTTGGCCTGCCTATGTTGTGGATTTTATATTATACTTGGAGGGATTTTGTATATATTATCCATGAGCACAGATGTCATATGATCTAATCATGTTTTGAATTCAATCTGCATTAGCTCCTTTCAGTCCTAGATGTCATATGATCTAATCATGTTTTGAATTCCCGATCGATGCGTCATTCTTATAAGAAGATTGAGAGCACAATTATTCTTTTATTGTTGGTATCTGAATATGCTTTTTGTTGTGCTGATCATGTCCACGCTAACTGATGTTTTCAGTTCGTTGGCCGACTTGACAACGAGTCTTTGTCTCATCAGCCGGTGCCAAGTTGGCATTCAAGTCCAATGAAGAAATAGAACTTCAAGTGAGGTCCATCCCATTGGACGGAGTGATACCAGAGTCAGAACCGGTTATTCTCGTCAAAATAAATGTTCAAGGCTAGGAGTATCATGGTCTGAAGGGGGCTGTGAAGTTGCTGTCGAGAGAGGTAGGCAAGGCATCGTATTTGATTTATGATGAGGATGAACGGTTGTTGCGGGCAAGTAACAGCAGTTCTAAAGAGATTCGAGAATTTCGTCAGCTTTGTTGGGTATCATCATTACACCCAGCATGGTACAGACGCAAACTGCACCAAAAACAGCTAATAGTGGATTAATTTACCTTAGCCTTGTTGATGTAAGATCATTGAGTCAAGCATGAAAATGGACAATTCTTTAGCAGACTCCTTTTTGAGAGTTTTGCATACCTTAGACAGAACTTCCACTCGGTTCTAGATGGAGAATTAGATTTGGAATTGTAATGAGAAACACTGTCCATTGAATGAGCCGGTTATTGAGCAAGTGAGGAAGCACAGATACATTATGGTTTTCTCTTTGAGTATAGTTAGGGTTGTATCTATCGCCATTAGATCTGCCACACCCAATTTGTTATTATGTTTATTTATTGCAATTCATGCTTTATATTTGTAGCAAATGACCTTGTAATTTGCGAGTGAATGAAGAATAAGTTGTTGACCAGAGCTTAGGGAGGCATATTCAACACCTTTTCACTTGTAGTCTTGTTTTTCCTGTGAATTTATATCTCAATGAGAATAAAGCAATCTTACCACATTTAGAATGTACTCATGGTAATCTAGTTTGATTGAAGTATGTATTAAAATTTGATAATTTTAGGGTTTTGTGAGTTTGCGTTTATGCATGAACGAGAGAGAACAAGAGAATTCTCCATTCTACCAAAAATAAATTCGTACGTACTCCCATACTTAAAATTAATCCATCAAATTTTGCACGCAAAAAATTGTCTTATTGAGCAAATGAAATTTGGCATTCAAACCCAACACCTTTTTTTTTTCTATTTCTTGCCCAACAACCCATTTTGAAATAAACATGGCCAACTGTTTTTTTTTTCTTTAAAACTTTCGGAAATAAATTCTTATGTGTTTTCGTATTCAAAATTATTCCATCAAATTTTGCACACACCTAATTTAAAACCTCATTATCTTATTGAGCAAATAAATTTTTGCGTCCAAACCTGATACCTCATTTTTTTTTTTTAAATTTTTTGCCCAACAACTCTTTTTGAAATAAACTTGACCAACTTTTTTTTTCTTTAAAGCTTTCGGAAATAAATTCGTATATGCCCTGTACTCAAAATTATTCCATCAGACTTTTGCACGGATCTAGTTTAAAATCTAATTATTTTATTGAGCAAATAAATTTTTAAGTCCAAACCCGATGCCTCATTTTTTTTGCCCCACAAACCTTTTTGAAATAAACTTGGCCAACATTTTTTTCTTTAAAGCTTTCGGAAATAAATTCGTACGTGCTCCCATACTCAAAATTATTCCATCAAACTTTGCACGCTCCTAGTTTAAAACCTCATTGTTTTATTAAGCAAATAAAATTTGGCATCCAAACACGACACTTCATTTTTTTTTTCTATTTCTTGCCCAACAACCATTTTTGAAATAAACTTGGCCAATTGTTCTTTTTTTTTTCTTCAAAGCTTTCCGAAATAAATTCGTATGTGTTTCCGTATTCAAAATTATTCCATCAAACTTTGCACGCACCTAGTTTAAAACCTTATTATTTTATTGAGCAAATAAAATTTGGCATCCAAACCTGACATTTCACTTTTTTTTTTCTATTTCTTGCCAAACAACTTTTTTTGAAATAAAAAGGGGCCAAAATTTAAAACGTAGTCCAAAATATGTTTGGACACAAAAATTTATTTGCTCAATAAGACAATGAGGTTTTAAATTAGGTGTGTGTAAATTTTGATGGAATAATTTTGAATACGGGAGCACATACGAATTTATTTCCGAAAGCTTTAAAGAAAAAAAAAAGAACAGTTGACCAAGTTTATTTCAAAAAGAGTTGTTGGGCAATAAATAGAAAAAAAAAATGAAATGTCAGGTTTGGATGCCAAATTTTATTTGCTCAATAAAATAATGAGGTTTTAAATTAGGTGCGTGCAAAATTTGATGGAATAATTTTGAGTACAGAAAACACATATAAATTTATTTCTGAAAGTTTTAAAGAAAAAAAAAAGAACAGTAGGCCAAGTTTATTTCAAAAAGGGTTGTTGGGCAAGAAATAGAAAAAAAAAAAAATGAAGTGTCGGGTTTGGATGCCAAATTTTATTTGCTCAATAAAATAATAAGATTTTAAACTAGGTGCGTGCAAAGTTTGATAGAATAATTTTGAGTACGGGAGCACGTACGAATTTATTTCCGAAAGCATTAAAGAAAAAAAAAGTTGGCCAAGTTTATTTCAAAAAGGGTTATTGGGCAAGAAATTAAAAAAAAAATGAGGTATCGGGTTTGGACGCAAAAATTTATTTGCTCAATAAGACAATGATGTTTTAAACTAGGTGTGTGCAAAGTTTGATGGAATAATTTTGAGTGTGGGATCACGTATGAATTTATTTCTGAAAGCTTTAAAAGAAAAAAAAAAAAGAACAGTTGGCCATGTTTATTTCAAAAGAGATTGTTGGGCAAAAAAAAAAAAATGAGGTGTCGGGTTTGGACGCAAAAATTTATTTGCTCAATAAGACAATGATGTTTTAAACTAGGTGTGTGTAAAGTTTGATAGAATAATTTTAAGTACGGGAGTACGTATGGATTTATTTCTGAAAGCTTTAAAGGAAAAAAAGAGAGGAATAATTAGCCAAGTTTATTTCAAAAGGGGTTGTGGGGAAAAAAAATGAGGTGTCGGGTTTGGACTTAAAAATTTATTTGCTCAATACAACAATGAGGTTTTAAAATAGATCAGTGTAAAATTTGATGGAATAATTTTGAGTACAGGGGCACATATGAATTTATTTCCGAAAGCTTTAAAGAAAACAAAAAGTTAGCCAAGTTTATTTCAAAAAGGGTTATTGGACGAAAAATAAATAAAAAATGAGGTATCGGGTTTGGACGTAAAAATTAATTTGCTCAATAAGACAATGATGTTTTAAACTAGGTGTATGCAAAGTTTGATGGAATAATTTTGAGTACGGGAGCACGTATGAATTTATTTTTGAAAGCTTTAAAGGAAAAAAAAAAAAAGAACAGTTGACCAAGTTTATTTCAAAAGGGGTTGTTGGGCAAAAAAAAAAAAAATAAGGTGTCGGGTTTGGACGCAAAAATTTATTTGCTCAATAAGACAATGGAGTTTTAAACTAGGTGTGTGCAAAGTTTGATGGAATAATTTTGAGTACGGGAGCACGTACGAATTTATTTCCGAAAGCTTTAAAAAAAAATTGGCAAAGTTTATTTTAAAAAGGGTTATTGGGTAATAAATTAAAAAAAATGAGGTGTCGGGTTTGGACGCAAAAATTTATTTGCTCAATAAGATAATGAGGTTTTAAACTAGGTGTATGCAAAATTTGATGGAATAATTTTGAGTACGGGATCACGTATGAATTTATTTCTGAAAGCTTTAAAAGAAAAAAAAAAAAAAAGAACAGTTGGCCATGTTTATTTCAAAAGGGGTTGTTGGGCAAAAAAAAAAAAAATTGAGGTGTCGGGTTTGAATGCAAAAATTTATTTGCTCAATAAAACAATGAGGTTTTAAACTAGATTTGTGCAAAGTTTGATGGAATAATTTTGAGTATGGGAGCACGTATGAATTTATTTCTGAAAGCTTTAAAGGAAAAAAAAAAAAAAAGAACAGTTAACCAAGTTTATTTCAAAAAGGGTTGTGGGGTAAAAAAATAAAAAATGAGATGTCGGGTTTTGGTGCAAAAATTTGCTCAATAAGACAATGAAGTTTTAAACTAGGTTTGTGCAAAGTTTGATGGAATAATTTTGAGTACGGGAGCACGTATGAATTTATTTCTGAAAGCTTTAAAGGAAAAAAAAAAAAGAGCAGTTAACCAAGTTTATTTCAAAAAGGGTTGTGGGGTAAAAAAAATAAAAAATGAGATGTCGGGTTTTGGCGCAAAAATTTGCTCAATAAGACAATGAGGTTTTAAACTAGATCTGTTCATAATTTGATGAAATAATTTTGAGTACGGGAACACGTACGAATTTATTTCTGAAAGCATTAAAGGAAAAAAAAAAAACAGTTAGCCAAGTTTACTTCAAAATGGGTTGTGGGGCAAAAAAAAAATGAGGTGTCGGGTTTGGACTTAAAAATTTATTTGCTCAATAAAACAATGAGGTTTTAAACTAGATTCGTGCAAAGTCTGATGGAATAATTTTGAGTACATGGGCACTTACGAATTTATTTCCAAAATCTTTAAAGAAAAAAAAAGTTGGCCAAGTTTATTTCAAAAAGAGTTGTTGGGCAAAAAAAAAAAAAAAAGAGGTATCGGGTTTGGACGCAACAATTTATTTGCTCAATAAGACAATGAGATTTTAAATTAGATGTGTGTAAAGTTTGATGGAATAATTTTGAGTACGAGAACACATACGAATTTATTTCCGAAAGCTTTAAAGAAAAAAAAAACAGTTTGCCAAATTTATTTCAAAATGGGTTGTTGGGCAAGAAATAGAGAAAAAAAAAAAAAGGTGTCGGATTTGAACGCCAAATTTTATTTGCTCAATAAGACAATGCGGTTTTAAATTAGGTGTGTGAAAAATTTGATGGATTAATTTTAAGTATGGGAGCATGTACAAATTTATTTTTAGTAGAATGGAAAATTCTCTTGTTCTCTCTCGTTCATGCATAAACGGAAACTCGCAAAACCCTAAAATTATCAAATTTTAATACATTCTTCAATCAAACTAGACTACCATGAGTACATTCTAAATGTGGTCAGATTGCTTTATTCTCATGGAGATATAAATTCACAGGAAAAACAAGACTACAAATGAAAATGTGTTGAATATGCCTCTATAAGTTCTGGTCAACAACTTATTCTGCATTCACTCGCAAATCACAAGATTATTTGCTACAAATACAAAGCACATGAATTGCAATAAATAAACATAATAACAAATTGGGTGTGGTAGATCTAATGGCGACAGATACAGCTCTAACTATACTCCAAGAGAAAACCATAATGTAATTGTGCTTCCTCACTTGCTCAATAACTGGCTCCTTCAATGGACAGTGTTTTTCATTACAATTCCAAGTCTAATTTTCCATCTAGAACTAAGTGGAAGTTCTGTCTAAGGGTAGGCAAAACTCTCACAAATGAGTCTGCTAAAGAATTGTCCCTTTTTCATGCTTGACTTGGTGATCTTACATCAACAAGACTAAGGTAAATTAATCCACTATCAGCTGTTCTTGGTGCAGTTTGCATCTGTACCATGCTGGGTGCAATGACGATACCCAACAGTGACGAAATTTTCGAATCTCTTTAGAACTGCTGTTACTTGCTTGCAACAACCGTTTATTCTCCTCATAAATCAAATACGGTGCCTTGTCTACCTCTCTCGATAGCAATTTCATGGCCCCCTTCAGAACATGATGTTCCTAGCCCTGAACATCTATTTTGACGAGAAGAACCGATTTTGACTCTGGTATCACTTCGTCCAGTGGGATGGACCTCACTTGAAGTTCTATTTCTTCATTGGACTTGAATGCCAACTTGGCACCGGCTGATGAGACAGCATCTTTGTTGTCGAGCTGACCAACCAACTGAAAACATCGTCGGCATGGACATGATCAGCACAAAAAAAGTATAGTCGATACCAACAATAAAAGAATAATTATGCTCTCAATCTTCTTATAAGAATGACTGCATCAGTATCGGGAATTCAAAACATGATTAGATCATATGACATCTGGGACTGAAAAGAGCTAATGCAGATTGAATTCAAAACATGATTAGATCATATGACATATATGCTCATGGATGATATATACAAAATCCCTCCAAGTATAATATAAAATCCACAACATAGGCAGACCAAAATTGCTGCAATTGCAATGAGATTTAGATGATCCAGATGAGCTTTGGAAAATTTGAACGAGAAGTATATTAGGAACTCCATATACCTAACAAACTTTGTTAATCTGAACCAAAGGCAGCAACTCAAAGTAATATTTTCTTCCCAAATGAGCCAAAAGCAGCAACAATACCAAAAATTCTAGGCGAGATAGAGACATTCTACGCGAGACTATCCACAAACTCGTGTCAACAATTTGCCTAGCCATCCAATTCAACAACCACAAACCCATTACTGCAACAAACCCATGTCAACGGAATTTAAAATAAAATTCAAGTGAAATCAAGACAACATAAATATAAAGCACCACAATTTCAAGAAGACGATGAAGGCGTTCAGTGAGCATCAAGCAAGCGGGCGAATCTAAGCAATCGTCGAATGTAGGCATCGGGCGAGTGTCGGACGAAGATGTTGGGTGAGCCAAGTGTCGGACGGAGGCGTCGGGTTGACGCACACGTCGGATGGAGACATCAGGCGAGCGTCAGCCATAAGGGTTGGATGGAGGCTTCGAACGGAGGTGTTGGGCGAGCATTGGCTGGAGGGGTTGGACGGAGGCGTCGAGTAGAGGGGTTGGGCGAGCGGAGGCCAAAGGGTTTCGATGGAGATGTTGAACGGAGGCATCCACCCGATGGAGATGTTGAGCGGAGGCATCCACCAAGAATCAATGTTGGGCACCATGAATCAAGGGAAGATCCTCTCAATTTAGGGTTCTTGCTTGATTTTGAGAAAGACTCAAGCCAACCCCATGCTCTTTTCTCTTCACTCGCTTTTCTCTTCTGCCTTTTCTCTTTGGGTTTTATTTTTTTAAAAGCAAAACGATGATGTTTTGCTCTCCGGTGCCATGTTAGCGTTGGCAACGCCGACCAGCGCTGACTAGGATGCCACATCAGATTTTTCCGACTATGCATGGCCGGATGGACTGAGCTGGAACCAAAATAAAAGGTTTAGGACTAAATTGGCCAAAAAAAAAGTTTAGGACTGAATTGGCACAATTGCAATAAGTTTAGGACTTTTTTGGTAATTTTCCCCATATCTGCGCATCATGTTGGATAGAGTGCCTACACCGACTATTGCCTCTTTACTTCCTGCTCAACAGCTTCCTGATGCCCTTGCTGATACATCTAACCATGATTCTTCTTCCTCTCTGTCTTGTTTTCCCTATATAGATAATGAAAGATAGGATTGTTTCTCCAGCTTGATCGACTCACTCTAGGCTTTCTCCAAATTGTGTAATCAAGGTGGATGGGAAGAAGGCAAGATTGGATCCCAAGACAAACATTAGAGGTGTGTTTGGTAACGTTTCTGTTCAAAAATTGTTCAAGAGATTATTTCTGTTTTGGGGAAAAATTTTTGAATAGAAGAAGGTGTTTGGTAAACTTGTTTCTAGAATAGAAAAAGAACATGAACACGTTTGGTAAACTTTGTATAATTTTTTAATATTTTTTTCTTTTTCCTTCCTTTTGGCCGGTCATCGGCCTCGGCCATGGCCGACGACCAACCGACGAGGGCCGGCGGCCTTGCCCAGCCACGGTGAGGCTCGGCCTCGCTGGATCTGGGTGAGCTTGAGCTCACCTAGCCAAGGCGAGGCCGAGCCTCGCAAGGGGCAAGTGACGCTCGGCCTTGTCGGGGGTCGGCAACCCTCTGGCGAGGTCGCCAGTCCTCGACGGCTGGTCGCCAACCATGTTCGAGGCTGGCGACCGGCCAAAGAAAAAGAAAGAAGAAAAGAAGAAGAAAAGAAAGAGAAGAAAAAAAATAAGAGAGAGAAAAATTGTTTCTCGAAGTGTTCCGAAACAAGAAACAAGTTTTTTTTGTTTATTGTTTCTGTTCCAAATTTGTTCCCGGGAACAAAAAATAGATTTTGAACAAAAATTCAAACAAATACGTTTCTGTTCTTTTTTTGTTCTCGGGAACAAAAAAAGCAGGAATTGTGTTCATAAACACGGGCCGGGAACACAAACAAATAGGCCCTAGGTGGTGGGTTCGAACTCATGGGGGCAATTAGTCTTGATTCCTACAATGATTCTGGGAAGAACAAGAAGAGGAAAGTGGTGAAGTCGCGAAGCCTGAGGGAGATTCCCGTCGTGTCTCCGCCCTCACCACTTCGCCATCAGCGCACCTCCGGGGGGGTCTCATGTCCCTCCTCCTCTCCTCATCTAATGACTTGATGTCCATGTCGACCATGTAATTCTCCTTCCTTTGCCAATGAAATAATTGTCAATGCCGAGTCGTTGTCAATGCTTGTTGATCCTCCGAGGTATATTGTGTTCCACCCCATTATTTTTACTCCTAATTATATGAATGTGAGGACTTTGAGAGACGGCCATCCAATTTATAGGCTCAATAGAACGTCTTCAAAAGCAAACATTCTTCAGCCCAAAAGAAAACACAAGATCATAAAAAAAAGAAAAAGTAAATAGACTCTTATTAAACGTTGAGTATGAATCTATAATTTAATAAATGAAAACGGACGAATTTTGAATCCCTTTTAATACAGCAAGGTGGTTTGATTGGTTGACGAAAAAATCCCGTTTAATTAATGACAAAAGAAGATTTTTGAATCCCGTTTAATGATAAATCAAAATATCATTGAGTTTTGTGTAGGACTTAAATTCATAACCTTGCAATACGGCTATGAGTGGGTTTCACCCAATAACAAGGTGTGTCCGATTGGTTGTACTCGTAAACTAAGGAAAAAAAAGAGTAAGTTCAAGAAATTCATCCTGTTAATAAGTTTGTGAGGGATGTAGCAACGGTATTAAGGGTTAGCTTTTGAGATAAACACATGTGAATGAGACCGCATGGCTAATCTCCTTACCTCCGAAGTAATATTGTGACAATCACACCAAAAGGTAGTGACTATAGTGTGACAAGTCAATCAAAAGTAAGATGCACGACACATATAGCACCAAGTCATGGGGAGAAGTACACTATTAGTGCCATAACTTATGTACGGCGTTTACTTTGGTGCCAAACGTTATGTCGGATTACTTAAGTGTCAAAAAATTTGAAAAATGCTCACTTTGGTGCCAACTCCGATCTGGTTGGTCGGAAATCTGACGTGACACTTTTTTATTAATTTTTTAAACTGATGTGGCTCGCCGGAGAGTATAGTCAACATTTAAACAACAAAACGATGTTGTTTTGTGTCTTTCCCTCAAATTTAAAACCCTAAATCCCCAAATTGAGAGAGATAAGGCGTCGTCTTCTTCCCCGAAGAACATCACCAGCAACACCAACAGTGCATCAGCACAACACCAGTAGTTTTCCAGAAAAGAAGCCACGCACTCGCCTCTGCCCTCCCATAATAGTTTTCCCCCATTTTCAATCACCTTGTCGACCTTTCAAATCCCCGAATCTCAGCCCCACCATCGCCTTTTCCCAAGGAATATCGCTGGGTGCAGAGGAAGCACGAGCTCGAAGAATCTCTAGAAGCACAAGCGATCCAGCCGATGGTAGCCGTGAAGATTTGGAACGCCATGGAGGTTGTCAGCGAAGCCAGCTACAACAACGGCGGCGGCCATGGCCTGCCATCCCCTCCTCCGCCCTCGCCGTCGACACCTACCCCTCCCTCGGGATTTTCTGTTCGTTTTTTGTTTTGTTTTTCTTTTGTATTGCTGTGGCAAGCAACTACGATGGAGGTTGGGGGACGGCGACTGAGCGATGGTGGCCGAGGGATGGTAGCCAAGTGACAGTGGCTGAGGGATGGTGGCCGAATGACGGCGGCCAAGTAACGATGGACAAAAAACCCTAATTTCAATTCCCAAATAAAAAAAAAAAACCCCAAATGAGTTGTGCAGTGTCATTTTTGTGAGGCCATCCATGTAGGACGGCAAAACGACGTCGTTTAAAAGGCTTCTCAATTTTTTTTTTTTAAATATAAAAGTCACGTAATCATTTTGGTCGGAATCTGTCGCCGGTGGCACCAAAGTGATCATTTTTCCTCCAATTTGGCACTTAAGTGATCCAACGAAAAATTTTGACACCAAAATGAGCGTCGTACACAAATTATGGCATTGATAGTGTACTTCTACTCCAAGCCATGTGGTGTGATCTACCTAGAGCAATAGTTTAATTGTTGCTGGTGGTTTTTTTTTTTTTTTTTTTTCCTTCAGTCTGTTGTTGGTGGGTTATATTGAACATAATAGGCCCAAATTTGGGCTCAGATACTGGTTTGCATACGAGAGTTCGACTTCCGCGTTCAATTTTCACTTAGAGAGCTAAACTCCTTTTGTGTCGGTGGGCCCATTCTGCTTATCTTGGCCCGTTTGGAGCAACATTTCCTCATGTAATAATGTAATCTTCTATTGTAGGTGATCGATTCCAAGGCCAGTACCTATAACCAACCCCAAAATGGAATCATGTACTGAACGGGGTGGCCTTTGGAACCAGCACAAAAGCGACTCGGTCAATTCTAAGCCCACTCCCTCTTCTGCGCAAGAACTAGGCGGGACCTATTATACTCTAATACTTATACCTCATGTTAAGTAAACTCTTATGAGTTGTGTGGTCTTGTTGCATGCCTCATGTTTGAGGTCAAAGCTTCCAATCCTCTTGGTTGCAAAAAAAGTTTTGTCATCATAAAAAAATGGGAGATCATTGAAAAACCTTCTCAATATATTTTGAAAATTGACGAAACCTTCCATATATTTCAATTGAATTTGACAAAAGTACTTTCAGGTGAAATTCTTGAAGAAACGATGTTCAGACTTTGTTTCGAATATCATTAAACTTAGAAACTAATCATGCTGTTCTGGTTGTCTATGTCAAAGACATTGTGTTAATTAAATTATAAGGACAACAGTAAAGCTTGCATGAGTGTTGTCAAGGCGATGTACATCTTCAGATGTTATGCGAAGTATTCCTAGATGATGAAGATCTTCAGAATTAGTCTGGTTTTTATGGAGCGGAACGGCTAGTAATTGGCTTGGATTTCTATCCTTATATCTATCGATTTTCTATCTATCCATGAAGGATAAATATCAATGTAATCCTCTTGTTTGTAAGGATTCATGACTCATTTGACAATCATCTTGAGACAAGATGTTCTTTCCTAACGAAAACCGCTACTTATGGTAACTCAACCTTTCTTGTGTGGGTAGAAAAATTAAGAGAGACTCTAATCTTGCAATCTAAGCTGCAATAATATCTTCTCATCTCATTCAAGTCCAATGAGTTGATTGAATGAATGATCCTTAAAAATATTCTCAAAGTGTTTTGAGCTGTTGCACTTAGAACATTTAAGAGCACCACGGCCAACAGGTTTTATAAAGACTTTTTGAAAATGATTTCTATAGAAGGCTTTTTTATAGGTCTTTGTTTAATTCTTTCTTTTACTTTTGGAAAATCAATTAGATGAATGGTTTCAGAAGTCATTCCTAAGCCTGATTTGTTAAAGTAAGGTATTTGTGTTGAAATAATCTTTTCCCATTTCTCAGATCCTATAGAAAACCTTTTTGAAATACTTGAAATATCATTTTTCAAAAGTGTATTCTCTTTTGAAAGAGAGTCTGTATTTTTTTTTCAAAGTAATAAAACTTTTATCTAAATTTTTGAACTTTCCTTTCCAAACAATTTCTTGTTGCTTCAGTGTAGAATTTTCCCTTTTTAGCTCGGAAATCCTCTTGAGAGAGGTTTTGAGACTAAGACACGGTTCATCAATATATTTAGATACTTTAGTAGGAATTTTTAAATTACTTACCTCGATTTCACTATCTGAGTTTGAATCTGAATTTGATTTTGATTTTGCCATTAAACAAATATTAGCATAATCATCATCACTCTCTTCGCATTCGGTATCACTCCAAGTTTTTGCTTTGAGTGCCCTTTTGTATTTCTCAGTTTTTCCTTTCTTTTTCTTCAGCAAGGGACGGTTGGGTCTGATATGTCTATTTTTCTTGCATTTAAGACAAATCACATCTTTATTGGATTCATCGTTCTCAGCTGATTTATTTTGAAACTTTTGAGAGCTTTGTTTCTTCTTATTGAATATTCTTCTCTTTTTATTCAGTTTTCTGAATCTTCTTATCATGAGAGCAAGCTCTTCATGATCCATATCGTCTTCAGAATCTGTAACATCAAAGTCATTATTAGATTTTAAAGCAATTGACTTTTTACCTTTGTGATCTTCATCTTCATTGATTTGCTCCACTTCATAAGACTGAAGAGTGTCAACCAATTCGTCAACGGAGAGTGGCATGATTCTTTGTGTCTCCCTTATTGATGTCTTTACGTGATTCCAATCTTTGGAAAGTCCACGCAACATTTTGTTAATCTTCATGAGTCCTGAGATTGGTTGACCTTGATACTCAATACCATTTATGATTTCTGTAAAACGACTAAACATGTCAGTGATAGATTCTCTTGGTTTCATCTTGAAGGCTTCATATTGACAGAGCGGAATATTAATTCTTGTTTCTTTCACTTGATTGGTTCCTTTATAGGTGATGTGCAGCCTATCCCAGACTTCTTTAGCTGTTTCACAATAAAATATTATGTTATATTCAGTAGGAGATAATACACAATATAAGGAGTAAATTGCTTTTGCATCAAGAGCTTGTCTCTTGATTATCTCTTCTCAAGTCATCTCGCTGGTCTCTGCAACTTATTTTCCCATTTTTGAGACTATTGTGGCTTTAGGAATGATTCCTTTGTCTACCACATCCCATTCTAGAGGATTTTTCGATCTTAGAAATGCTTTCATCTTGTTTTTCCATATGTTGTAATCATTTCCTTCAAAATAAGGTGGTCTGGTGTTGCTTTGCCTTTCAACCAAACCTGGAGCCAACATACTAGCCATGGATCTTTAACTTTGAAGTAAAAACACTTCAATTTAGATGAGTACACAGGCTCTAATATCAATTTATAATACTAGTACGAGCACCTAGAGAGGGGGTGAATATGTGCGAAAACAACTTTTGCAAAATATAGTATAAAACTTTACTTTTAACCTGAGTCTGGTTGACAATAGACTTTGTAGAGGGAATCAGACTCTAACAATTAAATAGAGTTACAAGCAAAATAAAAGAGTTCAGGGAAGAGAATAAGAACGCAAGGTTTATAGTGGTTCGGCTTAATTCAAATCTACGTCCACTCTCCCGTATTGACAGCCCACCAACTGGATTTTGCTATGAATTAAAAGAGTCGTTATCATGTTCTTGATTCCACAGTGTAGAGACTTTGCTACA
The DNA here is from genome assembly GCA_017140615.1 of Eucalyptus cladocalyx. NCBI lineage: Eukaryota > Viridiplantae > Streptophyta > Magnoliopsida > Myrtales > Myrtaceae > Eucalyptus > Eucalyptus cladocalyx. The sequence continues at coordinate 579,863 of CM029517.1, forward strand.
CTTCCTCAAGGCCTCACAAATGTCTAAACTCTCTTGTGAGTACAAATTTTCGCTCAACAATTAAATCAACAAAGAACAAGGAGCTTCAGACTTTGGAATTAATCTATTGTGTATGCCCTCAAATAACTTGAGCGTTTTCCTTATATATTCCTCCATGCCTTCATAATCGTTGGCACCTTCCAAAGGAGTTCTTCTAATCTACCCGTTGGACAGAATCAATTAGGGAGATCTCGAGTTACTTAAGGAATGTGATGATAGCCCACCAATCCTACTCGCCCATAGAATCAGGATCTAGGTTTCCATAAGTAGAACCTTCCAAGTATACTTCGCTAATCAACAAATCTAAATTACTCGTATTGATTTTAAAATGAATAATAGATCTTGAGATGTTGTCTCCAGCCGTGAGAACTTTTTTAATCGCTCGAATCAAATCCTTAAAGAAATACTTGATTTTGGATAAGTCTTTTTCGTCGGACTAGAAACTGTCAATGATGGTAGACTTTAAATCTTGAGTCTGGCGGTCTTTAGACTTTGACGAAAGAGTCTGCAAGTCTTTAGAATAGACTGATGGAAATGTTTTGTCAACTTCAAAACAAATAAAGAAGATTTCTCCAACAGACATCACTATATTTGAAAAAGAAATAGCCTAATGTTTGGATTCACCGCCATGCGTCACCAAAATTGAGATTCTCTATACATAATGGTATCTTTTTATACTTCTAACCAAGTAAAATTAAGATATATATTGGGTATTGTGCGAGACTCGATTACGTAACCTAGCACTGTGTTCTTTCAAGTGGGTTTCACCCAATAATGAGGTGTGTTTGATTGGATGTATACATAAATTAAGACAAAAAAAGAAGAAGAAGTAAATTCAAGAAATTCTTCATGCTAATAAGTTTCCGAGGGATAAAGCAATGGCATATACCGTAAGTTTTTTTTTTTTTGGAAGAAATCACATTTTAATGAGACCACATAGGTTGATCTCCCTACCTTTAGAGGAAATAATTAATGTGATGATCACACCAAAAGGCAGTGACATGTGGTGGAACAAGTCAATCAAAAGGGACATATATGACACGTATTACACATGGGTTATGGTGCTTTGTCGATTATTCTGTTTTAAAGCTTGAGCAATAGTTCAATTGCTGTTGGTAGGTTAAGCTCAAATCAAACATAGTGGGTCCAAATTTAATCACATATAATTATGGTGTGCGTACAGGAGTCCAGCTTCCACATTCAATTTGCGCTTTGAAACCTCCTGTTTTGCTTACCTCGGTCCATTTGGAGCAAGGCCAGAATTTAGATCCAACCCCATAAGTCTCGATTTTGAAAAATTGGAACCATGTACTGAACAAGGTGCTCTTGGAACCAGCATGAAACCAACTCAGTCGGTTTTTGGCTGGTTCACAATTCTCCACAAAGCCAGGTTTTTCTTTTTCTAGGTTGGAGCTATTATATATTATTATTATTATTTATACCTCACGTTTAAGCAAACTGTTTTGAGTTGAATGACCCAGTTAAAATATCTCATTTTTGAAGTCATAGGTTCCAATCCTATAAGTGAGAGAATTACTAGAAGAGTCCTAAATTACAATTGTGTCAATTCAATCTTAATTTTTTTTTTTGCCAATTTAGTTTTAAAATTTTTGTATTTGTGTTAATTGAGTCTATTCACTAATTTTGGCTTGCTAGCACAGATGTGGCACTACTGGTGATGACATGTCAGTACCGGCAGTGTTATTTTAGTGTCGATCGGCCAAAATTGGTTGGATGAACTCAACTGGCACAAATGCAAAAAGCTTCGAATTGAATTGGCATAAAAAAAAGTTTCGAATTGAATCGGCATAATTGTAATAAGTTTATGATTTTTTTGGTAGTTTTCCCCCACTTAGGTTGCAACTCCTTACAGAGCATATGAAATCGGTAGGGGTGAGCATGGTTCGGGTTGGGCCGGTCAATCCCCTAACTCTAGGACTAATTCGCATAGTGCTGGTCCTCAATTTTTGGGACCGAGGACCGACCCTATTGAGCTTGGGACTAAGGACTGGACTGATCCAATGGGTTCGGTTCGATCCAGGATCAACTCGGGACCGACTGATAATTTTTTATTTCATTTTTGTGCTCCTTAAAAAGGTGATTGAATACCAGATTGACTCAATAGGTTCGGTCCGATTTCAAAGTCAACACATGACTAACCAATAAATTTTTTATTTCATTTTTTGTACTTCTTGAAAGAGAAACCGAGGATTGTATCGACCTAATGGGTTCGATGGTGAGCAAGGTTAGATAAGGAAGGCAAGTGGTGAGGGTCAAGTGGGGTGAGCGTCGAACAAAATGAGTATCGAATATTAAGCAAGGAGCAATAAGCCAAGCGAGCATCGAGCGGCGAGCGGCACAAGTGACCCAAAGCAAGCGAGGCGAGTGAAGAAGTTGTTTTTTTAGATTTTAGCAAATTGAAGACTAAGAGGACAAATAAGATAGATGAGAACAAATAGTAGAGGAGGATGCTATAATGTGCTTTTTTGGACGCCGTGAGGACTCTTCACAAAAACATTTTCATCATTCGTAAATTATGACTATTGATACTTGTAAAAGACATTAAAAACCTAAGTTATTAAAGAACAATGTAAAATTACTTGAACTCCTAACTAAAGAGATGTTTAATGTTATTGACGCTGTTTATTTTAAGATTTTCTCTATATAAAAAAATTATATATATATATATAGTCAGGGTTGGTCCGGGTTGGACCAACCCGGAACTCTCAGGACTGAGGACCAACCCGTACAATGCTCGTCCAAAAATTCTAGAACCAAAGACCGACTTAGTCTCTCTGGGAATTGGATTAGGACCGGCAGGGTTGGGCTGGTCCAGGGTCAGTCCAAGATTGACCCTTGACCGATGCTCAGCTCTAGAAGTCGGTTAGAAATCACGTGGCAATCCAAATTGACATGATATGTATTACACACATACCCCATAGAAATGACTCATTTCTTTATTTTCGAATGGGCCAAAGACAGTCCAATTTATAATCCATTGGTAGGTGAAGATTGTTGTTATCCCAGTCAACACGGCTATGATCACAAATCATACACCGAGTTTGGTGATCGAAAGTCAAGATAATGTTTTGCATGCTTGTCTTTTTCAGTGAGACTACTTAATTCGTTACGCAGTTTTTTTCTGGTCCGAATTATCAGCCAACTTTTGATTTTACGGGACACCTATCATCCTATCCACATAATGCAATAGGGCAGTTGCCCGGTAAAACACTGATATTCGTTTTATAATCATCATCCTCCAAGCTCGGCCCTGAAGTCTAACATAGTAAACAATTTTAACTTGTTCTACAAGGTGATGACAACTATAAGGTTATGATGATTATCAAATTATCATCGGACTATAGGATAGCTCAAATATACAACGCAGGGCAGCTAAATAAAAGGCTAAAAGAGGCTAAAAGTACGGAGTAATCACAATACAAGTACAAATTACGTACCAACTAGTTCTTTTGGCTGGCTGACGGTGATCTTAAGTAGATCAGTTAGCTTCTTCTCTCTGGCCTTCTCTTCCTTCTTCTTTTGTTCATGACATGGACTTCTTTGAACAACGAAAACAAAACAAAAGAAACAGCAAATCTTGCAAATTCTCAACCATTATAATTCGATTTCATCCGGAACATTTTCTCAACATGAATATACATTTATATATAAAACCCCAACAACTCTCTCATTTGTAATGTTCGCAAAAACAAACAAGACCGATTGCTCTATACCCATTTCGCGTGTTAGCGTTTTTTTATATGAGCGAAAGAGAGAAAAATGACCTTGGCAGGGATTGTCGATTGGTCGGGCTTTGGCTAGACCGATTGGGAGAGAGATTGGGGCTTGGGGGCACTTCTGAACGTTCTTGCTCTAGCTCTTGTTCTTGTTTCAAGTGCATATCCCTTCAGACAATTTAAGTAATCAGCCATCTAAACATGAAATTTTACAAAAATAGATGTCTTTTGATTCATTGATTTATCATCATGCTTTCAATGATCTCCAGAAAAGATTTTCTACAAATTCTTGACTGCTACTTGCGTGGTCATCACGAGGGAGATGAAGTCAGTGATGGAATACACTGCAAATGGTAGCTTGAATTTGAGAGACTGACTATAATTTTGAGGGCAAGGACGAGGAAGCCTCCTGGAAGTTCAGATGGGCCACGATACATTGGAATTATGGCTCCGTTGTAGACTCAGAGTCAAGAGATGAACGACTGTGGTCAAACCATGAATTCCACAAAGCCATCTTGCTTGGTGGGGCTAAAAAATCTTTCTACATTATTTATTCAAGCCGCCTAGTCCTTTAACTTTTGGACTTTGCCTATGATCTATAGCTCATTATTGCCACCTTTATAGTGTGATTGCATTGCGATTTTGCATGGTCCGAGAGGGATGATGAAAAAGAAGAGCATCAAGAGAAAGTGGGCAGCGATAGCAATGGTGACATATCTTCTCTTCATGGTGGATCTATTGCCTTCACTAACAAGTGCCTCTTTTCTTCCTGCTCAACATGTTCTTGATGCCCTTGGTAATACGTATCACCATTCTTCTTCTTCTTCTTATGGCGAGAAAGTTCGCCTTAATAGATAATGAGTGTATGATTCTTTCTCTTGCTTGATAGACTCACTCTAGGTTTTCTCTAAATTGTGTAATCAAGGCGGAAGCAAAGAAGGCAAGACGGGATCCCCAAGAAAAGCATTAGGTGGTGGATTCAAACTTAAGGGGGCAATTAATCTTGATTCCTACGTTGATTTTGGGAAGAAGAAGAACAGGAAAGCAGTGGAGTCACGGAGCTTGAGGGAGAGTCCCATCGTGTCTCTGCCCTCGCCGCGTGCCGATATTCCCCGACACCACCCTTCTCCACGCCTCATCTAACAACTTAGACATCCGTATCGACTATGTAATTTTCCTGTCTCGCCCATGAAATCTCAAAACCAGGTCATTATCAATGCTTGTTGATTCGTTTGAGGTATATTGTGTTCCCCCACTTCAAGCTGAATTCTTTTCCGTCCTCAGATACTACATCTTAGTCATTAAATGCAATGAAAATCCATGCATTAATTGTAAATATAAGGATATTAGAAATGCCAAAAGTTTCGTGCAACGCTTACTTTAATATCAAAAGTTTAGTGCCGCCATTGTAAAAAAATGATCACTTAAAATGTCAACTCCGATTGCAGATACCGGAAATCTAAGAAGGCAATTTTTTAACATTATTTTCAATTGACTTGGCTTGCTTGAAATTTTACATGGGAAATTTGGTGAAAAAAAAAACCCTAAAATGACGTCGTTACCATGAAAAGCCCCATATTTAAGAAAACCGTGGACAGATTGGCTCAATTTTGCTCTCTTCTTTAAACCCTAATCATACCAATGATTTTGGGCCAAAATGAAGAGCTAAATCTTGTAATGGAGAGCAGAATCAGCACAAGCGGCTGAAGTTTGTGCCAACAAAGCGGATGAAAATGAGCCAACTAAATGAAAATGGGCTGCTTAGAGAGTTTAGTAGCCGCAGATAGAGGTCAGGATGTAAAAATGGAGGAGATGAACTTGAATGATGGAGAAAGAATCTGGATATAGTTGCTGACCATCAACAGAAAAGGAGAACCGAGAATCCAGGATTGGAAGATGAAGGTGAAGGAGCCCAGATCCTGAAGATGGTTCGATGGTGAAGAAGAAAAGGAAGATTAGTTCAGGAAATGGAAATGAATTCTCTTAAAAAAGATGTCTGCTCCCTCCAAGGCTAAATGAAGAACCAGCATAAAGAAGATGTAAATCCAGATCCTTCATAAGTTGATATGAACAGAATTTTTTTTATTTTTTATTACCAGAAGTTCCTCTTTTTGGGTACCATATATGAACATCACTTGAAGTTCAAAGGCCATTCATCTCCAAGAGAACGAATTAGATTAGCGACTTCCCACTTTCATAATATAATCCTCATTTCATTAGAACTAATTTAATGGTACAATGGATTTATCTGAATCTAAGGCAAACCAATGAAATTATAGAAGAATATGATGTCATATTATGGAGAGACGACATCACTTTTTTTTTTTTAAAATGGGAAATAACCTAATGTTTGGATTCTCTAGGTTCTTTATACATAATGGCATCTTTTTATACTTATAATAAAGTGAAATTAAGATATATTTTGAGGCTAAAGTATAGCATAAGTGCCAAAATTTGATATAAGTGAACACTTAAATGCCAAAACTTCCAAAAGTTGCACTTAAGGGTCATTTTTTTTGGAAAACTGGGACATTTAAGTGCCAAATCCAATGAAGGTGGCTTGAAATCCGATATGGCATTTTTTTCAGTAATATAACTGGTCCACATGGCATGTTAGAAAGCTGACTCAATAACAGAGATGCAAAACAGCGTTGTTTTGCCCCAAAATTTGAATTTTAATGTTGACACTGCAGCTTCTCCTTATCTAATAACTTAGACATCCATATTGACCGTATCATTTTCTTTCTTTGCCCATGAAATATGTGTGCCGGGTCATTATCAATGCTTGTTGATCTCTCTTAGGTATATTATATTCCACTGTTTCCAAAAGTAAAAGGCTGGCCTTGAGAAGCCGATGATCAGTTGGCCCATAATAGATGCATAATAGTTGGGCCTATAGGTCAATCTTACTCTAAATGATATTGATCTAAGGACTTTGTGAGAGAGCCATATTTTTTTTTTCAATTACTTAAGTGCCACTTTGGTGAGAAAATCTATCACTTCAATTGGCGATTTTCATGGTGGTAAAATCTGAAGTGATAATATTTAAATATAAATCGCCCGACGTGACTTGCCATCAAATTGAACTAAGCAAAATTATTCCTACACATATTTGCCCCATTGGGGGTAAAATTTGATGCCATAGCATCTAACTTAGCTCCATCAATGAACTCGACACTATCAATGGCGATCCAAGTCAAGAAAGAATTTGGGCACAATGTGATTCCATGGGTTCATAAATGAAATTATCAATGGAGAAAACTATCAATCATAAAAAAATGATTATGGAGTTGTTGAATCATCATATTATATGCCGGATTCAAGGCCGAACATTAACCTATCAATGGGAGGCTATTTTGGGTAATTTCCAGGGATGTTCAATGAGCTTTCAAGATGGTTATCTTCTGGTCAAGGTGGGAGCACGAATTTTGGAAGATAGAAGAATCAATAGTGCAAGTTTCCATATCAATTATTGCATTCCTAAGTTCCTAGGCGTCTTTAATGCTATGTAAGTTTCTAGAGTTAAAGCTGTAAGTCCCTAGGCTCTTTATTTTGCTTTCTAGTTCCCAAGTTCTTTAATGTTTCAATAGTTCCCTAGATATCGTCTCTCTTATACTTAGAGGAATACCTCTCCATTGTATAGGAGACTAGATTGATGAATGAAAATATTTGAGATTTTGTCTGTATGAGTGAATATCTTCGGAGAGTAGATATCTCCTATTTTAGTCTCTTTATCCTTAAAGAATGGATTACTCTTTAGTGGTGAGCCAAGAAGCATTTTATCCTTGACTGATGGATTTCTTTTAGGCCCCAGTGGTGAGCTTCTCCATCTTGAAGTCCTTTATCCTTGGTAGGTGGTTCGTCTTTTAAACTTTGGTGGTGAGCTTCATCAATCTTGATTCTAATCCTAGGTTAGTGGCGTGTCCTTTATACCTTGGCGGCGATTGTTTTCTATCCATGCTTTTGCATTTCATCATTCGATATCCATCCCCATATACACACCATCCCATATATTTAACTACAAAAATCCCTACATCCCAAAATCACTCGCCCATGCACACACCAAGTTGGTATTAAAGCTTTAGGTTGAATTCATTTTGAGTGATTTCTTTTTGTTAATCAATTCATATTCAACATGAATGATCCAATTCCAAGAGGTCTAACTTTGAAGCAAGCACACAGTGAAAGGCGAGATCGTGCAACACATAATCTCCATCAACAAATGGAGCGAGTCCTCAGTCTTCTAGAGGATCCGATGACACAAGGACAACTAGCAAGGTGTCCTAATTATTGACATCAACATGACGACTCGGATTCTCGTCAAAGTTCTAATGGTGGCTTTGATGCCACTGGAGGTAACTCTAGTGATTCTGATTATCGAATTGAGAGAAGAAGAGGGAGGCATAAGGAGACTAAATGTGATATCAAAGTGGAGGTGCCTTAATTTTGAAGGAAGCCTCAATCTCGACAACTTTGTTGATTGGTTGCACACAACTGAATGTGTGTTTGAATTCAAGTCCTACTCGACGAGAAGAGATGCAAGGTTGTTGTCCTTAAATTGACAAATTATGCCTCTCTTTGGTGGGAGAATCTAAAGCATTAATGAGTTAGAGAAGAAAAAGGCCAAATCAAGTCTTGGGAAAAACTCAAGAAGTTAATGAAGAAGAGGTTCTTGCCCAACAACCACAAGCAAGACTTGTTCCTCAAGCTTAATTTCCTAAGACAACAAGGGATGAGTATTGAAGAATACGTCAGGGAATTTAAACAACTCAAGGTAAGGTGCAAAGTTCAAGAAGTTCTGGAGCAAACCGTCGCTTGTTTCCTTGGTGATATGAATTGGGAAATTATTGATTTTGGTTGAACTTCAACCTTATTGGTCCTTTGAAGACGTATGTAAGTTGGCAATAAAGGTGGAAAAGCAATTGAAGAACGGCAAGAGGCTTTCTTCTAGAACCTCAATAAAGGGGACATCCTACTTTAAGGGTGCCTCTTCTAGCAAGGACGAGAATGTGTCAACCAAAAAGACAAAGGCAAGGAGAAGTTTGCTGAGCCTTTTAAAGAAGTTCGCCGAACCTTCTCAAGAAGTTCAAAAGACACCTGATGGTGACGCAAGGAAATGCTTCAAGTGCCATGGTATGGGCATAAGTAAACTAGTTGTCCTACTCAAATAGTTATGACTCTTCAAAAAATCAAGGAGATCAATTTGGCACTTCAAGAGGCTGAGAATAATCTGGACCAAAATGGTTCCGAATTTGAAAAAGAAGAGGAGATTATGGAGAAAGCTTATGATGGTGAGTTATTGATTATTTGAAGAGCATTACATGATGAAGTTTCTCTTGATAAGAATGAGCAAAGGGAGAACACCTTTCACACCCGTTGCACTATTAATAGGAAGGTATGTTCGGTAATCATTGATGGCCGGAGTTGCACCAACCCCGCATCGACAACCTTGGTCGATAAATTGAAGTTTCTAACAACTAAACATCCTTAATTGTACAAGCTCCAATGGCTCAGTTAAGGAAATGATCTCAAGGTAACCAAAAGAGCTCTCATATCATTTTCTATTGGAAAGAATTATCGATATCAAGTTTTGTGTGACGTAATTCCCATGGACTCATGCCACTTGTTATTGGGAAGACCTTGGCAATATGATAGAAATGTTACGCATGATGGACGTAAGAACACATACTCATTTAAGAAGGAACAAAAGTGCACTATCCTCGTGCCATTGATTCCTTCCATGATATGTAATAATCAACCTAAGGAGGGAAATACAAGTAAAGAAAATCTGGTCTTGAGTGAAACATGGGTTGAGAGAGCCATTAGCAAACAAAATAATGTATTTGCTTTGCTTATGGTAGAGAAAAAGAGTGAGATAGAGTGACCCATGCACCCAAAAATGCATTCCTTGTTAAAAGAATTTGTAGATGTGTTCCTAGAGGAGTTACCACCTAGATCACCCCCAATAAGAGGTATTGAGCATCACATCGATTTACTACCTAGTGCTCCTCTACCAAACAAACCAGCTTATTGATGCAATCCGGAAGAAATATAGGAGTTGCAATGACAAGTCGATAGACTTATCAACAAAGGGTATGTTTGAGAAAGCATGAGCCCATGTTCCGTTCTAGCCCTACTCGTGCCTAAGAAAGATGGTTCATTCTATATGTGTGTCGATAGCTGAGCTACCAACAACATCACCAGTAAGTATAGGTATCCTATACCTAGACTTGATGATATGTTTGATGAATTATATGATTCTATGATGTTCTCAAAAATAGATTTGCGAAGTGACTATGACCAAGTCAGAATGCAAGAAGGAGATGAATGGAAGACGGCTTTCAAAACTAGAGAAGGCCTCTATGAATGGCTGGTTATGGCATTTGGATTATCATATGCTCCGAGTACCTTCATGAGACTTATGAATGAGCTTTTTCGTTCCTTTATTGGTCAATTTGTTGTTCTATACTTCGATGATATTCTTGTTTATAGCAAGAACAAGGATATCCCACTTGAAGCAAGTTTCAAAGTCTTGAGAAAACAAAAACTCTATGCCAAAATGGAGAAATGTGAGTTATTCTCTGTAAGCATCATATTCCTTGGCCATGTGGTTTCAAAAAATGGGATCTCCATCAATCAATCCAAGGTGGAAGCTATGGGCCTGTTTGTTTGTGTTCTTTTTTTGTTTCCCGAAACACAATTTCTATTCTTTTGTTATGGGGAACAAAAAAAAGAACAGAAACACGTTTGTTTACACTTTTGTTACTAGGAATAAAAAATCTATTTTTTTTTTGTTCTCGGTAACAAATTTGGAACATAAACAAGAAACAAGAAAAATTTGTTTCTTGTTTCCAAGAACACTTCCGAGAAACAATTTTTTTCTCTCTTATTTTTTCCTTCTCTTTCTTTTTTTCTTCTTTTTTCTTTGGCCGGTTGCCGGCCTCGGCCATGGTTGACGACTGGACCTCGTCGGAGTGTCACCGGCAAGCCTCGCCGTGGCTGGGCAAGGCCGCCGGCCCTTATCGGCCATGGCTGAAGCCGGCGACCGGCCAAAGGGAGAAAAAATAAAAAAAAAAATAAAAAAAAAAAAATAAAAAATTTAAAAAAAAATTTAAAATATTAAAAGAAACAAAAAAATTAAAAAAGTTTACTAAACGTGTTTTTGTTCTTTTTCTATTCCAAGAACAGAAATTTTGTGCAGTTACCAAATGCGTTCTTACTGTTCAAAAATTGTTCCCAAGAATAAAAATAGTTTTTTCTATTTCTGTTCCTTGGAACAATTTTTGAATAGAAACGTCACCAAACGCAGCCAATGAAGACTTGGCCGGTTCCGTAGTCCATTTCTAATGTATTGAGTTTTCATGGACATGTTTTTTTTTTCTATCGAGGGTTCTTTAAGGATTTCAATACCATCATGGCTCCAATTACCAAATGCATGAGGAAGGGTTCTTTTGAATAGAAAAGGGCTACTCAAAATGCCTTTGAGATAATCAAGCAAAAAATTTGTGAGTCCCCTATTCTTGCCCTCCCTGATTTCAATAAAGTATTTGAAGTTGAATGTGATGCAAGCAGACTTGGCATTGGCGTTGTTCTTGTATAAGCCCAAAAACCTTTGGCATGTTTTAGTGAGAAGTTGACGGATTCAAAGAAGAATTATCCAACTTATGATAATGAATTCTATGTCATTGTTGGAGATCTTGATCATTGCAGTCATTATTTGAGGCCAAAGCAATTTATTCTTCACTCTGATCATGAAGCCCTTAAATTTATTAGGGCCAACGCAAACTCAATTCGAGACATGCCAAATAGGTAGAATTTCTTCAATCCCTTTCATTTGTCTCAAAATATAAACCAGGCTACACTAATGTTGTAGTGGATGCTTTATCAAGAAGATATTCTATGTTTGCTGTTTTGGACTCTAGGATTCTTGGTTTCCAATCGATAAAGGAATTATATTTTGAAGGTCCAGAGTTCTCATCTATCATCGACAACTGTAAGCAAGGAGTTCAAGGTACTTATTTTGTACAAGATGGGTTTATTTTTAAAGGAAATCGATTATGTGTGCCTAAGAGTTCCTTTCGAGAGTTATTGATTTGCGAGGCACATGGTGGTGGATTGACCAGTCACTTTGTGTTAACAAAATTCTTGAAGTTCTTTAAGAGCACTTTTATTGGCCAAAGATGAATGGAGATGTGCTTGTTATCATATCGAGGTGTGCAACTTGTCAACAAGAAAAAAACCATTTTCATCAAGGGTTTTATACCCCACTTCTAGTTCCATTGCAGCTCTAGGAAGATGTTAGTATGAATTTTATTGTGACTCTTCTAAGAACTCAAAGGAGAAAAGATGCCATCATGGCGGTCATCAATCGGTTCTCTAAAATGGCCCATTTCGTACCATGTCATAAGACAGATGATGCTTCTCATATTGCTGAATTATATTTCAAAAAGATTATTCACCTTCATGGAGTACCAAAGACTATCGTGTTGGATCGTGATTCTAAGTTCTTGAGTTACTTTTGGAAGACACTATGTAGGATGGTTGGAACTAGACTCTTATTTAGCACAATTGTCATCCCCAAACCGATGGCCAAACGGAGGTAATCAATTGTACTCTCACCACTCTTCTTTGAAGCATGGCGAGTAAATATTTAAAAGATTGCGATTTGAAGGTTGTGCATGTTGAATTTACCTATGTTTGATCACTGAATTATACTGCGGGTCAATCACCTTTTGAAGTTGTGTATGGAATTAACCTTCTCACATCGATCAATTTGATTCCAATTCCATCCAACTCGCAAGTGAACTTCAATGGTAAAGAAAGACCTGAATCAATGAAGAAGCTTTATGAGCAAATTCCATCAAAGATTGAGAAAGCCAATAAGTCTTACAAGAAGAAAGCTAATCAACATCGGATGAAGGCTCAATTTCAACTAGGTGATCTTGTATGGTTTCATTTGAGGAAGGAGAGATTTCCATCTCATCGAAAGGACAAGCTCATGCCTAGAGCTGATGGCCCATTCAAATTTATCGAGCGAATTGGTGACAATGCTTATAAGATTGATCTTTCTGGAGAGTTTGGAGTTTCAACAACTTTTACTGTGGGAGACCTTTCTCCTTAGTTGGAGGGTGAAGATTTCTCAATTTTGAGGACGAATCTTAAACAACTCAGGGAGGATGATGCGGGAGCATCCGACTTAGCTTCATCGATGAAGTCAACACTATCGATTGTGATCCAAGCCAAGAAATAATATGGGAACAATGTGACTCGATGGGTCCATAAATGAAATTATTAATGGAGAAAGCTATTGATTATAAAAATGATTATGGAGTTGTCGAATCATCATATTATATGTCGGATTCAAGGCCAAACAATAACCTATTGATGGGAGGCTATTTTGGGTAATTTCTAAGGATATTTGATGAGTTTTTAAGATGATTATCTTCTAGTCAAGGTGGAAGCACGAATTCTGGAAGAATGAAGAATCAAGAGTGTAAGTTTCCATAACATTTATTGCAAAGACTGAAGAATCAAGAGTGTAAGTTTCCATAACATTTATCGCATTCCTAAGTTCCTAGGTATCTTTAATGTTATGTAAGTTTCAAAAGTAAAAGTTCTAAGTCCCTAGGCTCTTTATTTTGCTTTCTAGTTCCCAAGTCCTTTAATGTTTCAGTAGTTCCCTAGATATCATCTCTCTTATACTTAGAGGAAGACCTCTCCATTGCCTGGGAGATTAGATGATTGATGAATAATATTTGATATTTTCTCTGTATGAGTGAATATCTTCGAGGGTGGATATCTCCTATTTCGGTCTCTTTATCCTTAGAAAGTGGATTACTCCTTGGTGGTGAGTCAATAAGTGCTCTATCCTCAACCGGTGGATTTCCTTTAAATCCTGGTGGTGAGTTTCTCAATCCGAAGTCCTTTATGAGAGTGCTAGTATGAACAAAATAAAGGAGTTAGGGAAGAGAATAAGAACACAAGATTTATAGTGGTTCGGCTTAATCCAAGCCTACGTCCACTCTCCCACGCTAACAGCCTTCTTGGCTGGATTCCACTATGCAATCAACAAGAGATTACAACTTCGAGTGCAAACACTTAGTAGTAGATCACACTATCTCACTAAGTCATTCTTTTGGTATTTCTCTCACGATTACAAACGTTTAAGCTCTCAAGAGACAAGTATATGATCGAAAGTCGCTTAGACTTTGGAATTATAAATTCTACACTCCGTCTCTTACTTGCTCATCGGTCCATGATCTCCTTAAATACTCCTCCACTTCCAAACTACCCGTTGGATAGTATCCCGGAGAATCGTCTTCCAATATACCCATTGGACAGCTCTGTATCTAGAAGATTTGGTAGCCGTTGAGTGACAAAGGTAAAATCCCAAATTGATTCCGATCGCCCATTCAAACGAAATCTTGGTTTCCATAAGTAAAGCTTCTTCGTATAGAAAGTTCTTGTCTTCAAGATCCAATCGTCAATCAATTAGATTGAATCAATCAAATCAATCTTGATGTGGAATCCAAACAAGATCACTAGCCGTTATATGATTGGGCTTGAGTTACGATTTGTCGAATCTGGATGTAAAGTCCGAGTCCGTAGACTTTACAATCTGGGTTTGTAGACTTTACAATCTGGGTCTCGAACATATCTCGCCGAACATATTTAGCTTTAAGGTCTGTACCCAGTTCAGCTTCAGCATAGAGTCTGTCTTCTGGTTCAGCTTCAGCATAGAGTCTGTCTTCTGGTTCTTCATTCACGTTCAGTCTGGAATTTGTCAGAGTGAGCAGACTTCTGATGTAGAACAGACTTTGACACTAAAGTCTGGCAGTCTTCAGACTTTGAGTCTTGAGTCTGGCAGTCTTCAGACTTTGACACAGAAGTCTGGAAATCTTCAAAATATATTCTGGACATATGTTACGTTCAGTCTTCTGGCCGTCTTCTGACTTTGATAAAATCATTTACATGTTCTATCATCTGCATGGTCTATTACTCAACCATCAAACATGTTAGTAGCGTTTGATTTATTTTGTCATCTTCAAAACATCATAAGGGATTTCCCTAACAATCTCCCCTTTTTGATGATGACAAAACAATCTCTGAATATGCAGATTTGTAAACATACTTTTAAATCAAAGGATATCAGAAGATAACAAATAGATTGAGCATAAGAATATATAGAAAAATAATCGCAGCTCAATATTATGCCATATATAATATAATATCAACCAATCAGCCCATATGCATATTCATATATTCTCCCCTTTTTGTCATAATCAAAAAGCGATAATAATGGATTCACGTAGAGAATGATAACAAATATTTTGCATGAATCACAATTTCCAAAAATTAGCTTTTCTAAAGTAAGTCGAATATTAAAGATATGCAATATAGCTCACTTCGATCATATATATCAGCAAATATCCAATAAAAATCACAGATGCATCATGAAATTCACGTACACTTTTTGTCATAATAAAATGATAATATCAGTAAGAGATTTGTTAATGACAAAAGGTAATAAAAGATGCACTAATTGGATTTTTTAGACAAATTCTGACACATTTACCTTTCATTCCATCCATAATAAGATCAAAATCAATCCAAAAAGATTTTTCCATAATTGATCAATACTCCCCCTCAATTTGTTGCCTTTTTGAGATGATCACGATTCTTTCCCTTTTCTTTTGGATTTGATTTCTCCTCATGTGATCATGACAATATTTTCGAATAGAAACAATTGTTGCAATTGTCGCATGAGATATTTTCTGATTGCACCAAAATTTGCGTAGATTCGCAATTATCCTTCCCTTAAAGAATTTCCTGCAATCAACTCATTTCCCTTTTTGGTATCCATTAATTTGGATCCTTCCTTGACGTTAGAGCAAAATATATAATCTCCATAAACAAATATTCTTTCTTAATTCATCATAACAGAGTATTCAAAGAAAGAATATTATGCACAATGATATTTAGAAAAATAAATTCTCACTTAGTCAAAGCACAATAAAATCAGGGAGAATAAAATTCTTGAATATCTCAAAAAAAAATATCTTGCAAAATTAGTATAACGTAGAATCGGATTTTTACTTTGCAAAATATGACAATTTGAGAGCATAAAATTAAACCAAATAATCTGAATTATCTCAAATAATCACACGTACTAAATCAAATCTCAACTCACAAATCACAAAAACAAATCATACAATTCTTTCTTCCATAAAGCAAAATATGATCATTATAAAATCTCAATTAATCAATGATATATCGAATGTCAAGCATAATGAGAATTATGTGCCCAAAAACATTCCTTACCAACTTCTTCATTTCCTTTATTTCCTCGATTTCCTCATCGGATTCTGAGTCTGTGTCTAAGTCAGACTTTGATTCTAAGTCTGTATTTGAGTCAGACTCAGATTCTGAATGTGCCATCAAGCATAAATTTCCTTGCTCATCATCTTCTTTTATTGTTCTTTTCTGGCTATTCTGCTTATATTTTCTTCCATCGAAATATGGTGGCCTAGTGTTGTTTTGCCATTCCATATGACCTGGTGTCAATATACTAGCCATAAAGAATCTTTAGCTCAAAAGTAAAAACACTTTTATAAACCGAACACTTGGCTCTGATACCAGTTGAGAGTGCTAGTATGAACAAAATAAAGGAGTTAGAAAAGAGAATAAGAACACAAGATTTATAGTGGTTCGGCTTAATCCAAGCCTACGTCCACTCTCCCACGCTAACAGCCTTCTTGGTTGGATTCCACTATGCAATCAACAAGAGATTACAACTTCGAGTGCAAACACTTAGTAGTAGATCACACTATCTCACTAAGTCACTCTTTTGGTATTTCTCTCACGATTACAAACGTTTAAGCTCTCAAGAGACAAGTATATGATCGAAAGTCGCTTAGACTTTGGAATTTATACGCTCCGTCTCTTACTTGCTCATCGGTCCATGATCTCCTTAAATACTCATCCACTTCCAAACTACTCGTTGGATAGTATCCCGGAGAATCGTCTTCCAATATACCCATTGGACAGCTCTGTATCTAGAAGATTTGGTAGCCATTGAGTGACAAAGGTAAAATCCCAAATTGATTCTGATCGCCCATACAAACGAAATCTTGGTTTCCATAAGTAAAGCTTCTTCGTATAGAAAGTTCTTGTCTTCAAGATCCAATCGTCAATCAATTAGATTGAATCAATCAAATCAATCTTGATGTGGAATCCAAACCAGATCACTAGCCGTTATATGATTGGGCTTGAGTTACGATTTGTCGAATCTGGATGTAAAGTCTGAGTTTGTAGACTTTACAATCTGGGTTTGTAGACTTTACAATCTGGGTCTGAACATATCTGCTTATAAACATATTTAGCTTTAAGGTCTGTACCTAGTTCAGCTTCAGCATAGAGTTTGTCTTCTGGTTCAGCTTCAGCATAGAGTCTGTCTTCTGGTTCTTCATTCACGTTCAGTCTGGAATTTGTTAGAGTGAGCAGACTTCTGATGTAGAACAGACTTTGACACTAAAGTCTGGCAGTCTTCAGACTTTGAGTCTTGAGTCCGCGGTCTTGACTTTGACATAGAAGTCTGGAAATCTTCAAAATATACTCTGGACATATGTTACGTTCAGTCTTCTGGCCGTCTTCTGACTTTGATAAAATCCTTTACATGTTCTATCATCTGCATGGTCTATTACTCAACCATCAAACATGTTAGTAGCGTTTGATTTATTTTGTCATCTTCAAAACATCATAAGGGATTTCCTTAACACTTTATCCTTGGTGGGTTTTTCGTCTTTTAAGCCTTGGTGGTGAACTTCATCGATCCTGATTCTAATCCTTTGTTGGTGGTGTGTCATTCATACTTTGGTGGTGGTCGTTTTCTATCCTTGTATACACACTATCCCGTACACTAAACCACAAAGATTTCTACATCCCAGAATCACTTGGCTACACACACATAAAAAATTGCTTATGTTTTAAAAAAAAACCCACCCCCAATTTCTCAAATTGGGTGAAATTACTTCCCAAAATTTGCAATGGAGAGTAAGATAAGATGGCTCAGAATGAGCGAGAGACGAAGTTTTTGCAGTAAAGCAATTGTTTCGAGGTGTCCCTCATGGAGTTTTCACTAAAAAGCAAATAAACTTCCTATTAGGCATTCTTGATGCTAATGTCGATAAAACATATATGCTTTCTTTCTTTCTTTCTTCTCAATCGCTTTATTGTGGAAACCTTGTGATTTGTTTCACTGATGAAGTTTTGGAATTTCTTGTTGCGAAAGTTCTGAGGTTTTCTGAAGATGAGAGAGGATCGCCCTTGTGGCCCGGGGGGAGGGGAGAGAGAGAGAGAGAGAGAGAGAGAGAGAGAGAGAGTAAAGGAGAAGACAGAGGAGAGAATCAGCTTTTCTTCGGATGAAACAGTGTCCTTTTAGCCACAAGTGCCACGTCTTCATGTCCTTTGTCCACGTTGGACTTCAATCTTTTTAAAAAGGTGCCATGTTGGACATAAATTTCATTTGAAAAAGTTATGTAGGATGCATCATCAGAATAGTTGGCAAATGCGGTGAAGTGATCGATTTTTAGATGATAAAGAAAACGTTATTGTCAATGAAGTGAGCACTATGCGAGAGTTATAATATTCATGACGAGTTTTTTCTTAAAACAAAATAAAAGCTAGCCTTTCAATAGCCGGTGACCCATTGTTATGCATAATAGTTGGGCCTATAGGCCAATCTTACTTTAAGTGATATTGATTTAAGGACTTTAAAAGAGACCCGTCTAATTTATGGTCTCTCCAAAGTATATGCAAAACCAAACATTCACAAGCCCAAAAAGAAAACATAGGACCCACCCCGCAAGATCATGAAGAAAATAACCGCAACATGAAAGTATACTAAATCGTTATATAAAGACTCGTTGCTGAAATTGGTTAACGAACCAATATACAAGACTTTTGCTGAATGTCGAGTATGGTCCCACTAATTTAATTATTGAAAGAAGAACGAATTTTGAACCCCGTTTAATGCAGCAAATTGATCTGAAAATGTCCCATTAGGTTAGCGGTTTGTTATCGGTTTTTTACTCAAACTTGTACATCAAGTGCCAAGCTAGTTGTGCCAAGTTCAGTAAGTAGAGGCATTAAGCAGTATCCATGTCGAGTTATGTCTTGTCTTTCTCAAAAGATCATCCTTTTTGGTACTGCATATTAACATCACTCCAAGTTCAAAGCTCATTCATCTCCAACAGAAATAATTAAATTCTTGATTGCCCACATCCGTAATTTAATCCTCTCATAGTTAAAGAAAACTAATTTAATTGCACGATAGCCGTATCTATACGACTTAGTTGACACTTTTTACTCGCTCCTCATTGCTTTCTTAGACCAAATTGACTGTGATTCTTTTCTATTATTTTCACATGTTGTGATTTTTCTACTTTAGTTGAATAGTTAGGTTATCTTTTTAGGGATTATAAAATAAACACTGAACATCATATGAATACTTAGTGGACAAGAACTTTAGGAGAAAAGTACACTACAAGTGCCATAACTTTACTTTAAAAGGACACTTAAGTGCCATAACTACGAAAGGTACACTTAAGTGCCACATTTGAAGAAAAGTGGGACACTGGTGCCACCTCCGGTGAAGCTAACTAGAAATCATACGTGACATTTAAATATTAGTATTTCTCGCTGAGTGGCTTGCCGGAGAGTTGAATCAGCTCTAATTTACCCAAAATGATGTCGTTTCGAGTGTTGGCCAAAATAGAACCCTTAAATCGGCCAAAACGACGTCGTTTTGACATAATTTGAATTTTAATATAATATACAAATTAATTTAATTTAATTTAAAATAAAATAATAATATAATTTATATTTCTTTTTAAAAAAAACTGGAAATGGAGGAGGAGGAAGGCGGTTGGCGGCCGAGGGCCGAGCCCTCGCCACCGTCGCCTCCCGTCGTCGCCGAAAGGTGGGGGAGGGTCGGCCTGGGCCGGTCGAGCCGATGGCGAGGGCTGCGTGCCCTCGCCTCGGATCCCGGGCAAGGGCACGCAGGCCCTCGCCACCCGATCGGTTGGGGTCGCCGGCCCTCGGCTAGGCTCGGCGGCCTTAGCCCTCGCCACCGGTTGTTTCCCTCCTCCTCCTTCCCCCCTTTTTCTTCCTCCTCCTTCCCCAGGGGATCTAGGCAAGAGCTGCGAGCCTTCGTCGGATCTGGTGAGGGCTGCAACCCTTGCCCTGATTTGAGGCGAGGTTCGCGAGCCCTCGTCGCCGGTCGGGGGTGAGTCACCGGCCCCGGCGTGGCTGGCGACCCCAGCCGATCCTCCTCCCTTTGTCGTCGGCCTTTCTCGGCGACGGCGGGGAGGCAGCCCTCAGTCGCCTCCCCCCATTTTTTTTTAATTTTTTAATTTTAAAATTATTATTTTAAAATATTTTAACTAAGTTTAATTAATTTTTATATTATTTTTTACCACGTTAGCCCAAAATGACGTCGTTTTTTCATTATTTGGCCACGTCGGCGTGCAAAACGGCATCGTTTTGCACTCGCTTTTGTCGGAAAAATGCCACATATGCAATTTGGCCGGATTGGCACTCAAGTGAGCCATTTTGCTCCGATTTTGGCATTTAAGTGTACCTTTCGTAAGTTATGGCACTCTAGGGATCCGCATTTCAGAACTTTAGGATTCATAATTAGATAAAAAAAAACTATTAGGACACTTCAGTTGACAAATAATCAAGCTTAAGTATTGAAATGGCACTAGTTAATTAGCATAATCAAGTCCCCACGTGCTTAAAATACTTAGTTGTGTAGAAAATGAGATGAATTTCCTACATCTCGTTTGGTTTCTAATTGGTCCCAAATGGCTAGTGATTGCTCCTAGAAAATTCTTAGGCTATTAAGAAAATGAAACATCCAATGCCACGCGAGATATAGGGTTTCTAATTGATGGACCGTTTGGATCCTTAGAATTATTCAATTCAATGGATCATTCAGACTGTCTTATGAGCAAATACCCCTGGAACCTATTTCTCTTTAGGGGCCATTGGAGGGTAGGTTGCGACAACTATGAAAACCTTGCTATTTGCTCATGCAAATACTAATTTCAAATTCTTTAAAAATGAATCCAACTTCGAACCCGTTTATGCTGTTGGTAGATAGGCGCTGTGTGTATACACACATACATGCATACGCATACTATAGAAATGACTCAAAAAATGTCCGACCCACACGATTCATTGGTCGGGGAAGCTCGTCGTCATCCAAGTCGATGGCCACTAGCACAGATCATTCACGGAGTTCGTCATCAAAAGTCAAAGTGATTTTTTGCACACTTGTCTTTCTGATCATTTAGTTGGAAAAAGAGTTGGTTTCAGGTGACTGGAATGCATTTTGACCAAATCAATAATATTTGTGCTTAGATTGGTAACATGAAAGTTGATGGCCCATTATTCAATGGGTTAATTGCTCGGTTTATCGACAAACTTCAATTGGATGGAACGCTTGATGCTCTAAACACATTATAATAAAGCGCACCCGTTCATTGAAACATTGATATTCATTTCATAAGTATCATCCGCACATGAACCGTCAACTTTAACCTTACAAACAATCTTAACGCATTCTACAAGCAATCCAGTCAGCTTGCCTGGTCATCCCGAGGAAGATGGATCACACCATGAATTCCACAAAGCCATTTTCTCTTAATGAGGTTGAAAATCTCACACCATGAATTCCACAAAGCCATTGCATTGTGACTTTACATGGTCTGAGAGCGATGATGAAGAAGAGCAGCACCGAGAGAAAGTGGGCGGCAATGGCAGTGGCGGCATATCTGGTCATCATGATGGATCTTTGCCTTCACCAACGAGTGCCTCTTGGCCTCCTGCTCAACATGTTCCTGATGCCCCTGGTAACAAGTATCGCCATCCTTCTTCTTTCTTCTTTTTTTTTTCCTTATGACAAGAAAGTTCGCATTAGTTGATAATGTTGACACCTAAATTCTAATGACTTGGTCATTTATTTATTACATAAAAAATTAGGGATTAATTTTTAATCCCTAAATAAAAATATTAGAATTAAATTGTATAACGTATAGTTTTAGGAGCATTTTTTTTGTTCCGTTTGCATTGGAACAATGACGAATGGGTTCGACTTGATGGTTCTGAGCTCAAAGCCCACGGTAATGAAAATTCGGCTGAACTTGACATTCATGTAAGCCCATTATTCCTTTAATGAGGTTGAAATCGATATATGCTCTCCACGTGCAATACTTCAAATTAGGAAATATAACGAGCGATATTATGATGATCATGAGAATTCGGATATATTCACGTGGTTGAATGAAAAAAGGAAAGAAAAGGTCAATTAGAGGAAGTGGGTCGTCTGGAAAGTATAAGGAAATAACAAAGTGAGAAAGAAAATAATAAAGTATTGTTGATTTGGTGAGTCACAAGAAAAAAAAAAAGAAAAAAAGAGAGTAGATTGGCAAAGAACAGGAGGTGTGCGCATCATGAAATAAAATAAAGACGAAAACTTGATTCTCACGATTCGAAGTTGGAGCAATATTCAGTCAATAAAAAAAAAAAACAGGAAATAAAGAAGAATCGGCTTATATATGCATGATAAGGATCAGAAGAAGGAAAGTGGATTTTGGGATTTTCTTTTACCAGCCCTAGCCGTTCTCCATAAAAGGAGAAGACCCTTTTGGTCAGTAGGGGAGAATCGCAGAGGACAAATTAGAGAAACACACGGCCATAACTCGTGAAAAGAGAGAACCGAGAGGGAGGAGGCAACTCAGTCAAGGCAACCACCCACCATCGTATTCAACACCAGGCTTCAAAGGGGGCCACGCAATGGATAATATACCCATGAAATACAAGAACAGGAGAAGGAACTCTCTTCTTGGCAACAGGTGAGAGAATTAAGAGGTGCATAGCCGAGTCTATCACCACGATTCCCATCCACGGGTTCCTCCAACTCCGCAATCCTAGCGCCATTGCTTCTAGCCAATGACCAACTGCTGCCGAGGAGTCCCTATATAGCCAAGCCGTGAACCTTCAAATGACAATCCTCGCCACAAGTGCCACTAGCAGCAGCCGTCGAACTAGAAATATCGAGTTTCTGTTTTGCAGGTTGTCAAGTGAGATTCACTAGCAGACTCTTGAGCCGAGCCATATTGGCAAACAGCCCCTTTGCCGTTCATCCCTGAGTCCACGAGACACCGCTCGGGACTCCATCCACGGCAAGCCAGCAGCCCGTGGATTATCCTTGGCTGTGAACCGTTGGGCACCCCTTGGGCGGTGCCCGTTGGAGAGCATCACCAAGTCACGACTAACTCTAAACTTGTCGTGGCTCTGCCTCGGCGAGCCCCATTGACACCATCGACGTCAATGTCTCGCTTGACCCAGCAGTTCCTTCATGCCATTGGTGACTGAGGTCCTCCGCATTCACCCGATCAATCGCTAAGACAAGTTCCGATTTCGTGTAGCTGTGGCAGAAATTCTCGCACGTTATGTCCACTGGAGGTTATTGTTAAAATAGAAGAAATAAATAAGAAATTTCTTTTTGGCCTGCAGGTGTGATTCATGAAAGAAGTGGTAAAAATTTCCTAGAGCAGTGCATGAGGACCATATGCGAACAAAGAGACTACAAGTGGTAAAAAGTCTGATTAGGTTTAAGTGTATTCTGTGGGTGCAGGTGCAGTCCTCGGAATTCAGAATGTTTCTGCCGTTCATCGCGGTCCAAGACCGACGACGTCAATAAACTCCTGCGGCAACTCGTCTTCTCGCGTGCCCAATAACTGCGACACACTCGACCGTGATTGTCTCTCTTGCCAAGAAGCACTCCGTCAAGCCAAGCCACCGCACGGCCACCGACGAGCTCGATCCGAGAAGTCCACACCAACATGAGCAGTTGCTGCTGTGAGCCGATCACCCACCACCATTCCCGTTTGCAATCCCGGTCCGGTTGTGCAAAAGTCCAAATTTGAATGCCAATATTCGGATTAGGTAAAAATCTTGTCTAATTTGATTTCTGAAATATTCCTTGATGCACCGGTTGAAATCCCGATGCGATATTCGCAACTTGAGTAGCATTTTAAATTAGGATTAATCCCTAATTTCATTAACGTGCATATGATTGACAGTCCGATTTTTGCGCTAGAAATCTGACTTGCAATCGCATTTTAGGTTTGATTTGCGGTTTTATTTAAAATTGACCAATCGATCTCATGCACGGAATATGATTCATCAATTTTGATATCAATCTTATCTTGTTGGATGTGTTTCATGTCGTTTGAGTTGATTTTGTTTTCATAAAAAGAAAAAAATCCAAAAAAAAAATTTGAATTAGGATTAGGTTCGTTTTAGAATATTCCTTGTTTTAGGTTATCTTGCATATCTAGAATATAAGATTTATTTATTTCAGTATTTTTTTTTTTGGTCGAAAATAAACTTTGCATTAGTTGAAACAAAAAGTACATACTACTTCAATAGCGTCGAAAGCAAGAAGGTCTAACAAGGGAGTGGGGGGTAAAACAGCCCAAGTTGAAGGCAAGGGAGCCATTGTTGTGGGCCTTAGCAGCCCAATCCGCAGCAAGTTTAGCTATCTTTCGCGAAACCTAACAAGCAAATGATGGAAACAGGGGAGCATAGCAAAGAGCCTCGGTGATCGAGGTCTCACCTCCCATGGCGATGCTTGAAAATCTTGCACCGCTTCAACCATCACGACAAGTGACTTCGATTATAAGAGGATCCTTAGTCTTGTTGGCATTCATCAAGTGATGTAGGGTTACACTCGCTTCAGATCTCCACCTACAACGCTGATGAAGTAGGTAGGGTATTTGTGAATCCTTCAATCAATGTACCGTTATGATCGCGAAGGTAGGCGGCTAATCTTGTGGTGCTTCCTGGCTGAAAAGCCTCGTCTATATTGATCTTCGTGACTCCCGGATCGGGGGCCTCCACGATGTGCCTGGATTTGGATTTCTTGGAGTTGATCCTACCCCATGGACAAGAACGGAGACAATCCGAGCCGTGCGAGCTTGGGCAAGTGCAACAACAACAACATATGAGGGATTTGGACTCGCTAGCGTAGATGGATTTGTTGTGTGATTTCCAGATTGCCATAATAGTGTGGCAAGAAGCTCCATACCAGGTAAGATGTTCCTCTGTTCAAATAGGTTGGCAATCAAAACCTCTATGCGATGAATATCTGAGGGTAATGTAGGAATGCTGATTTGGGAGTGAGACCAAACTTGTGAGGTCCATGGACATAATAAAAATAAGTGTTCCAAAGTTTCTGGTTGCTAAGTTGAGCATAGAGAACATATAGGATCAACACTAATTTTTTTGCGGAATAGGTTGTCCTTAGTAGGCAAAGCATTTTGGCATAAAGACCAAAGGAAAAAGTCTAATTTTAGGAGTGATTTTGAGTTTCCATATGTTTTTCTAGAGTGCTTTGGAGGTTGATATGAAGAAGACGCTTTGTTTAAATTAGTAGTAGATGCTGCATGCCGGATAGTACGATAAGCACTTTTCATAGTAAACTCACCGAACCGTACACAACCAAATGATCTAATCTGCCACATAATGAGGTCTGATGGGGATCTTAAGGATTTCATATAGTCTCAAAGATCAAAGAGATGATGTAGTAAAGGCACATTCCATAGGTTGGTTTCTATATCAATCAACTAGCAACTCTTTTCGGTGTTCTCTCGTAGCAGTTATTCCGCCTCTTTACCTCTAGGAAGCCATCGATCCTCACGAATTTTTATGCTAGTTCCATCTCCGACCGACCATTGAATCTTTGATAAAATGGAATCCCGTCCAACTAGTATGCTCGCCAACCCTGTGAAGGTCAAGTACCTTTGGAGGCATTTAAGAAATCTTGTGAATGGAAATAAAGACCTTTAAAAAGCTTGCTCCACAAAGAAGTAGGTTGCGGTATTAGTTGCCAGGCTTGTTTGCCTAACAGGCTTTTATTTAAAGCAATGAGGTCTCGAAACCCAAGTCCTCCCATTTCCTTCCCGCTTTTAGTGCTTCCTAGTTCTTCCAAAGGTATTCCTGACTTTCGCTGTCATTTAAGCCACCAGAACCGGTGCAATCTTTTTTTCAATGGACTTACAAAGCGAAACGGGGATTTTGAAAATTGACATAGCGTATTATGGGATTGCCTCAGCATAACAGTTTTTATAAGAATTTCCTTACCACCTTTAGAAATCGACTTTTTTCCATCCATCAAGTTTTGCATTGACTTTCCCTAGTATCCAAGCAAAACATATCTCGTTTGGATCTTCCCCGGGGTCCGACGGGATGCCAAGGTATTTTCCCGTTTTTGCTAACATTGAGATTTTGATTTCCCCGTGCTAAGTTGTCCTTAAGTCTATTAGGCACCTTTACTAAAGAAGATGCTCGATTTGTTCCGATTGATTGGGTTCGTCTCGTAGCTAGACAATACCGGTTTAGAATGTTGGCTGTTCCTGGCATTCCTTGCATCGACTCCATCTAGGAAAAATATAGCGTCATCGGCAAAAAATAAATGAGTCGAGTTGGACACCACTTGCCAATGTGGATACCCTAAGATTTCCCATATGGAGAGCTGATGGATGAGTGTTGTCGTGACATTTGACATCGGATAAAAAGATATAGTGATAAAGGGTCTCCCGTCGAATGCCTCGAGTTGGTGGAAGTAATTTAGTTGTTCCCCATTAAACTTGACACTTATGGAGACCGTAGTGATGCACTGCATTACCCATCGTACCCAAGTAGAATGAAATTTCGAGGAAATGCCACTCAACACGGTCATACGCCTTTTTCATGTCCATCTTGGACAACAATGAAATTTTTGCTTTCTAGTTCTTGTCTTTAGCTAATGAAGTACCTCCCCGCACAATTAAAATATTATCTTGGATTTGATGGCCGTCACAAATGCACTTTGTTCTATAAATATCAGGTTAAAATATTAGGAAGGAAAGGTTTTAGCGGTCGAAAACCTAGGAAATTATTTCGTAGGCGAATTACAAAGACTAATGGGTCAATACCGGTCTAGACATTCCGGGTTAGGGACTTTTGGTATGAGTGTGATAATGGTTCAGCTTTA
The DNA here is from genome assembly GCA_017140615.1 of Eucalyptus cladocalyx. NCBI lineage: Eukaryota > Viridiplantae > Streptophyta > Magnoliopsida > Myrtales > Myrtaceae > Eucalyptus > Eucalyptus cladocalyx. The sequence goes on from CM029517.1 coordinate 606,743, forward strand.
CTCGAGGACATCAAACCAAATTGAAAAAATTGCCGGACTGGATAAATAAACTTCATCTTATAAGATGTCCCAGTGATTTTGATAAAAAAGACCGTTGAATCCATCAAGACTAGGAGCTTGGAGTTTTCCCTAACCGGAAAGTGGCTATTTGAACTTCCTCACGAGTAATTGATGAAGTTAGTTTAGCATTCATAGCATTTGTAACAACACATTCACATTTGTCAATAATCAGCCTATAGTCGCGATAGCGCTCGTTTTGTAGAGTTTGGAAAAGAATTCCATTGTCATTTCCTTTAGAAGACGATCATCTATAACCCATCTTTGATTTTCATCTAGCAAAAAGATTCTGATTTTGTTTCTGCTTTCTGCACTGGATAGTAGTGGCATGAAAGAACTTAGCATTTTTATCACCCACCGAAGCCAATTTATCTCAGAGCGCATAGCCCAGTACGCTCTCCTGCTACCAAGTATTGTGTAGCTTATCTTTCAACGTAGTGACGAGCTGTTTCATTACAGAGGCTGTGTCTGATTTGTTAAAGATTGTAGTTGCTATTGTAAAGTTGCTATCTATTCATTGGCTTGAGAGAAAGTGACTCTACTCCACTTCAAGAGAGCCCAATTGACTCGTTTTAATTTGTACAGCAAAGCTGTAGCTCTTTGCTCCGGGCTGAAGACCAAGCCTTTTTCTATGACATCTCGATAGGCATGATCTTGCAACCAATAAGCTTTGAATTTGAAGGTCTTCCCTTTGCTACACAGTTTTGCTTCAGTAGTAAGCAACAAAGGGCTGTGGTCTGAACCCACTGCTGGTAAAGTGAACACTTCAACCTCAGGGAAAGTGATCCTCCAGTTTCAGTTGCAAAGAACCATGTCCAATCTTTCTTTAACCAAGTCATCCCCCTCTCAGTTTTTTATCCAGGTAAAAGCGCATCCCTTGCTTTCTATGTCCATCAATGCGCAATTGTGTAGAACTTCTCTAAAGGATTGCATGCGAGAAAAATCAGGTGATCATTTACCTACTTTCTCCTAGTGATAGGTTATTTCATTGAAGTCCCCTAGCAAACCCAATGTAAAGAGTTGGTGGAGGCAATTTGTCGAAGGGCTGTCCATAAGGGTTGGCGTAGTTGAAGAGTTGCTGGTGTGTGTAAACAGGTTAGTTGCATAGGTATTCCTCTCCCTGTCTTTATACATATGGTATTGATAAAGTCCTGAGTAGTTAGATCCACCCATAGAGATATATTGGAATGCCAAAACATGACCAAACCTCTAACTATGCCCATTGGATTGATGATATGAGAGTTAGGAAATTGAAGTCGTCTATGAATTATTGAAAGAACTAGCTCTATATTCTTTGTTTCAATCAAAAAAAGCACATCAGGCTTCTCTTTGGCCATTAGGGCCTTTAGGGCTTGAATCGTCAGAGGAGAGCCAAGTCCCTGACCGGTTCCAGCGAGAGGAGTTTCATTTTGCCATCGGTGGCTTTTTCGGTGCAGCCACCTCGGTCCAATTGCCAACTTCTTCAGCCATTAAGACAGGGGGTATCAAGTAGTTGGTTGTCTTCAAAACACTCGAGCTATGAGAACACAAATCGTAAGGGTTGTACCTCTTGAGTTTCTTGGCTATCCTTGTTTTGGTAACTAGTCTAGAATGTTTCGATTTCTTGGTAGTCACAGTTTGCTATAGTTTTATCTCTATTTCCTTTGTGCTTGACAGGTCCGGGATCATCACTCCATCTGGAGTAGCCATCATTGGAGGGGGCAAAGTAGTATGAATATGATCTTTGAAGTAGAACATCCACCGCTTCAACGGGAGGTAGTTTTTGTTTCATTGGAATGCTTGTGTCCATTGTTGTTATAGGGAGAGAGGCACATTGGATACCTTTCATTTTAGATGAGAAATGGATCAAATCGGTAGTCACGATATTCCCTTTATTATTCCTTCTTGATGACAGTCTTTGTTGAATACTTTTAGTCAATTTGGATGGAGGCACGGTTGGTTTAGGTGGAGGTCTTTTAGTGACATCTTCGGGGGGGCAAGCGGGAAACTTAGAGGTCATAATTGGAGGAGTTTCTAGAATCACTTCACGAGACTCATCTAAGGGAGACTTTCCTTCATAGAAAGTCCGCTAGTACGGACCGTTCTCCTTAACTTTAGCATGTAACTATTGGACGAAAGCCATCTTCTCTTTTCATGCCATCTTAACTTTATTAAAAGGTATGTCCCGACAAGTACATTGCATAATGCTCTATTTGTCCGCATGAGTAACAAAAATGAGGGGGCTGTTCATAGGGTAAATCGAGCCAAAAAGCTTTTCCATCTAGACGAATCAATTGCCCTGTTTTCAGAAGATCACTTAAGTTAATTTCAACCCTAACTCCTCCTTTGTGTCAACTTTCACTTCCAGCATTCTCCCAATGCGTTTAATAGCTTTACTTAACATTTGATCTGTGCACCACTCTAGAGGGAGGCCGAAGACTTGGACCCATAATACACATGTGGAAAAATCATAACAATATAAGGGTGTGTTTGGCTTCCAAGACTGAAAAATCACCAAGTTACTAGAAAATAGCCACGGGCCACCCTCTTGTACTCTCTGTTTATCACTTTCTAATTTGAACTTAGCCACATAGATGCCCGTTTCCTGTTGGGTGATCTCTACCTGTTTTGTCCAAAGCGCACTTCATTGTATTTTGGAATGTCGGAAAATTGATAGAAGGATTTGAGAAAATTTTACCGATTAATATCCTCTTGCACTCCTCGATTTTTTCTAGGGATGGCGACTTGTCCCATATGTCGATTTCCTGCTCGGACCATAGTTGGCCAAGTCTGTTACAAAGGGTAGCGAGGTGTGATGTCTCCTCCTGATCGTGAGAGGCCATAATAGACACCCCAATTCAGAGCTTCGAAGAGGTAAGGAAGGAAGTCGACATGCAATATAATTTTTGAGAATTGGAATTCCGATGGAATAAAGGGTGACTAAATTGATATACGATTGGGGAAATTTGGCAAACAGGTAAAGAGGAGAGCTGTAGGTGAAGAAGAAATAGACAACCGAATTGATGGGGAGAGAATTGGAAATAACCCATAACTCGGGCGAAAGCGAGATAAAACAAAGAGGAAGCAAAAGATGGGTTTCACAGAGAGGATGCCCACAAATGGAATTAGCGAAGAGCTCGAAATCCATGGAAGAAAGGGTCATCGTAGCCAAGGAAAGGATACCATGTGCGGGTAATTGCCATTGCAGCAATGGAAGGAAGCAAGGGTTCAATTTGAGAGTGCTAGTATAAGCACCTAGAGGGGGGTGAATAGGTGTTTAAAATAAACCTTGGCAAATATATGCGGAATAAAATAAATTTCGAACAAAACAAAGGAGTTAGGGAAGAGAATAAGAACACAAGATTTATGGTGGTTCGGCTTAATCGAAACCTACATCCACTCTCTCACCTTAACAGCCTTCTTGGCTGATTCCACTATGCAATCAACAAGAGATTACAACCGAGTGCAAACACTTAGTAGTAGATCACACTATCTCACTAAGTTACTCTTTTGGTATTTCTCTCACAATCACAAACGTTTAAGCTCTCTAAAGACAAGTGTATGAACAAAGATCGCTCGGACTTTGGAATTATAAATTCTACGCTCTATCTCTTACTTTCTCATCGGTCCTTTATCTCCTTAAATACTTCTCCACTTCCAAACTAGCCGTTGGACAGTATCCCAGAGAATCGTCTTCCAATATACCCATTGGACAGCTACGTATCTAGAAGATTTGGTAGTCGTTGAGTGACAAAGGTAGAATCCCAAATTGATTCCGATCGCTCATACAAACGAAATCTTGTTTCCATAAGTAAAGCTTCTTCGATAGAGAGTTCTTGTCTTCAAGATCCAATCGTCAATCAAATAGATTGAGTCAATCAAATCAATCTTGATGTGGAATCCAAACTAGATCACTAGCCGTTGTATGATTGGGCTTGAGTTACGATTCATCGAATCTGGATGTAAAGTCTGATAGCAATAGACTTTTCTGATCTGAGTCTGAGTGCGATAAACTTTATAATGGTCGAACATATTCTGCTTTAGCATAGAGTCTGTCTTACGGTTCAACGAGTCTGTTCTGGTTCTTCTAATAATAGACTTTGATAACATCTTTTACACATTCTATCATCTGCATAGTCTATTACTCAACCATCAAACATGTTAGTAGTCTTTGATTTATTTTGTCATATTCAAAACATCATAAGGGATTTCCTAACAATCTTCCCATTTTTGAGGATGACAAAACAATCTCTGAATATGCAGATTTGTAAACATGCTTTTAAAAATGATAATTTAAATCAAAGGATATTAGAAGATAGCAAATAGATTGAGCATAATAATATATAGAAAAATAATCGCAGCTCAATATTATGCCATAGATAATATCAACCAATCAATACATATGCATATTCATATCTTCTCCCCATTTTTTTCATAATCAAAAAGCGATAACAATAGATTCACGTAGAGAATATAAAATGATAACAAATGTGTCTTGCATAATTTCCAAAAATCAGCTTTTTTTATAAAATAAATCGAATATTAAAGATATGCAATGTAACTCATTTCAATCATATGTATATCAGCAAATATCCAATGAAAATCATGGATGCATCATAAAATTCACGTACCATTTTGTCATAATAAAATGATAATATCAATAAAAAGATTTGTTAATGACAAAAGGTAATAAAAGATGCACTAATCGGATTTTTTTAGAACAAATTCTGACACATTTATCTTTCATTCCATTTATAATAAGATCACGATTAATCCAAAAAGATTTTTCCATAATTGATCAATGTCCCTCCTCAATTCTGTTGCCTTTTTGAGGTGATCACGATTATTTTCCTCTCTTCCTTTCGATCTTCTCCCCCTATGATCAGCGATAATATTTGCGTAATGTAAAACAATTTGTCAGTTGTGTACGCGAACATAATTTTTTCCAATATTTCATCCTCGTAGCCAACAATATCCGCAATGATCATCGCATTTTGAAATTCAAGGTAAAAATTTATTTTCTTCAATCAAGCTCTTCTTGAATTCAACCTACATAAACTTAACCAACTTTTTGCACAAATAAGCTGTAATAATATCCACGTGATATATAATACCCTTTTTCTTCAAATAGATAAATTGAATAGCATATATAAAATTATCAAATATTAAAATTCAGAACTATTCAACCTTTTCGTATGACACATAAGAGATTTCTCAACAATTTGCAAAAATTTTGCATAAGGAATGGAATCTTTGAATCTCTAAAAGATAGTATAGAATCTCCATGATTTTCTGATTGAGTTTTCCAAAATTCATATGGAAGATTCTTTTGTGACCTGCAAATTCATATATAATAGATAATAATCTTTGCAGAAATGTCACGAATATATTCATTTGATTTGGCGGATCAAACTTGGTAGATATAATATATATTCTAAGAATATAGCAAGAATATCCATAAATATGCAGTAATATCTTTCAAGATCAAAGATATTTTGAGATAAATTTCAAATATGCATTTTGTAAAAGGAAAATAAATATTTCCTGTTACGTACAAAATCATGATACCTTATATTTACGATAAAAAGATATTCGTAATATAATAAATAATCATCCAAAATGCACATAGAAATTTGCAAGGTAGGATTATAAAAATATTCTTTACCTATGGTATATGTTTGAAATATACCAAAAAATCATTACCAATGTTCACATAAGATGCATTTCTGATTGCATTATGATTTTCATATATTTGCGATCATTCATCCTTTAAAGAATTTCTTGAAATCAACTCATTTCCTTTTTGGTATCCATCAATTTGGATCCTTCCTTGACGCGTTAGAGCAAAATATATAATTCCAAATATTCTTCTAATTCATCATAACAGAGTACTCAAAGAAAGGATATAATGCATAATGATATTTTGAAAAATAAATTCTCACTTGGTCATAGTATGATAAAAACAGAGAGAATAAAATTCCTTGAGTATCTAAAATATTTTAAATAATTAAACATTCACGTAAAGTCAGATTTTTATTTGCAAAAATATGATAAAATATGAGAGTATAAAATTCAAAACCAAATAAATTCATTTGTTTTGGTACATGATATAAAAAATGATCACATGTATCAAATTAAATCTCGTCATAAAACAAATCACATTCTTTCTTCAATAAAGCAAAATATGATCATTATAAAATCTCAATCAACCAAGGATATATCCGAATATCAAGCATAATGAGAAATTGAGAATACAAATATATACATTTATTACCAAACTCTCTTTCTTCTTTCTTCTCTATATCCTGCAAAAAAACAACTCATCTTTTCTTTGGTGCCCATTTTTTTCTTGGGTTCATGAGAGTTAGTAGAGTATGCTGCTTTTATCCAATCTTTCTTAACAGTCCAGACTTTAGGACAATATTTCTCAAGTGTTCCAAATCTCCACAATTTGAATACTTGAGGGCATTTTAGACCAACAGGTTTTATAAACCACTTTTTGAAAGTAATTTTTGTAAAATACCTTTGAAGGTTTTTGTCTAGTCTCTCTTTTACTTTAGGAAAATCAATTAAAGAATTATTTTCATGTGAGCCAAGTCTTGACTTATTATAGTAAGGAACTTGTTTAGAAAGAATATGCTATAATGTTTTTGATCCATTTGAAAATATTGTCAAAATATTTGAAAATTCTTTCTTCAAAGAATCATTTTCTTTAACAATCAAATCTCGACTTTTTTTTGTTTGTAGAAAATCTTTTGCAAAATTTCAAAGTTTTCTTTTTGAGAAAGATCATGTTGCCTAAGCCAAGAATTTTCTTTTTAAGTTCGGAGATCCTTTTAAGAAAATATTTGAGATTTAAGCAAAGCTCATTTATATACTTTGAAACTTTGATAGGAATTTTTGAATTGCTTACCTCGATTTCCTCATCGGATTCTAAGTTTGTGTTCGAGTCAGACTTTGATTCTCGAGTCTGTGTCTAAGTTAGACTCAGATTCTGGATGTGCCATCAAGCATAGATTTCCTTACTCATCATCTTCTTTTATTGTTCTTTTCTGACCATTCTGCTTATATTTTCTTCTTCCACTGAATTTGCTTCCTTTTCTACTCAACTTTTTGAATTTCTCAATCATAAAACAAGTTCTTCGTCGTCCAGTCAGATTCTGAATCTGTTTAATCAAAAAATTAGATATTAAAGCAATGGACGGCTTACCTTTGGATCTAAATCTTGAATTGCTCCACTTCATACGTTGAAGCTGCAATCAATTCATCAACGTAGATAACATAATCCTTTGAGTCCTCCAGTGAGAAACATCACTCACCTCCTATACAACAAAAGTGAATGAAGGCAAAGGCTGGCAAACAACCCACGCTAGATCTGACTCTAATGCAGGGGTAGAGTAGTGGAAAATAGTTTTCAAAGAATAGATATTCGTCAGCCATTATCTTTCTTGTAAGGCCATAGTCGAACAGCACTAGGAGATAAGAGATGATTCCATCAAACAAGCAATCGTCAATCGCACCGCTAAGGACCATTTACTAAAGTGACAAGATGCGCCAGCCAACAATTCATGGAGGCGTGGAGAAATTTCAACGGCCAACAGGTCAAGGATAAGCATTGTATTCTTCCTTTCTTCCTTGGGCCATTAAATATCGAATTGAGAACAGCGTCCACAAGAAAAATCGCCAATTAACAACTATTGAAAAGGACAGCCCGGAATCCCCCCCGGCAACAAAAAGATTAAAAAAAAAAATTCCAAGACGGCAAAGACTAGAGAACAAATACGTATTATTATATATGTCTAATTAACTGTCCACACAAGACCCAAACAGACGAGAAAGGACACTCGATTCCTGGATTTCGCGTTCGAATAATATACAGATTACACTAGTTGACAGATAAGAATCTATTAATTTTCACGAGGAGGAACCTGCCCCTAGCCACAGAAATTGGAAGGAAAAACTTCTCCACACCAGAGCCAAAAGCAAGCGAAATTGTCAAAGCACATGGAACGACGAACTGTGATGAACCTTAAAAAAGAAAACTGGCTAACACTCGCTTCGGCCCCACCGACTCGACTCCACTAGTAATCGTTGCCACAAGTAATGCTCCAATCAATCTACAAAACAACATCCGTGCCCCCCGAAAACAAAAACCCTAATTTTCGCGCCGTTTTGGGGCACCAGTACCGTCCGAAGCGCCGGAAAACTCCACAATCGAACCGGCCAGACTGGAGGCGAAATCCGATCCCTAAACGGACCGCTATCATGGAGAAAAGTGAAAAACACCACGACGACGAAGGCGGGGGAAGCTCACCTGCGATCACCTCGACGACGACGGAGCGGCGGCGGAAGGACGGCGAGACGACTTGGAGATCACTGCGGATACTCTACGATGGCGCGGACGACGAGACTATAAACGAAAACACGCGAGGGAATTCACGAGGAAGCCGACGCGACGGTACGGAAACTTCGAGGAACCACTTTTCCCGCGGGAAGAAACTGCTCCGAACCCGACCCGACGGTCGCTTTCGTCGCCATTAATTCTGGTGGCAGAGGAGAGAGAAAGGAGAGATACGGACCTGGTTGAGTTTCTTCTTCACGCTCTTTATTATGGCTGCTTTTTTTCTCGGGGGCCGAAATTGATCGGGAAGATATTTCTTCGGGGCTGCTTCATATAAGGTGGGGTTTGACGGAAGAGGATGACGACGACGTCTTTGCTCTAAACAGAATCGCTAGAATACTTCTCAAAACCAAACGACAGATTTACTGCGCGGTGTATTTTAAGGAAAGAGGAGTTGGAGCGTATCGAGATTCCAGTAAAAAGGGTGGTTAACGCCATCTAGATTTTCCCTCTTCGAACCTTCCGTCCCCTTGAATCCGCGACCTTAATCTTAAATTTGGAGACCGGCGTGATAATTTTGTATTCGAGGACTCCGCGGATTGTCTTTTTTATCTTTGATTTGCTCGATAATCTATTGAGTATTTTGCTTTGTCTGAGGAAGGAAAAAACATGACAGTTCATTAGATGACTTAGGATTCTCAAGATTGAGCATAAATTATTCAGAAATTCGCCATTTGAGAACTAGAGAGCCCTGTTCAATCTCACGTTGCGAATCATTTTTTTTTTTTTTTGGTTACCGAGATCTCACTTATAAATGTTAGTGGCCCGACTTGACCCAAATAGGTTTTTTCTAGTTTGAGTATGTGGTAGGTTTACAGGCTTGAGCAAGTGTCTTAATTTGACACCATATAGTTTGAGTAGATTTCCAAGTTTGAATATTTCGTAATTTAAATTTTCATAGCTGGCTTATTAATTCGAGCTATCCTGATTTGAGTAAGTTCCTTAATTTGAGTGTTCCCTAGTTTCCTAATTGTCGTGGTTTCTACCTAGAGTAAGCTTTCAAATTGGGTTTTCCAATTTGGATACAAATGTTAGATATATTCAATTAAACATGTTATTTGTCTAACCATGAATGTACCGTGAAAAGAAAATGAGTTAATATGACCAAAAAAGAAAAGAAAAAAAACTCTAAACTTATATATCTCTAACAAATTTACCTTAAACTAATTTTTCGATTATTAAAAAAGTCACAATCCAATACATTTGTGATAAATTTATCTTCTATCAATTTCAGTTAAATTAAATTTATATTATGAAGAAAAAAACTAAAATTGGCCGAAAAAATCCCCCAAACCTATATACCTATCCACTATCATTTATCATTTTGTTTTCGGCACTGACAAAGAATTTAATTAAAAGAATTTATCACGGTTATACCTGTTATGAAACATGTTTGTAATTCCACCAAAAAAAAAAAACATTTTTGTAATTAATATATCAATTTGAATTTTTTATATTATTAAATAAAATTTACCGTTTGGGTACCAACATCGAAAATAAGTAGATCCCCCAAAGGTAATATTAGAGAAGACGTCCGAGTGAGTCCCACCATATGGCGAGTCTCACGTCTTTTTTTTTTTTTTTTTTCTTCTGGTCATGGTGAGTCTCACCATAATGAAGTGGTTTTTATTTTTTTTGGCCCACAGCCCTGGGGCCACGTTGTATCGAGCACAATACTAGATTCCTTACAAAAATAATTTTTTTTTCAGTACGTTTTGTTAAAATAAACTGTTTGAGAATAATTTTCGTTAAAAAAATAATCATTCATGTCGCCTTACATAATTAGCCAATAAATTTCATAAAACGGACGTAACGTTATTTTCTAACTTTTATTCATTATGTGAGCCTTGTGTACTTATATTTTTCTATCCATGACTCATATGCAATAAGCCCATAGGTGAGTTAGAGTTTCATTTTTGAATGAATTTATAACTCCCGCATCTGATTTCTCGACCTTATAATCCATAACACTTGTTCCGTTTCCTTTGAGGAAATGCTTTTGGAAAGGAATACTCAAACGAATTGTCCATGAACCTCATTTTAAATTTGTAGAGTCGTCTCTTAAACTTTTAATTTACACAATATTATCCATAAATTTTGACCATAAATGTGCAATGCCGCTTTTTAAATTTTGATTTACTATTGAAAAGCAAGTGCGCTAAGTCTCATGATGAAAGCGAACTAGTATCCACAAAAATCTCCCCGCCCCGCTCCCGGTGAGATCTTTAGCAAAGCCGAACAATAATATTATTCGAAGGCTTATGCAGGTGAATATTCAAAATATTTTGTACCTAATGTGGTCCTGAATTTTTGATCCAAATTTGCAACGGACTAGTGTCATTTTTAAATTTTTAATTTCATTTTGGAAAGCAGGCGTATCCCAAGGCAGTTGAACTAGGAGATCTCAGGACGAAAAAATCATACTAAGATCCACGAAAAAAGTGCTCTTGCCATTTCCCTCCCTCCCTCCCTCCCTCTCTCCCCTTGAGATCTTATGCTGTTGAACGGTAGATGAAATATCCAAAACGCTTTGAACTGCTCTCTTCTTCCACGCCATTCCATTTCCCTGTTATTCAAGCTTCGAGTTCGATCATCTCATTTGCACAGAGAGGCGAAGTATACTGACGTTTTCAAGCAGCAAAAGCCACGACGCAGGCATTGAAAAAGATGGAGTTCTTATGTCCTTTGTTGGAAATATGAAGATACTGATTCTGAGTATCAATTCAAGTATCGTTGATTGAATTAGTCTCGTTAGTGATTATGTAATCGGTGTATTTTTTTAATAGAAAATGGAATCATTATGTAATCGGTGTATATTTTTATTTCATTATTTCTCACTAACATTATAAGTAGAGGATCATACTTGTACATTGAATATACAGAAATACACAAAAATCACCTTTCCTCTCCATTCCTGTCATTTTTCCCCTCTCAGATTTTGATCTATGCTAAATTTCATGCCATACACCGCTTGCGTGCTGTCGCCTTTTGATTACTTCCAAGAACTTCGGGCTTTTGTGAAAGTGCATGCACTTTCGATCTGTATTTCACGTGGCAATACGTTGCTTTGATAACACGACGGGTTAAGGTATCCGATTTGTTTCGTATGTCAAGGAATCAGAGATGGAAATTTAGCGTTTCTTTTTTCTGTCGAACCGGTCCGAATTTGGGGAGGTCTAGCAACGTTTTAGAAAGTCGTAAGGTATTAGGTGTGGGCATACGCATAAACGCTTTCTATTATTCTATTTCTTTGTTTATTCCCCAAAACAGATTTGAAACAAATCCGTTTCGATAACGCAATTTCATTTTTCTATTTTTAAAACAAATTTCTATTCCAAAAATAGATTGAAGTAAAAATTAGAAGTTTAAAACTTTTAGTTTTTCTATTTCTAGTATAGAATCGAGTAAATCAAAAATTTCATCGTTCACTCACATCGCCGTCGCCCACCGAACGCCGACCGTTCACCACCGGAACTCCACCACCGATCGCCGATCATTGACGTTGGACGCCCATTGGTTGTTGGCCGCTCATCGCCAACCACTCGTGACACCGAAGGCCCACCGCCGACCGCCCGTTGGTCACCACCGGCCGTTGGATGTTGGACCGGTTGGACTTTGGTCGTTGGCCACCCACGTACAACCGCTGGTCACCGACCGCGACTTCGACCATTGGCCACTCGCCCGTCATCGAACTCTAGCAAGCTTGGCCCTCGCCGTTGGCCATCGAACTCCAGCCTATTGGCCATCCGCCGTTAGCCGCGCCATCGGCGTGACGTTGGACTTCGACCACCCGTCAATTTCCAAACACTGACACCGATCACTCAAACGCTGACTTTGGCCACCGAATGCCGACCGTTGCCGCTTCCTAGAAATAGAAATTATATTTCTCTTATCAAACTGATTTTTTTATTTAGAAATAGAAATTCTGAATCACATTATCAAATGTATTTTTTTACAAGAAACTTGTCCACGGAATAGAAATTGAGAAATCAATTTCTAGCCAAAAAATTTTGTCATGCATGTCCTTAGTGTCAAATTAGATTTTTTTTTTTCTGGTCAAAGTCAGGTTAGGATTTTCGAAGGGGACATTGGGGTGAAGGAAAGGTTTTTTTTGGGAAAATATCTTCAACCATTTGTCTACTATGAAACGGACACAACCTTATTTTCTAACTCTCAATTCTTTACGCAATCCTTGTGTACGAATAGTTTTCTATGATTGAAATAGAGTTTCATCTCTCCACGAATTTCTAACTCACATATCTAATATCCTATCTTATAATTCAGGCATTCAAAATTCGTAATGCGCATTTTGGTTTTCCTTCAAAGACATGCTTTTGGAGAGGAAATACGTAGCACGAATTGCTCCAAACCTTCATTCTAAACATATAAAGTTGTCTCTAAACTTTTAATTTACACAATATAATTCTTATTTTTTTAATTTACTCTTGAAAAGCAAGTGCATCTGAGGCACTCGAACTAGTCCCGCAATGAAAGTATACTAGGATCCACGAAAAAAGAACACTCTCTCTCCCTCGGTGAGATCCCCATGCTAAAGTTGAATGGTACAATGTGAAAGCTTATGCAAATAAATATCCAAAATGATTCGGTACCTAATGTCAGTCTCCGAATTTTGATTCTAATTATAGTGTCATCTCTAAAATTTTAATCCACTTTTGGAAAAGAAAAGGCACTCAAACTAGGGTAGCACATGCAACAAAAACAAAAATGCTCGTGCAGATGAAATATCCAAACGCTCTGGTACATACTTCCCTTCTCCCACGCCATCATACCTATCGGATCACCTCTTTTCGTCAGATCGAAACAGCATCCCACGCTCATTGCCTTTTTGTTTACTCCAAGACCTTTGGGTTTTTGTGAAAGTGCCATGGTTTCAATCTGTATTTCACGTCGCAGTACGTTGCTTCGGTAACACGATGGGTTAAAGTATCCCACGCGTCCGATTTGTTTGGCACATACCAGAGACAGAAATTTAGTGTTTTCTTTTTTCTATCGAACTGGTCCAAATTTGGGAGCTCCAGCGACATTTTAAAAGTCGAAGGTATTGGGTCAGCTTAGATTTATTTTTTTATTTTTTTTTGGTCAAAGTCAGATTATGATTTCGAGGAGACGTTGGGGTGTAGTTCTTTTTTTTTTTTTTTTTTCGTGGGTACTAATCCCGAAAGACCATACTGGATTGGAGCTGAAGTGATGGAGATCGATTCCGACGAAAGGAAATTCTTCGAAGGGCATTGAAGAAGCCAAGAGCGGGCTCCCGTCTCCAGCAGGATCACCCTCTTTCGTCATCCAGCCTCAATTTTTCTCAAAAGAGAACCAAAATGATTTATCCGTGATGGAATTTTTAGTACTCCTCTTTTTATTCTTTTTAACTTTAAACTCTGGCCCTTTAGGGTACATCTCGAATTACTTTTTTTTTTTTAAATTTAACTGTAATTTGTAGCTCGGACATTTTGAATCTCGCAAAACTTCCGCAATACTCAAGCATTGATCCATTTACTTGATAATATTTTAAATTCTGACGGAATGTCCATGTGTAATCAGATAGGCTCTTGATCCCCCCATATTAAAAAAATTAAGGTCAAGGATACATGGTTTTACCCGTGAAGTTTGCCGTGAAATATGATCCTTATCCAATCTAAATCAACTTTATATTTTCCTAATCATGCCCATTCGGATGGTCTCCCATCGCGATGTTTATCCGGACGGTTTTTCGAGACACTGAGACGTGACGCAGGCGCCAACCTTTTTTTGGCCAAGCCTCGGCGTCCGCTAATATGAAAAGGGCACCATAAGCAGGTTCAGGACAAAAAGAAAGAAGAGGACAATTTCACCAAGAGTGCACAGAGATTTTCCCCCCTTCCTTCTGGCGTTAGCGAGCGAGCGCAGTTTTCGTATTCGAATTTCGCAATCGCCTCGAAACGTGCCATCGTGGCAAGGTCATGATCGGATTTCCGTCGAAACTCACATTTTTCCTTATTTTGGACGCATTTAAAATACGTCGAGTTCGGGTCGAGAATTGCCAGCTGCGTCAACCGTGGTAAATGATAGTCTGTTTTATCTTCTTTTGGCTAGTTGAGGGAAAAGCTATTTTAATGGGGCCCGTCATCGCTGGTCACTATTGCTGGACGAATCACGCGTTGGTTGAAACTTGTGAGTAAGTGCAAGGATGGTTCGGAGAAGAAAAGCTGAGGATTCCTAATTTAGCTAGACGCTACTGCATGCCAAAAGTAGCATACGAAAGTTTAAGTAGGGTGCACATGCCGAGTCTTTTCAAAGATATTTTCGGACGCCCTAACCTGTTTTGTCACCAAACCGGTGCTCCTTCTTTTATTTTTCATTTTCTTTAACGAATTCTTTATGATTACGGTTTACATTGATATTCCATAACAATATCTCAGAAATTTACTCTCCCCGACTTCAATCTTGCTCGTGTTGCGAGTCCCACACATCGAAGAAAAGGGATGAGACTTATCCCTATTGGCATCTTAAATCCAAAGTCCTCTCTATCCAAATCATCAAATTTGAGCGAACGAGGATGGCCGCACAACATATGAACGATACATCGTTGTCAAGACATCGATGGAGATACTAAATAGGGAGAGCATCTGCGAGTTAAATAGATAATTTGTATCAAAATGGGCTAGAACTTATGGAAAGTTGAAAAGTAGATTTTATAGAACCAACCCTGATCCTATTTCATTACCATATGAAGATTGATCCGGAGGCGAGAGGATTCCAATACTTTCGACTTTGGGACCGATGATTGAGGAACTTAGATTTAAGTGAAGGGTCGTGACGTCAAGTTGTGATGCGAATTCTCCGCAAGGTAGCAAGCTAATTACGGTCTAGCTTCCAGATCACATACACATGTACATTCACCACCATCTTTTTGTTCGATCATTTTTGCCAGGATAATTAGTGGGTGACGTGGCAAGTTGAGCTAATCATCGGCAACACTTACGGACATGGGAGACATATAGACACGTGAGGAACGTACTGCGACGTGAAATACAGATCGAAACTGCATGGCACTTTCTGGCACGAAGGTACATTAGAGAAGACGTCCGAGTGAGTCCCACCATATCGCGAGTCTCACGCTTTTTTTTTTGGGTCATGGTGAGTCTCATGTTGACAACGTGGTTTTTATTTTTTGGCACACAGCCTGGGGCCACGTTGTATCGAGCACGATACCGGATTCCCTACAAAATAATTTTTTTTTTCAGTACGTTTTGTTAAAATAAACTGTTTGAAAATAATTTTCATATAAAATAATCATTTGTCATCTTAGATAATTAGCCAATAAATTTCATTATCCATAATAATTCATTTATGACCATTTTCGTGGATGATGAAATATTTTTCATTCATTTATTTTTGTAAGTAATATGAACGATCGTTTTTAAGAAAATATCTTTCGAATCATTCATATTCCATATAACATATGTAACATTATTTTCTAACTTTTATTCATTATGTGAGCCTCGTGTACTTATATTTTTCTATCCATGACCTATATGCAATAAGCCCATCGCGAGTTAGAGTTTCATTTTCGAACAAACTTATAACTCCTGCATCTGATTTCTGACCTTTATAATCCATAACACTTGTTCCGGCTTTGAGGACATGCTTTTGGAAAGGGAATACTTAGATGAATCATCCATGAAATTCATTCTAAATGTGTAGAGTCATCTAAAACTTTTAATTACTGCACAATATTATCCATAAATTTTGACCAAACGTGTAATGCCGCTTAAATTTTAATTTACTGTTGGAAAGCAAGTGTGCTAAGTCTCATGACGAAAAGCAAACTAGCATCCACAAAAAATCTTCCCCTAGTAGGATCCCTGCTCAAGTCGAACAGTATCATTTGAAGGCTATGCAGATGAATATTCAAAACATTTTGGTACCTAATGTGGTCCTGAATTTTTATTCAAATTTGCAGTGTGATTAGTGCTCGTCTCTAAATTTTTAATTTAATTTTGAAAAGCAGGTGTATCCGAGTCACTTGAACTAGTAGATCCCAGGACGAAAATCATACTAAGATCCACGAAAAAGTGCTCTTGCCCTCTCCCTCGCTCCCCGTGAGATCTTATGCTAAAGTTGAACAGTAGATGAAATATCCAAAACGCTTTGGAACTCCCTTCTCTTCTTCCAAGCCATTCCATTTCCTGTCATTCAAGCTTCGAGTTCGATCATCTCATTTACAGAGAGGCGAAGTATACTGACGTTTTCGAGCAGCAAAAGCCACGACGCAGGCGTTGAAAAAAGATGGAGTTCTCATGTCCTTTTTTCCCTCTCAGATTTTGATCTATGCGAAATTCTCATGCCCCACACCGCTTGCGTGCTGTCGCCTCTTTTTATTACTTCCAAGAACTTTGGCTTTGTGAAAGTGCATGCACTTTCGATCTGTACTTCACGTGGCAATACGTTGCTTCGATAACACGACGGGTTAAGGTATCGCACACGTCCGATTTGTTTCGTACGTCAAGGAATCAAAGATGGAAATTTAGCGTTTATTTTTTCGTCGAACTGGTCCGAATTTGGAAGCTCTATTAGAATGTCGAAGGTGTTGGTGTCAGATTAGGATTTTTATTTTTATATATATTCTGGTCAAAGTCAGATTAGGATTTCGGGCGTGGGACATTGGGTGAAGTTGAAGGTGTTTTTGGGAAAATATCTTCTGAATCATTCGGCTCACCTAAACGACGCAATCTTATTTTATAACTCTCAATTCTTTATGCAATTCCTGTGTACGCATATTTTTCTATGATTGAAATAGAGTTTCATCTCTACGAATTTCTAACGCACGATCTAATATCCTATCTTATAATTCAGGCATTCAAAAATTGCATTGCTCATTTTGATTTTCCTTCAAGGACATGCTTTGGAAAGGGAATACTAGCACCTAATTGTTCCAAACCTTCATTCTAAACATGTAAAGTTGTTCTAAACTTTTAATTTACACAATATAATTTAATTTTTAATTAACTTTTTGAAAAGCAAGTGCATCCGAGGTACTCGAACTAGGTCCCGCAATGAAAGCATACTAGGATCCACGAAAAAAGAGCTTCCTCCCCCCTCGGTGGGATCCCATGCTAAAGTTGAATGGTACAATAGGAAAGCTTATGCAAATAAATAAATATCCAAAACGCTCGACCTAATGCCATGGTCCTTGAACTTTGATTCTAATATATAGCGATCTCTAAAATTTTAATCCGCTTTAGTGTCAAGCATGTACGAGGCACCCAAACTAGGTAGCACATGCACAAAAACAAAAATGCTCTCTCTATCCCCTAGAATTAAATGGTTCTCTTATGCAGATGAATATCCAAAACGCTTTGATACTCAATGTGGTCATTAAATTTTATTAAATGTGTAATGTCATCCCTCTATTATTAATTTGTTTCTGGAGAGCAAGCGTCACTCGAACTAGTAGATCCCCCGACGAAAACCGCATTAGGATCCACAAAAAAAGTGCTTCTGCCCTCTCTCTCTCCTCTCTCCATGAGATCCCGTGCTAAAGTCGAACAGTACTTCTCTGAATGCTCGTGCAGATGAAATATCCAAAACGCTCTCTTACCCACTTCTCTTCTACCACGCCATCATACCTATCGTTCAAACCCTGAGTTCGATTTCTAAGTGGCCTGTGATGTTTTCGAGCAGCAAAAGCCCCGATGCAGACGTTGAAAAGTATGCAGTTCTCGGTTCTCTTTTGTCCCTCTCAGACTTGATCAATGCGAAACTCTCATGACATCCCACGCTCGAGTGCTGTTACCTATTGGCATCTTAAATCCAAAGCCCTCTATCCAAATCATCAAATTCGAGTGAACGAGGATGGCCGCACAACATATGAACGATACATCGTTGTCAAGACAGAGAGCATCTGCGAGTTAAATTGATAATTTGTATCAAAATGGGCTAGAACTTACGGAAAGTTGAAAAATAGATTTTATAGAACCAACCCCGATCCTATTTCATTACCATATGAAGATTGATCCGGAGGCGAGAGGATTCCAATGCTTTTGACTTTGGGACCGATGGTTGTGGAACTTAGGTTTAAGTGGAGGGTCATGGCGTCAAGCTACGATGCGAATTCTCCACAAGGTAGTAGGCTAATTACGATATCGCTTTCCAGATCACATACACATGTACATTTGCCACCATCTTTTTGTTCAGATTATTTTTGCCAGGATGATTAGTGGGTGACGTGGCAAGTCGAGCCAATCATTGGCAACACTTCCGGACATGGGAGACATAGACAGTGACGAACGTACTGCGATGTGAAATACAAAGTCGAAACCGTATGGCACTTTCACACGAAGGTAATATTAGAAAAGACGTCCGAGTGAGTCCCACCATATCGCGAGTCTCACGTTTTCATTTTTTTATTTTTTTTGGTCATGGTGAGTCTCACGCTGACGACGTGATTTTTATTTCAGCTGATAATTACATAAAACACATTAATGCCATT
Source organism: Eucalyptus cladocalyx (assembly GCA_017140615.1). Taxonomy (NCBI): domain Eukaryota; kingdom Viridiplantae; phylum Streptophyta; class Magnoliopsida; order Myrtales; family Myrtaceae; genus Eucalyptus; species Eucalyptus cladocalyx. Next base: position 625,669 of record CM029517.1, read on the forward strand.
AATCCACTTGTGCCACGTGATTTTTGTTAGGATAGATGTTATTCGATAACCTAACTACAAAGGGAATCTTGGTCAGCATTAGAACATTGTCAACAGAAGCTAGATTTATAAGATATTTGCTAATGCACATTCAGCAGCCAAACCAACAGTATATGATTTATCTTTGCATTTGGAAGTTGATGCCAATATCATGTGTGGGCAATTTAGATTAAAAATGTAAATCAATTAATCCCAGCCTTGCAATGGTTGAGAATGTACCTGAAATTCTCCAGGAAACACACAATAGTGAAACACATTAGGCACTGCCTTTTGGAAATAAACCAATAGAATTGCCTATCTTGGCCCTCTAGATATTTAAAAAACCCTGAATTTTGTGGGTAAGGTTAAAAAAAAAAAAACTCTCATATTGCTTAAAACATATATCCGCCAGAGCTATAACGATTCTGCAGGAACCAGTCTGAGAAAACTTTTTACTTTTCAGTAGGACTAAAAATAAAAACAATGTTAAAGGGAATTTTCTGTAAACTAAGTAAAAGAAAATGCAACATCCTATCATCATATAAGAAATCAGAGATCTACCTGCATTTATCTCATTCATTGCTCGCCTACATGCTCATCTGGTTCTATAACAACAATTAGAGTCTGAACAATCTCATATCCATAAGCCGACATAGCTCACAGTGCAGAATAGACAAATGAAAACACGGTCCCCTTCAATCTAAATCTCTAAGGAGTACCTGAATTATACCTTCTCAAGTTCGTCCTCTACAGCTTTTGCTATTTCATTCTTCTGTTCAAATGTCGAATCGAGTTCAGCTTTCAAACGCTTGCACGAATAACTGAGCCAGAAAAAGAAAAAAGTCATTTCTGCCCCATCTCTGACATTCAAGCATACTGGCATGAGGAAGCAATAATTACTCCAAAGCAAACAATATGGCCAATAATTTAGTGCATCCAGAGATTTCATGGTAAGATCCCAAGATATGCAAATGAATATTCATATCAAATATGCACTTAAACAATGCTTCATGAAATAGTGAAAATAAGCAAACTAGCTCAAACTCTGATTACTTCTGTTGCCTCAAAAATAAAAATGAAAAAGTGAAATGACCACAGAGAAGAGAGGGAAGGGGAAATCTCCTTTCACTAGCATATACCGAAGATATTTATGTTGTATCATGTTGCTAAAATGCTGGAGGAAGAACTTCAATAAACATTCAGCTCCAAATAAGTCTTCCAAAAAAATCAACTCAGAAAAAGGAGGATTTATATATCGAGGTGATAGTTAGCAACTCACATAAACATAACAAAACATACCAATTTAACTTTCTATGAAAATACTCTCTTCATGTGTATGAATAATTATTATCCCTCTTATTTGAAAACTTGACGCTGCCGTGTCAAATATCAGAAATAGCTCAAAAGAGATGTTCAACTTCAAAGCGGATCCTGAAACTCAGAGTACCAACGTGACCATTGCCTCTTGTACCAGAGATACATTCCCTTGTTAAGGGATTATTTTATGAGTCTCTAGTGTGTGATTAGCTAAGTGCAGAGCCCAGCTAGGCAAAATCCTGTAGATTTCTTCTCTATTTTTTTGCGCATAGGCCATATAGAATTCAATTCACCTTGGGATCCATAGGTTCTAATTTTTTTGCCCTTGACAGTGTTCAATCTATCATGTAATGTAACAAAGATTTAGAGAAGGAGCAGTGAGAATTTGTCTACGTTGGTAGAAATTTCCTGATGTAATTTGCAGTTTTTCCATAACTTTAATCAAAGAGGTTGATGTTCGGATGAGGAAAGGAATTTCTCCCCTGAACTCTTTTTTGATGCTGTTTTTGAAGATGTGTATGAGATTATCATAATTTCAGCGTATGATTTATACAATATCGAACCCTATGTCAAGATCAAACACAAGAAGCATGCATACTGTTCTTTTGAGAAACTGACGGATGGATTCATGTTTTTGCCTCGAAAATGGCTGAAAGGGGTCTAGGACTTACTTAGGTTCAAGATAAAAAAAAATATATAATTTTTTTGACATAAATTTAAGATTGTTTTCCTCTACAAAGAAAAGACAAAAAAGAGAGAGAGAGAGAAGTGGAGATGCAAGGTATCCATCCCTGTACCTCTCGCATGCTAAGCGAGCGCTCTACCATCTAAGCTACATCCCCTGACGGATAATTCGATGTTAATAAATAATAAATTAACTTAAAAAAAAAAACAAGGGAGAATTGAGAAATTTTTAATTCCAAAAAAGCAACTTCATCAAACGGTGATGCGCAGTAAATTAACCGTTCCTATCTTTTTTCACCTCGCTCTTGCATCAAATGAGAGTATCCCTACGGTTACAAGAAAAGGCCCCATGCATGCATGGATAATCTCACAACCAAACTGTCGCCATTTTTTTGATTAAAAAAAAAAAAAAACTGTCACCATTTTACCTATCAACCCCAACTCTTCTAAAAGTATAATTATATACAGTGGAAATAGTTCTCGTTTTCTCAAATTTAGCACCACAATCTCCATCAATTTCGCCTCACTTGCTAGACCCCGCGGACCTGTACTTGTACCTACTGGCCCAGAACAGGTAGTTCAGGAAGTTCAGCCCGCTGAGCACGCACATTAGCCAGTAGAACCTCTCCAGATGGTACCTGTTCAATGGCCCACGAGAGGGCTGTTGCCAGGGACCCATAAGCTGGCTGGGCCTCCGAGAAGAAGAACTCCAGCAGCCCCGCCAGGGTGAACAGCTCGGCCGACCTGAGGAACAGGTACTGGAGCGCGATCGAGAAGAAGGTGATGGGCAGCGGGCCGGGGGAGGCGAGGAGGCCCGAATCGGGCTACCCGCTTCCGCCTGATCTCCACCAGGGCGGCCACCGCCATGGCCGATCCTCTGCAGGTGCGTTATGCCCGTCTCGGTCTTGGTGGCCCGCCGCGCGAAGGATGATGAAGTGGTCGTAGACCGGGGCGAGGATCATGATGAAGAGGATGGGGAAGATCGGAAGGGAGGCTGGCGGGACCTCGAGGGAGCCCAGTTTGGTGTCCATGGTCGACGCTTGTTGGACCGAGAAGGTAGAGAGCTGGGCCAAGCAGCAGTTGAGTATGATGGTGCAGGCGAAGACGGGGAGGAGTTTCAGGACAACCTTGACGTCCTCGACTTGCTGGACGCTGCACTCCAGTGACCGGTTGATAGGCTTGCTTGTCACTGCTCTGTTCAGGAAGCTCAAGCTTCCATTCGAGGGAAGTGTCGCCTCCTTTGATTTCTGGTCATCTTCTGCTCCTGCTTCGAATGCTTCCTGTTTGCGTGGGGCCGTCTGCGTTGTTGCATAAGCAGGGCTCGTGTTCATGCTTGCAATGGCATTGCTTGTGTTCCTGGATTTGCAGGGATTGAGCGTAGCAGCAACCGAAACCTGTCGCAACAAAGAATACATGAGCAAGATGACATGGTAACGGGTGATTACTGATCGGACACATGCGCATTCTTAAGAACTAAAGCGATCATCGGGCAGGCTCGAGCCGTGCCAGAAAAGGAGGTCTCCAGGCTCCTTCGGCCTCGGCAGGCTTCATAAGCCGTCAGGTTCATGATAAGGTCTATCAAATCACCCTTTCCAGCAGAGACCAAGAGAAACCCAATCCAAGAAAATGTATGCAGACCTTGAAAATGGTCGTGAGCGGACTCCCCGGAGGGGATCTTGCTCCTGTAAATGTCTGATCCAGCGAGAAAGATCGAGATGGACAGGAATATCACAAGCGTCGAAATCCCGAATCCCCATTGCCAGCCTTTGTTGTCCTCAACCCAGACCACCAACGTGACCGCAATCAGGCCACCGCAGGAGAGGCAGAGCACGAAGTAGTTGAAGAAGGTGGACCTCTGCTTCCTCCCTGCGGCGTGGTGTCGTCGAACTGCTCAGCCGACGGCAGCGAGCCCTTTTATCCCCCAACCCCGAGCGCCCACCAGATAGAGCCCGGCGAACAGCATCACCGCCTTCCAGCAACTGACCTTTGGCATACGGCCGTGGGGTCGGCCTGGCTGCAGGCGCGCCCAGCGAGGCCGACTTGGCCTGCAACGTGAGTATGACCAAGCCCTGTTGCACAAAGAGAGTCGCCTAGCACACCAACATCTCGACACCTGGGCGAGGGTCGACGCATTTCTCCGCATCGGTATCCGGCGAAAAAGCTTATCATGGATGGCGTGACCTGGATATAATTCGTTTGTCAATTGATCGCCGATCAAAACCAAACACATCCCCCCACACAAATTTCAGTATGTTATCACATGATCATGAACTCCATCCAAAGTCATTTGCGCTAATCATGGATCCGGCTTCGCTTCCCTTCTTTTTACAGTTATCATAAAGTTTCCATCTACAAAGCAGGTACAACCGCATTTGCCAAAGCTTAAGGTTCTATGTGATTTTCTTTTTGCCCCTCTCGTTTAATAAAAAAAGAAATTCTATTTTGGTGGGTTAGCACTAGCAGCTTCCCTTTGTTAAAAAAATGACAATTACGTGCGGAGAATTTCCATAAGGAGGCGACATTTTGGAAATGGGGCCCCAGGCCGTCAGGCCACGTGTCAATGGCCCGGCAGCGACAAATGTCACACGAAATGTCAACGTTCGAGAACCTTTGACTCCTCAAAAGGCCGCACAAAACACACAAATTGTTTCCACCTCACGATCGCACGCGTGGCTTTTTAGGTCTTGACCAATGACAGGGTGCCCGAACTTACGACAAAGTTGACGAGAGTACAACAATACAACATATGTCCACAGGACGAATTGGTCCTGAATTTTCGACTTCAGTCATGGCGCATCGATGCACCTAGACGTAAGCCGGCACTAATAGACTGCACTAATAGACGGGGTATGCTCCGATTGGAAGTGTTTAAGACCAACAGTGTTTGACCCAAATCAAAAGAGGTCTAGGACAAGACAAAAAGGTCATGATCATGTTCCGTTTCCATCCCCTCATTACCAAGATAAGATCACTAATCTATTGGGAGAGATCTTGTTCACCCAACATCTCGGACAATGACCACACGAGTGGGACTCATCCACACTTGGCTTCGGTGCGACGATGGGACGCTGAAGATGGCACGTGGCATTGCGTGCATGGGGGTGACAAATGGCACGGTGGCTCGACTTCATTGGCCAGAGTTTACATGCCGCACCGCATTGCATTGTCAATGAATGGGACAAGAATTAACACCTTTTTGGGATTATCTGACGAGGGCTTTCAAAGCTGAAATTGAGAGAGGGAGAGGAGTCTCTAACATGATTGTCCTATGAAACGACACTATTGTCGAGGGAACTCCATGTGATTGGAGCAAAAAGTTGCCCAGAGGACTAATTGCAAAGGGGCCCATCACAGTCAAGCTCAGCAATTATATTGATGTTAGATTTTAGACCGAGGTCTCAAGATTTGCAACAACCTATCGAAAGATGTCTCCTTATGCCAGCACTCCCCGGCTCGGACCGAGCGGAGGGTGGCCACAAGGGAGGGGAGGCATGGGTCGATGAGCTCAAGCTCGCTGCGGATGAATGGCTGCGCGGCTTCGAGGAGGCTTTGGAGGTCGGTGGCGGTGGGAAGAGAGAGAGATTTTGGTGTTGCTGTGGAGGCCACAGCACGGTTCGTTTGATTGAGAGGGAGAGATAGAGAGCGAGAGGCGATGGAGTTTCGATAGCTGAGTTTGTGTTTTTTATGGACCACGCCATTATTTTCGGGAGGATCCATCATCCTCATGTTTTTGAACTCGAGAAGCAGAAGAACTAGAGGGATCCAAACGAGAGATTGTACCATGAACAGCTGGACCACCAGGTCGGCGCCCACTGGCCGTACATGGCCCGCATCACCGGCACACCGACGAGCAGGTTCGTCCGCGTGCACAGCGAGAACGTTGTGATGATCCAATCGTAGTTCGCCCTGCTGCTGAACATCAGCAAGTAAGATGATAGAGTGGGACGACGTGTACAAGGTGGTGAAGTCCATGTTCCCACTGTACGTAGCGCTGATGCTTGGCTACGAAACTGTCAAGTGGTGGCGCCTCTTCACCCACGAGCAGTGCAACGGCATCAACCGTTTCATCGCCCTGATCGTCCTCCCCTGTTTCATCTCCCTGATCGTCCTCCCTCTTTGGGTTCGAATTCACAGCCCACATTAAACGGTTGATGCCGTTGCACTGCTTGTGGGTGAAGAGGCGCCACCACTTGACAGAGCCCGTAGCCAAGCATCAGCGCTACGTACAGTGGGAACATGGACTTCACCACCTTGTACACGACGTCCCACCCTATCATCTTCCTTGCTGATGAGTGCTGTCTCTGGTCGATGTTGTGCCCCATGCTTTATATAATGTCAAAACTCGTGACGAAACCGCTCGGGAACCGACGGTCGCTTTCGTCGGCATTAATTTTGTCGCAGAGGAGAGAGAAAGAAGAGACAGAAGGAGAGAGAGAGATACCTGGTTGAGTTTCTTCTTCACGCTCTTTATGCTTCTTTTTTTTCTCGGTAGGGACCTGGTTGAGTTTTTCTTCTTCACGCTCTTTATGCTTCTTCTTTTTTCTCGGTAGGGACCTGGTTGGGTTTCTTCTTCACGCTCTTTATGCTTCTTCTTTTTCTCGGGAGGGCGAAATTGATCAGGAAGATATTTCTTCGGTCCCGCCATAAGGAGTACGGCGGTAGAGGATGACGACGTCTGCCAACAGAGTAAGCTTTCCCAAATTGGGTTTTTCAATTTGGATACAGATGTTATATATTTAATATATGGGATTCTACTGGCTATGACACATGCTAGAGCAAACAGTAAGAATATTAGGAGTTTTCAATGATGTTTAAGTGCAAAGTGGATAGTTAATTTTTTTTTTTTCCTCCTACCTTTTTGTCCTCTTTCTTTTTGGGCCAATTTTGCTATTTTCATTTTAATAAGTAAATTGCGCAACAAAACTACAAAGTACTGTGTGTATGAGAGGACTAAACATGTTATATGTCTAGAAATAGAGACAATCCACGATTCACTTGAATATTGTTAATAAATAGATATATGGATATATTCAATTAAACATGTTAGATGTCTAACCATGAATGTACCACAAAAGAAAAAGAGTTAATACAAAAAAAAATCTAAACTTGTATACTTATAATAAATTTACCTCAAATTAATTTTTTGACTACTAAAAAGTCACAATTTAACACATTTGTGATAAATTTATCTTCTCGTTAGTTTCCGTTAAATTAAATTAATATTATAAATAAATAAATAAACCGAACGGAGGGTAAAATCTCAAACCGGTATATCCATCCACCGTCATATGCCATTTTGCTCAACAATTTGATAGTAAATTTAACGGAAAGTGAATTTATCACGTTATACCATTCGGAAATAAGTTTGTAATTGATGTATCAATTTGAATTTTTTATATTATTAAATAAAAATTACCGTTTGGGTACCAACATCCAAAATAAGTGGGTCCTGCGAAGGTAATATTAGAGAAGACGTCTCAGTGAGTCCCACCAAATCGCAAGTCTCAGGTTTTTTTGTTTTTTTTGGGTTATGGCGAGTCTCACGTTGACGACGTAGAATTTTTTTTTTGTTGTTTTTTTTTTTTTTTGGCCTACAGCTCGGGGGCCATGTTGTATCAAGCACAATACCGGATTCCTTACAAAAAATAATTTTTTTTTCAGTACGTATTTTTAAAAAAATGTTTGAAAATAATTTTCGTAAAAATAATTCTTTATGTCGTCTTAGATAATTAGCCAATAAATTTCATTATCGATAATAATTTATTTATGACCATTTTCATGGATGATGAAATATTTTTCGTTCATTTATTTTTATAAGTGATATGAATGATCGTTTTTAAGAAAATATCTTTCGAATCATTCATATTCCATAAAACGGACATAACGCCATTTTCTAACTCTTTATTCATTATGTGAGCCTCTTGTACTTATATTTTTCTATCCATGACTCATATGCAATAAGCCCATCGGTGAGTTAGAGTTTCATTTTTGAACGAATTTATAACTCCTCCATCCAATTTCCGACCTTATAATCCATAACACTTGTTCCGGCTTTCCTTTGAGGACATGCTTTTGGAAAGGGAATACTCACACGAATTGTTCATGAACTTCATTCTAAATGTGTAGAGTCTTCTCGAAACTTTTAATTTACACAATATTATCCATAAATTTTGACCAAACGTGTAATGCCGCTTTTTAAACTTTAATTTACTATTGGAAAGCAAGTGCGCTAAGTCTCATGACGAAAGCAAACTAGTATCCACAAAAAAATCTCCCCCCAATAGGATCCCGTGTTAAAGTCGAACAATATCATTCGAAGGCTTATGCAGATGAATATTCAAATTTGGTACCTAATGTGGTCCTGAATTTTGATCCAAATTTGCGTGTGACTAGTGTCGTCTCTAAATTTTTAATTTAATTTTGGAAAGCAGGCGTATCCGAGGCACTTGAACTAGTAGATCCCAAGACGAAAATCATACTAAGATCCACGAAAAGAGTGCTCTTGCCCTCTCCCTCCCTCCCTCCCCTTCTCTCTCTATCTCTATCTCTCTCTCCGTGAGATCTTATGCTAAAGTTGAACGGTAGATGAAATATCCAAAACACTTTGGAACTCACTTCTCTTCTTCCACGCCTTCCATTTCCCTGTCATTCAAGCTTCGAGTTCGATCATCTCATTTGCAGAGAGCGAAGTATACTGACGTTTTCAAGCAGCAAAAGCCACGACGCAGGCGTTGAAAAAGATGGAGTTCTCATGTCCTTTTTCCCTCTCGGATTTTGATCTATGCTCAATTCTCATGCCATACACCGCTTGCGTGCTGTCGCCTTTTTTTTTATTACTTCCAAGAACTTTGGGCTTTTGTGAAAGTGCATGCACTTTCGATCTGTACTTCGATAACACGACGGGTTAAGGTATCGCACACGTCCGATTTGTTTCGTACGTCAAGGAATCAGAGATGGAAATTTAGCGTTTATTTTTTCTATCAAACCGGTCCGAATTTGGGAGGTCTAGCGACATTTTAGAAAGTCAAAGGTATTAGGGCAAGCATGACAATGTTTCTATTTATTTATTTCTTTATTTCTCTATTCCCGTAACAAAGTTTGAAATAGAAATCCGTTTGATAACGCAATTTCATTTTTCTATTTCCGGTACAAATTTATATTCCAGAAATAGATTTGAAATGGAAATTAGAAGTTAAAACTTTTAGTTTTTCTATTTCTTGAATGTAAATGAGAAATCAAAACTTTCCTCATCGTTCACTCTCGTCATTGCTCATCGCCCACTCCGCCACCCGTGGATGTGGAACGCCCGCCGCCGGTTGCCGCTTGCCCACCATCGGCCCCAACCATCATCCGCTTGCCACTAACCGCCGGCCACCGAACACCGATTGTCCGCCACCGGACTCCAACCGCGGATGTTGGACGCCGTCGATCGTTGGCTGCTCATCACCAATCACCGCACATTGGAGGCCCAACGCCAACCACCCGCGCCCCTCACCACGGCCGTCGAATGTTGACCGTTGGACTTTGGCCGTTGGCCACCCGCCGCCAACCACCAATCACCGGCCGTCGGACTCCGGCCGTTGGCCACCCACCGCTGGCCGTTGGCCCCCGCCATCAGCCATCAAACTCCGACCGTTGGCCATCTGCCACTAGCCGCTGGTTGTCGTCCTCCGAACGTTGGACGCCGGTTGCTAGCCTCCGAACGTCGAACGCCGGACATCGGACTCTGAATGTTGGACTTCGACCACCCACCGTCGATTGCCGAATGCCGAACGCCGAACGCCGATTGCCGACGTCGACTCCGTACATTTGAATGCCGGGCATTGTGCCGCTCCTAGAAATATAAATTTTATTCTCTTATCAAACAATTTTTTACTCTAGAAATAGAAATTTTGAATTGTTATCAAATGCATTTCTTTGCTAAAAAACTCATCCATGGAATAGAAATTGAGAAATCAATTTACTGGTTAAAAATTGATTTCTATTCCAGAAATTTTATCATGCGCGCCTTAATGTCAAATTAGGATTTTTTTTTTTTATATGTTTTTTTTTTGTCAAAGTCAGATTAGGATTTCGGGCGTGGAACATTGGGTGAAGTTGAAGGTTTTTTTGGGAAAATATCTTCTCGAATCATTCGTCACGTGAAACGGACACAACCTTATTTTCTAACTCTCACTTCTTTACGCAATCCCTATGTACGTATATTTTTCTATGATTGAAAGAGTTTCATCTCTACAAATTTCTAACGCACGCATCTAATATCCTATCTTATAATTCGCATTCAAAATTCGTAATGCTCATTTTGGTTTTCCTTCAAGGACGTGCTTTTGGAAAGGGAATACTAGCATGAATTGTTCCAAACCTTCATTCTAAACATGTAAAGTTGTCTCTAAACTTTTAATTTACACAATATAATTCTTAATTTTTAATTTACTTTTGAAAAGCAAGTGCATCTGAGGTACTCGAACTAGGTCCCGCAATGAAAGCATACTAGGATCCACGAAAAAAAGAGCTCTCTCTCTCCCCCTCGATGGAATCCCATGCTAAAGTTGAATGGTACAATATGAAAGCTTATGCAAATAAATATCCAAAACGCTTCGGTACCTAATGTGGTCTGTGAAACTTTGATTCTAATGTATAGTGTCATCTCTAAAATTTTAATATGCTTTTGAAAAGGAAGCGTGTACGAGGCACCCAAACTAGGTAGCACATGCAACAAAAACAAAAGTGCTCTCTCTCTCTCTCTCTATCCCCTAGAATTAAATGGTTCTATCAAAAGGCTTATGCAGATGAATATCCAAAACGCTTTGATACTCAATGTCGTCATTAAATTTTATCAAATGTGTAATGTCATCCCTCTATTATTAATTTATTTTTGGAGAGCAAGCGTCACTCGAACTAGTAGGTCCCCCGACGAAAACCGCATTAGGATCCACAAAAAAAGTGCTTCTGCCCTCTCTCTCTCTCTCTCTCTCTCTCCATGAGATCCCGTGCTAAAGTCGAACAGTACTTCTCTGAATGCTCGTGCAGATGAAATATCCAAAACGCTCTCGTACCCACTTCTCTTCTACCACGCCATCATACCTATCGTTCAAACCCTGAGTTCGATTTCTAAGTGGCCTGTGATGTTTTCGAGCAGCAAAAGCCCCGATGCAGACGTTGAAAGGTATGGAGTTCTCGGTTCTCTTTGTCCCTCTCAGACTTGATCAATGCGAAACTCTCATGACATCCCACGCTCGAGTGCTGTTGCCTTTTTGGTTACTTCAAAGACTTCTGTGATACTCAAGCATCGATCCATTTACTCGATAATGTTTTAAATTCTGACGTATAATGTCCGTGTGTAATCAAATGGGCCCTTGATCTCTCCCATATGAAAAATTAAGCTCAAGAATACTTGGTTTTACCCGTGAAGTTTGCTGTGAAATATCATTCTTATCCAATCTAAATCAACTTTATATTTTCCTAATCGTGCCTACTCGGATGGTCCCCATCGTGATGTTTATCCGGACGAGCAGTTTTTCAAGACATCGAGACGTAACGCAGGCACCAACCTTTTTTTGGCCAAACCTCGGCGTCCGCTAATATGAAAAGGGCACCATAAGCAGTTTCAGGACAAAAGGAAAGAAAGAAGAGGACAATTTCACCATGAGTGCACAGAGATTTTTCCCCCTTCCTTCTGGCGTTAGCGAGCGCAATTTTCATATTCGAATTTCGCAATCGCCTCGAAACGTGCCATCATAAGTGCGCGTCGCGATCAAATTTCTGTCGAAACTCACATTTTCCTTATTTTGGACGCATTTAAAATACGTCGAGTTTGGATCCCACCTTCTTGGGGGTTGGGATAGAGGCCCGATTTAGTTTAAATGTGGGTTTTTAGAAACGCTCCGGTGCTTAGCCGCTAAGTGCCCGAAAGTATGAAAGTAAAAGTTAGAGTAGAAATATAATACGATCGATAAAAAGAAAAAACTGAATGTGATATTATGCGGAACAGGACCCACTGTCTTAGGATTGGTCTCAAGGTTTGTGGTGGGGCCCGCAATCACGGCCCTTTGCACTCTTGCCGTAGGCTTGCACGGGCCTGCTTTACATATCGCCATCATTCAGGTTGGCTTCAGTTTGTTTTATTTATTCATCAATAATAAACATTTCATATTTACATAATCCGTTTCATATTCAATTTATTTAATCATCATCATTATTTTTCCAGTATAGGCAGCATTTCCACAAGCCATAGCTTCTTTCATTTTTGCCAACGAGTACGGACTACATGCAAATGTCCTTATTATTGCGTAAGTTCATCATTCAGAAGTTACATTTTTCTTATTTTAAAAGATTGCCTTTGCTTTATATTGTTTCCAGGTTTATTTGTTTGGAGCTTAAGTATACGATTAACAATTACAATTGATCTACTCTTGTTTAATTCTCTGTAGGGTGGTGGGGCACGGTAATTTCCCTTCCGCTGTTAATTGGCTATTACATTGGCTTAAAATACGCTGCATAAGGGCGAATATCTTGTCTTTCCTGAAGTTGGGAATAGTTTTCTTAGATTTGAGTTGAAGATAACAGAAGTTTTCAAAATAATTGGTTGTTCAGAAGTCCTTTAACAGCTATCATGTCATCACTTAAAAGAACTAATATAGGGAAGTTCACCATTCTATACTTTGATTTTAATGTTTTGGCAGACCAATGGCATACAGAAACACGAAGTTAGCAATTTTATATTTCCAACTATGCTTTGATGGTTCTCTTTCATAATGCAGTATGACCTCTCTTTGTTGTTTCAGGAGTGACCTACAGTATTTCTAAGAGTGGTGACTATGAGATAATATTCACAATGCATAGATACATGTTTTCCTGGTTTCTGTGGAAGTTGATTAGGTGCTAGCATTAGCATGTGCGTTGGTCAGAAGCTGCGGCTTTAGAATTGGAACCGCTTTTATGTTTTCCTTTGTTGTCTGGTTCATTTTAGAAGCATTAAGCAAGGTGCGAGATTAGAAAGGGAAACAGCTCAAAAGTTGACCAGTCATTATATGTTGATAGACGACTTATCTCCAGGATAATGTCTTATCTTTATCGAATAAATATCTTTTTTTAAGAAAGGCTAACCAATGTTATTCCAAATTGAGAAATAAAAAGAAAAAAAAACCAAAAAAAGAAGAAATACAAGCAAGCGTCAGTCTTAAATCAAGGACCCCACGTGTGCACGAGTGGTTGCCCGCGCACGTGCTCCACACGCATGGTTGACGTCATCATGGCGTCAACAAGTGGTTAACCGTGCGCGTGCGAGGCACGTGCGGCCAACGTCATTTGAAAGTCACAATCTAATACATTTATGATAAATTTATCTTCTATAAATTTCTGTTAAATTAAATTAATTAAAAAATCCATCATTTGAAAACTAGATAGTTCCCATTTAAATCTCACAAATTGCACACAATCTTTTTTTTTATTGAGATCTTGCTTATAAATGTTAAAGGCCTTGACTTGATCCAAATAGGTTTTTTCTAGTTTGAGTGAGTTTCTTAATTTGACTAGTTCTTTTTTTTTCCTTATTGTATGGTTTCCTAACTTAAGTAAGCTTTCCAAAATAGGTTTTCGAATTTGGATACAGATGTTATATATTTAACAGATGGGATTCTACTGGCTTATGACACATGCTAGAGCAAATAATAAGAATATTAGAATTTCATAAGGTTTAAGTGCAAAGTGGATAGTTGACTTTTTATTTTTCCTCCTACCTTTTTGTTCTTTTTTTTTTTTGGGGCCAATTTTGCTATTTTCATTTTAAAAAGTAAATTGCGCAACAAAACTACAAAGTACTGCGTTTATGAGGACTAAACATGTTATATGTCTAGAAAATAGAGAAAATCCACAATTCACTTGAATATTTTAATAGATAGATATATGGATATATTCAATTAAACGTGTTATATGTCTAACCACGAATGTATCACAAAATAAAAAAGGTTAATACGACAAAAAAAAAACTCTAAATTGATATACATTTGTAATTATTTAACAATATTCGCCCTTATGCAGCGTATTCCAAGCCAATGTAATAGCCAATCAACAGTGGAAGGGAAATCACCGTGCCGAACACCACCCTACAGAGAATTAAACAAGAGTAGATCAATTAGCAATTGTTAGTCATATACTTAATTTCCAAACAAATAAACCTAGAAATAATATAAAGCAAGGAAATCTTTTAAAATAAGAAAAATGTAACTTTCGAATGAACTTACGTACTACTAAGGACGTTTGCATGTAGTCCGTACTCGTTGGCAAACACGAAAGAAGCTATGGCTTGTGGAAGTGCTGCCTATACTGGAAAAATAATGATGATAATTAAATAAATTGAATATGAAATAGATTATGTAAATATGAAATGTTTATTATTGATGAATAAACAAAACAAACTGAAGCCAACCTGAATGATGGCGATCTGTAAAGCAGGCCCGTGCAAGCCCACAGCAAGAGAGCAAAGGTCTGTGATTGCGGGCCCCACCACAAACCTTGAGACCAATCCTAAGACAATGGGGCCGTTCCACATATTATCACCTTCGGTTTTTTTTTTTTTTTTTTATCGATCGTATTCTATTCCTACTCTAATTTTCACTCTCATACTTTTGCCCTACCTCCGCGAAGCGTGAAAGTCAAAACCCACACTTGAATTAAATCGTCTCCACCCCAACCCCCAAGAAGATGGGGATTCGAACCCTCCATTTCCCCATTTCATGTTGAAAGGGTGGCCATCGCAAGAATTCTGCCGATTTGCTATCACCTTCGTTTGCATTGCTATGAATATCCTTGCAATTCGTATGCACCATACACACTTTCATTAAATCATCTAAGAAGAAGCAGTGAGTTCGAAAGCCGATGCTAAACATCCTTTGTTTCCACTGTATATAATTATACTTTTAGAGAGAGTTGGGGTTGATAGGTACAATGGCGACAGTTTGGTTGTGAGATTATCCATGCATGCATGGGGGCTTTTCTTGTAACCGTAGGGATACTCTCATTTGATGCAAAAGCGAGGTGAAAAAAGATAGGAACAGTTAATTTACTTTGCGCATCACCGTTTGATGAGTTGCTTTTTTGGAATTAAAAATTTCTCAATTCTCCGTTGTCTTTTTTGTAAGTTAATTATTTATTTATTAACGTGAAATCATCCGTCAAGGGGATGTACCTCGTACGGTAGAGCGCTCGCTTAGCATGCGAGAGGTACGGGGATTGATACCCCGCATCTCCACTTGTCTCTCTCTCTCTCTGTTTTATCTTATCTTTGTAGAGGGAAAACAATCTTAAATTTATGTCAAAAATATATAATATTTTTTGTTTGTCATGAACCTAAGTAAGCCCTAGACCCCTTTCAGCTATTTTCGAGGCAAAAACATGAATCCATCCATCAGTTTCTCGAAAGAACAATATGCATGCTTCTTGTGTTTGATCTTGACATAGGGTTCGATATTGTATAAATCATACGCTGAAATTATGATAATCTCATACACATCTTCATAAACAGCGTCAAAAAAGAGTTCAAGAAATTCCTTTCCTCATCCGGACATCAACCTCTTTGATTAAAGTTACGGAAAAACTGCAAATTACATTAAGGAAATTTCTACAAATGTAACAAATCCTCGCTGCTCCTTCTCTAAATCTTTGTTACATTACACAATAGATTGAACACTGTCAAGGGCAAAAATTTCGAACCTATGGATCCCAAGGAATTGAATTGAATTCTATATGGCCCAACAACGCGAAAAAATAGAGAAGAAATCTACAGGAATTTGCCTAGCTAGACTCGCACTAGCTAATCACACACTAGAGACTCATAAAATAATCCCTTAACAAAGGGGAATGTATCTCTGGTACAAGAGGCAATGGTCACGTTGGTACTCTGGTTTCACGATCCGCTTTGAAGTTGAACATCTCTTTTGAGCTATTTCTGATATCTAACACGGCAACGTCAAGTTTTTTCAAAGAAGAGGGATAATAATTATTCATACACATGAAGAGAGTATTTTGATAGAAAATTAAATTGGTCTGTTTTGTTATGTTTCTGTGAGTTGCTAACTATCACCTCGATATATAAATCCTCCTTTTTCTGAGTTGATTTTTTGGAAGACTTATTTGGAGCTGAATGTTTATTGAAAGTTCTTCCTCCAGCATTTTAGCAACATGATACAACATAAATATCTTCGGTATATGCTAGTGAAAGGAGATTTCCCCTTCCCTATCTTCTCCGTGGTCATTTCGATTTTTTCATTTTTATGTTGAGGCAACAGAAGTAATCAGAGTTTGAGCTAGTTTGCTTATTTTCACTGTTTCATGAAGCATTGTTTAAGTGCATATTTGATATGAATATTCATTTGCATATCTTGGGATCTTAAGATGAAATCTTTGAATGCACTAAATTATTGGCCATATTGTTTGCTTTGGAGTAATTATTGCTTCCTCATGCCAGTATGCTTGAATGTCAGAGTTGGGGCAGAAATGACTTCTTTTTTTTCTGGCTCAGTTATTCGTGCAAGCGTTCCCAAGCTGGAACTTGATTCGACATTTCAGCACAAGAATGAAATAGCAAAAGCTGTAGAGGATGAACTTGAGAAGGTATATCTTATCATTCAGGTACTCCTTGATGATTTCGTTGAAGGGGACCGTGTTTCATTTGTCTATTCTGCACTCGCAGGCTATGTCAACTTATGGATACGAGATTGTTCAGACTCTAATTGTTGATATAGAACCGGATGAGCATGTGAAGCGAGCAATGAATGAGATAAATGCAGGTAGATCCCTGATTTCTTATATGATGATAGGATGTTGCATTTTTCTTTACTTAGTTTACAGAAGGCGTGCCATACTAACATTGTTTCTTTAGCCCTACTGAAAAGTGAAAGTTTTCCCCGCAGACAAGTTCCTGCAGAATCGTTATAGCTCCTGCCGGATATATGTTTAAGCAATATGAGAGTTTTTGTTTTTAATCTTACCCACAAAATTAAGAGGTTTAAATATCTAGAGGGCCAAGATAGGCAATTCTATTGGTTTATTTCCAAACGAGGAGTGCCTAATGTGTTTCACTATTGTGTGTTTCCTGGAGAATTTCAGGTACATTCTCAACCATTGCAAGGCTGGGATTAATTGATTTACATTTTTAATCTAAATTGCCCACACATGATATTGGCATCAACTTCCAAATGCAAAGATAAATCAAATACTGTTGGTTTGGCTGCTGAATGTGCATTAGAAAATATCTTATAAATCTAGCTTCTGTTGACAATGTTCTAATGCTGACCAAGATTCCCTTTGTAGTTAGGTTATCGAGTAACATCTATCCGAACAAAAATCATGTGGCACAAGTGGATTAATGGCATTCATGTGTTTTATGTAATTATCAGCTGAAATAAAAAAACCACGTTGTCAACGTGGGACTCGCCATGACCAAAAAAAAGAAAACGTGAGACTCGCCATATGGTGGGACTCACTCGGACATCTTCTCTAATATTACTTTCGCGTGAAAGTGCCGTGCAGTTTCGATCTGTATTTCATGTCGCAGTACGTTCCTTACTTGTCTATGTCTCCCATGTCCGGAAGTGTTGCCGATGATTAGCTTGACTTGCCACGTCACCCACTAATCATCCTGGCAAAAATTATCTGAATAAAAAGATGGCAGCGAATGTACACGTGTATGTGATCCGGAAGCCGGATTGTAATTAGCCTGCTACCTTGTGGAGAATTCGCATCGTAGCTCGATGCCATGACCTCCACTTAAATCTAAGTTCCACAATCATCGGTCCCAAAGTCAAAAGCATTGGAATCCTCTTGCCTCCGGATCAATCTTCATATGGTAATGAAATAGGATCGGGGTTGGTTCTATAAAATCTACTTTTCAACTTTCCATAAGTTCTAGCCCATTTTGATACAAATTATCAATTTAACTCGCTGATGCTCTCTGTCTTGACAATGATGTATCGTTCATATGTTGTGCGGCCATCCTCGTTCACTCGAATTTGATGATTTGGATAGAGGGGGCTTTGGATTTAAGATGCCAATGGGGATAAAGAGTCTCATCCCTTTTCTTCGATGTGTATGACTCACAACATGAGCAAGATCGAAGTCGGGAAGAGTAAACTTCCTAAATGTTGTTATGGAATATCAACTGTAAGTTTGTAATCACGAGGAATCTATTAAAGAAAATGAAAAATAAAAAAGGAGCATCAGTTTGGGCCCAGCAAAACAGCTAGCCCGGTCTGTTTGGGCCGATCCGAAATATTTTTCAAAAGACACAGCCTATGCGACCCTACTTAAACTTTCACGTATGCTACTTTTGGCTTGCAGTCGCGTCTAGCTGAATTAGGAATCCTCAGTTTTTCTTCTCCGAACCATCCTCGCACTTATTCGCAAGTTTCAACTAACTCGTGAATCGTCCGGCAGCAGTGACCAGCATGACGCGTCCCATTAAAATAACTTTTCCCTCAAATAGCCAGAAGAAGATAAAACAGACTACCATTTACCACGGTCGAAGCAGCCGGCAATTTTCGACCCGAACTCGACGTATTTTAAATGAGTCCAAAATAAGGAAAAATGTGAGTTTCGACAGAAATTTGATCGCGACGCGCACTTATGATGGCACGTTTCGAGGCGATTGCGAAATTCGAATACGAAAACTGCGCTCGCTCGCTAACGCCAGAAGGAAGGGGGAAAAATCTCTGTGCACTCATGGTGAAATTGTCCTCTTCTTTCTTTCCTTTTGTCCTGAAACTGCTTATGGTGCCCTTTTCATATTAGCGGACGCCGAGGTTTGGCCAAAAAAGGTTGGTGCCTGCGTTACGTCTCGATGTCTTGAAAAACTGCTCGTCCGGATAAACATCACGATGGGGACCATCCGAGTAGGCACGATTAGGAAAATATAAAGTTGATTTAGATTGGATAAGAATGATATTTCACAGCAAACTTCACGGGTAAAACCAAGTATTCTTGAGCTTAATTTTTCATATGGGAGAGATCAAGGGCCCATTTGATTACACACGGACATTCCGTCAGAATTTAAAACATTATCGAGTAAATGGATCGATGCCTGAGTATCACAGAAGTCTTTGAAGTAACCAAAAAGGCAACAGCACTCGAGCGTGGGATGTCATGAGAGTTTCGCATTGATCAAGTCTGAGAGGGACAAAAGAGAACCGAGAACTCTCCATACTTTTCAACGTCTGCATCGGGGCTTTTGCTGCTCGAAAACATCACAGGCCACTTAGAAATCGAACTCAGGGTTTGAACGATAGGTATGATGGCGTGGTAGAAGAGAAGTGGGTAAGAGAGCGTTTGGATATTTCATCTGCACGAGCATTCAGAGAAGTACTGTTCGACTTTAGCACGGGATCTCATGGAGAGAGAGAGAGAGAGAGAGGGCAGAAGCACTTTTTTGTGTGGATCCTAATGCGGTTTTCGTCGGGGGATCTACTAGTTCGAGTGACGCTTGCTCTCCAGAAACAAATTAATAATAGAGGGATGACATTACACATTTAATAAAATTTAATGACCACATTGAGTATCAAAGCGTTTTGGATATTCATCTGCATAAGAGAACCATTTAATTCTAGGGGATAGAGAGAGAGCATTTTTGTTTTTGTGCATGTGCTACCTAGTTTGGGTGCCTCGTACATGCTTCCTTTTCAAAAGCGGATTAAAATTTTAGAGATCACACTATATATTAGAATCAAAGTTCAAGGACCACATTAGGTACTGAAGCGTTTTGGATATTTATTTGCATAAGCTTTCCTATTGTACCATTCAACTTTAGCATGGGATCCCACCTGAGGGGGAGAGAGAGCTCTTTTTTCGTGGATCCTAGTATGCTTTCATTGCGGGACCTAGTTCGAGTACCTCGGATGCACTTGCTTTTCAAAAGTTAATTAAAAATTAAGAATTATATTGTGTAGATTAAAAGTTTAGAGACAACTTTACATGTTTAGAATGAAGGTTTGGAACAATTCGTGCTAGTATTCCTTTCCAAAAGCATGTCCTTGAAGGAAAATCAAAATGAGCATTACGAATTTTGAATGCCTGAATTATAAGATAGGATATTAGATGCGTGCGTTAGAAATTCGTAGAGAGATGAAACTCTATTTCAATCATAGAAAAATATACGTACATAGGGATTGCGTAAAGAATTGAGAGTTAGAAAATAAGGTTGTGTCCGTTTCACAGTAACGATGATTTAGAAGATATTTTCCTAAAAAAACCTTCAACTTCACCCAATGTTCCACGCCCAAAATCCTAATCTGACTTTGACAAAAAAAACATATATAAAAAAAAAAAAATCCTAATTTGACATTAAGGGCGCGCGTGACAAAATTTCATGACAAAATTTCTGGAATAGAAATCACTTTTTGGCCGTAAATTGATTTCTCAATTTCTATTCCATGGACGAGTTTTTTGAGCAAAGAAATGCATTTGATAACAATTCAGAATTTCTATTTCTAGAGTAAAAATTTGTTTGATAAGAGAATAAAATGTATATTTCTAGGAGCGGCAACGGCCGGCATTCGGTCAAGTCTAACATCCGGCGATCGGCGTTCGGCATTCAGCAATCGACGGTGGGTGGTCGAACTCCAACATTCGGAGTCCGATGTCCGCGTTCGACGTTCGGAGGCTAGCAACCGCCGTCCAACGTTTGGAGGACGGCAACTAGCGGCTAGTGGCGGATGGCCAACGGCCGAGTTTGATGGGCGATGGCGGGGGGCCAACGGGCCAAATGACGGTGGGTGGCCAACGGCCGGAGTCCGGCAGTCCCGCGATCGCGGTTGGCGGCGAGTGGCCAACGGCCAAAGTCCAACGGTCAACATTCGACGGCCGATGGTGACCGACGGGTGGTTGGCGTTGGGCCTCCGATGTCCGATGATTGGCGATGAGCAGCCAACGATCGACGGTGTCCAACATCCGCGGTGGAGCCCGGTGGCGGGCAATGATGTTCGGTGGCAGCAGTTGGTGGCGGATGATGGTCGGGGCCAATGGTGGGCAAGCGGCGACTAGCGGCGGGTGTTCCGCATCCACGGGTGGTGGGTGGGCGACGAACGATGACGAGTGAACGATGAGGAAAGTTTTGATTTCTCATTTCTGTTCAAGAAATAGAAAAACTAAAAGTTTTAACTTCTAATTTCTATTTCAAATCTATTTCTGGAATAGAAATTTGTACCGGAAATAGAAAAATGAAATTGCGTTACCAAATGGATTTCTATTCCAAACCTGTTACGGGGAATAGAGAAACAAAGAAATATATAAATAGAAACGTTGTCATGCTCGCCCTAATACCTTTGACTTTCTAAAATGTCGCTAGACCTCCCAAATTCGGACCGGTTTGATAGAAAAAATAAACGCTAAATTTCCATCTCTGATTCATTGACGTACGAAACAAATCGGACGTGTGTGATAACTTAACCCGTCGTGTTGTCGAAGTACAGATCGAAAGTGCATGCACTTTCACAAAAGCCAAAGTTCTTGGAAGTAATAAAAAAAGGCGACAGCACACAAGCGGTGTATGGCATGAGAATTTCGCATAGATCAAAATCCAAGAGGGGAAAGAAGGACATGAGAACTCCATCTTTTTCAACGCCTGCGTCGTGGCTTTTGCTGCTTGAAAACGTCAGTATACTTCGCCTCTCTGCAAATGAGATGATCGAACTCGAAGCTTGAATGACAGGGAAATGGAAGGCGTGGAAGAAGGGAAGTGAGTTCCAAAGTGTTATGGATATTTCATCTACCGTTCAACTTTAGGCATAAGATCTCACGGAGAGAGAGAGAAGGGGAGGAGGGAGGGAGAGGGCAAGAGCACTCTTTTCGTGATCTTAGTATGATTTTCGTCCTAGGATCTACTAGTTCAAGTGCCTCGGATACGCCTGTTTTCCAAAATTAAATTAAAAAAATTTAGAGACGACACTAGTAACACTGCAAATTTGGATCAAAATTCAGTACCACATTAGCTACCAAAATGTTTTGAATATTCATCTGCATGCTCCTCCGAATAATATTGTTTGACTTTATCACGGATCCTATTGGGGGGAGATTTTTTTCGTGGATACTAGTTTGCTTTCGCCATGAGACTTAGCGCACTTGCTTTCCAATAGTAAATTAAAATTTAAAAAGCGGCATTACACGCTTGGTCAAAAATTTACATAATATTGTGTAAATTAAAAGTTTCGAGATGACTCTACACATTTAGAATGAAGTTCATGGACACCCGTGGGAGTATTCCCCTTCAAAAGCATGTCCTCAAAGGAAAGCCGGAACAAGTGTTATGGATTATAAGGCTCGGAAATCGGATGGAGTTATAAATTCGTTCAAAAATGAAACTCTAACTGACCGATGGGCTTATTACATATGAGTCATGGATAGAAAAAATATAAGTACACGAGGCTCACATAATGAATAAAGAGTTAGAAAATGACGTTATGTCCGCTTTATGGAATATGAATGATTCGAAAGATATTTTCTTAAAAACGATTGTTCATATCACTTATAAAAATAAAACTTAATTTAAAATATTTCATCATCCATGAAACGGTCAATAAATTATTATCGATAATGAAATTTATTGGCTAATTATCTACACTATAAAGAATTATATTTATGAAAATTATTTTCAAACATTTTTAAAATACGTACTGAAAAAAATTTATTTTTGTAAGGAATCCGGTATTGTGTTTGATACAACATATTCCCGAGCTGCAGGCCAAAACAACAGTCACAAGGCCTGGCTGTCACAACGTGAGACTCGCTAACTCTCCAAAAAAACAAAAAACCTGAGACTTATGATTTGTGACTCACTGAGACGTCTTCTCTAATATTACCTTCGCAGGACCCACTTATTTTGGATGTTGGTACCCAAACGGTAATTTTTATTTAATAATATAAAAAATTCAAATTGATACATCAATTACAAACTTATTTCCGAATGGTATAACTGTGATAAATTCACTTTCCGTTAAATTTACTATCAAATTGTTGAGCAAAATGGCATATGACATGGATATACCGGTTTGAGATTTTACCCTCCGTTCAGTTTATTTATTTATTTATAATATTAATTTAATTTAACTAAACTAATAGAAGATAAATTTATCACAAATGTGTTAAATTGTGACTTTTTAGTAGTCAAAAAATTAATTTGAGGTAAATTTATTATAAGTATACAAGTTTAGATTTTTTTTTGTATTAACTCTTTTTCTTTTGTGGTACATTCATGGTTAGACATCTAACATGTTTAATTGAATATATCCATATATCTATTTATTAACAATATTCAAGTGAATCGTGGATTGTCTCTATTTCTAGACATATAACATGTTTAGTCCTCTCATACACACAGTACTTTGTAGTTTTGTTGCGCAATTTACTTATTAAAATGAAAATAGCAAAATTGGCCCAAAAAGAAAGAGGACAAAAAGGTAGGAGGAAAAAAAAAATTAACTATCCACTTTGCACTTAAACATCATTGAAAACTCCTAATATTCTTACTGTTTGCTCTAGCATGTGTCATAGCCCAGTAGAATCCCATATATTAAATATATAACATCTGTATCCAAATTGAAAACCCAATTTGGGAAAGCTTACTCTGTTGGCAGACGTCGTCATCCTCTACCGCCGTACTCCCTTATGGCGGGACCGAAGAAATATCTTCCTGATCAATTTCGCCCTCCCGAGAAAAAGAAGAAGCATAAAGAGCGTGAAGAAGAAACCCAACCAGGTCCCTACCGAGAAAAAGAAGAAGCATAAAGAGCGTGAAGAAGAAAAACTCAACCAGGTCCCTACCGAGAAAAAAAGAAGCATAAAGAGCGTGAAGAAGAAACTCAACCAGGTATCTCTCTCTCTCCTTCTGTCTCTTCTTTCTCTCTCCTCTGCGACAAAATTAATGCCGACGAAAGCGACCGTCGGTTCCCGAGCGGTTTCGTCACGAGTTTTGACATTATATAAAGCATGGGGCACAACATCGACCAGAGACAGCACTCATCAGCAAGGAAGATGATAGGGTGGGACGTCGTGTACAAGGTGGTGAAGTCCATGTTCCCACTGTACGTAGCGCTGATGCTTGGCTACGGCTCTGTCAAGTGGTGGCGCCTCTTCACCCACAAGCAGTGCAACGGCATCAACCGTTTAATGTGGGCTGTGAATTCGAACCCAAAGAGGGGAGGACGATCAGGGAGATAAACAGGGGAGGACGATCAGGGCGATGAAACGGTTGATGCCGTTGCACTGCTCGTGGGTGAAGAGGCGCCACCACTTGACAGAGCCGTAGCCAAGCATCAGCGCTACGTACAGTGGGAACATGGATTTCACCACCTTGTACACGTCGTCTCACTCTATCATCTTACTTGCTGATGTTCAGCAGCAGGGCGAACTACGATTGGATCATCACAACGTTCTCACTGTGCACGCGGACGAACCTGCTCGTCGGCGTGCCGGTGATGCGGGCCATGTACCGCCAGTGGGCGCCGACCTGGTGGTCCAGCTGTTCATGGTACAATCTCTCGTTTGGATCCCTCTAGTTCTTCTGCTTCTCGAGTTCAGAAACACGAGGATGATGGATCCTCCCGAAAAATAATGGCGTGGTCGATGAAAAGAGGAGGAGCTACTGGTCTTTAGCGAGAGTAATGGGGATGAAGATGGCCATGAACCCTAACGTGTATGCCAATGTTCTCGGCCTTGCTTGAGCTCTCATGGCCAATAGGTATTTTTGTTTCAGTAAGCGTATTTTCTAGGTACAACATGATTAATTTGATAAGTTTTAACACGCTGTAGGTTCAAATTTAGTATAATTGAAGATTTAGTTGAGATCATGTCGAAAGCGGGGACGGACACGGCCCTATTCAACATCGGTATTTGCACACTTTCGAATTCACTGCTTCTTCTTAGATGATCTAATGAAAGTGCCGGTCCCCACTTTCGAACTCACTGCGAATTGCAGGGATATTCATAGCAATGCAAACGAGGGTTATAGCATGGAACGGGGCCCACTGTCTTAGGATTGGTCTCAAGGTTTGTGGTGAGGCCCGCAATCATGGCCGTTTTGCTCTTGCTGTGCGCTTGCACGGGCCTGCTTTACAGATCGCCATCATTCAGGTTGGCTTCAGTTTGTTTTGTTTATATTTACATAATCTGTTTCATATTCAATTTATTTAATTATCATCATTATTTTTCTGGTATAGGCGGCAATTCCACAAGCCATAGCTTCTTTCGTGTTTGGCAACGAGTACGGACTACATGCAAACGCCCTTAGTACTGCGTAAGTTCATCATTCGGAAGTCACATTTTTCTTATTTTAAAAGATTGCCTTGCTTTATATTGTTTCCAGGTTTATTTGTTTGGAGCTTAAGTATATGATTAACAATTGCTAATTGATCTACTCTTGTTTAATTCTCTTTAGGGTGGTGTTGGGCATGGTGATTTCCCTTCCACTGTCGATTGGCTATTACATTGGCTTGGACTACGCTGTATAAGGCCGAATATCTTGTCTTTCCTGAAGCTGGGAATAGTTTTCTTAAATTTGAGTTGAAGATGTTTGACAATGCATTGATACGTGTTTCCTGGTTTCTGTGGAAGTTGATTAGGTGCTAGCATTAGCATGTGCGTTGGTCAGAAGCTGCGGCTTTAGAATTGGAACCGCTTTTGTGTTTTCCTTTGTTGTCTGGTTCATTTTAGAAGCATTAAGCAAGGTGCGAGATTAGAAAGGGAAAAAGCTCAAAAGTTGACCAGTCATTATATGTCGATAGACGACTTATCTCTAATAAATATCTTTTTAAGAAAGGCGCACCAATTTTATTCCAAACTGAAGAA